>RXID01021519.1:330284-361577 GCA_005019695.1 Trichopus zeylanicus subsp. travancoricus
GTAGTAGTAGTAGTAGTAGTAGGTGTCTTAGTACTACTATTACTTCTCCTAGTAGCAGCAGTAGTAGTAGGAGTGTTATTAGTAGTAGTGGTTGTAGTATTTGGAGTGTTTGTACTACTATTACCGCTACAACTACTACTTCTACAACTAATACTACTACTACTACCATAACTGCTACTATTACTATTACTACCACTACTACAACCACTACTTCTATTACTATTATTAGTAATAGTACTTATATTGGTACTACCACTCCTACAACTACTACTACTGCTTCTGCTACTACAACTACTACTACTACTACAACAGCTGCTGCTACTATTAGTATTGCTAATGCTCCTACCAATAACACTACTTGTACAACAACTACTACTAGTGTTGCAGCTGATACTACTACCACAGTGATGACTAGTACTACAACTACTACTACAGCGACTACTACTACTATTTGCTACTACTGCTTCCGCTACTACTACTACTACTACTACTACTACTACCACTGCTGCTGCTATTACTATGGCTACTACAACAACAACAACAACTACCACTACTCTTCAACCACTACTTCTAGTCCATCTACTACTACTACTACTATGTAGTGCTACTGCAGCTTTTGTAGCTGCTGCTAGTCCTACAATAACTACTGCTGCTCCTACAACAACAACTTCTACTACCACTACTATTGCTGCTGCTGCTGTGGTTGTTGCGAATACTACTAAAACCACTACTACTACTACTATTATAACAGCTACTCCTACGGCCACTATTACAACTACTACTAGCACAGGTATTACTGCATCTGCTACTACTACTGCTACCACTACTACTACTACTATTATAAGTACTACTAGTGTGACTATTACAACTACTGCATATAGTACTACAATAGCTATTACTACTAGTGCTACCGCTACTTCGGCTACAACAGCAACTATTACGACTACGAATACTACTACTACTCCTACTACTACTACTATTATTGCCACTACAACTACTATTACAACAACAACAACTACTACTACTAGTACTACTACTACTATACTATTAATACTACAACTCTTACTTCTACTACCATTACTACTACTGCTGCTACCACTTCTACAACTACTCGTAATACCGCTCCGATTACTATAACTACTCCTCCTTCTACTACTACTACATCAGTTGCTACTACTATTGCTACTACTACTACTATTGCTCCAACTACTAGTACTACTTCTGTTGCTAATCCTACTACTATTAATACTACAACTACTCCTACTACTACTTCTACTATTACTACTACTACTTCTAGTACTACTACTATTATGATTGCTACTACTATTATGATTGCTACTACTACTCCTATTACTAAATCAAGGACTACACCTGCAACTACTACTACTACAATTACTTCTACTACTACTACTAATACAACTACTATTACTAATACTACTCCTCCTACTGCTACTACTTATACGACCACTACAACTATAGCTTAAACAACTATTGCCACTACTACTACTACAGTAGTGAATACTACAACTACTACAGCACAATTACTTGTGCTACTGTTGCCACTACTGCTAGTGCTACTACAACTACATTCACTACGCTACTGCTACTACTATTACTGCTATTACTCTTACAACAACTGCCACTACTGGTGCTCTTGCAACTACTACTACTACTACTACTACTACTACTACGAGTATTACTACTACTACGGCGATAATAACAACAACATCTTCTGCTACTACTAATAGTACTACTGCTACTACTACAACAACTACTACTACTATTACTAAACCTAATACTACTACTACTACTACTTGTAATGCTACTGCTACTACTTGTACTCCTACTACTACTGCTATTACTACTACTACTATGACTACTACTATTACTACTACTACAACAACTACTACTACTACTACTATAATGACAACAATAATGACTGCTGCTACTACTACTACTACTACTAATATTACTACTGTAGCTACTACAATAGGTACTACTACTACTACTACTATTACTACTACTACTACTACTACTACTACTACTACTACTACTACTACTACTACTACTACTACTACTACAACCACTACAGCTATTACAACCACTACTACAAGTACTACTACTACTACTACTACTATTACTTCTACTCCTACGCTAACTATTATTACTACTACAACTGCTACTGTAGCTACTACTACTACAACTAGTACTACTACTCCCACTACTAGTACTACTATTACTACTATTACTACTACTACTTCATCTACTTTTGTTGCTATATCTCCTACTTCATCTACTACTACTACAATTACTAATACTACTACTACTGCCGCTGCTACAACTACTACAAGTATTATTAGTAGTAGTTGTAGTACTAGTAGTAGTAGTGGTAAGAGTCGTAGTAGTGGGAGTAGTGGCAGTAGTAGTAGTAGTAGGAGTGTTTGGAGTAATAGTATTAGTACGAGTTGTAGTAGTAGTAGTAGTAGGAGTCGAAACTGTAGTATTGGTAGCCGTAATTGTAGTCGCATCAGCAGCAATAGTAATAGTGGTTGTAGTAGTTGGATTGTAGTAGTAGTAGGAGGAGGAGGAGGAGGAGGAGTTGAAGTCGTAGAAGTTGTAGGAGTGTTAGGATTTTTAGCTAGTTGTAGATGCTTTAGGAGTGTTAGGTTTAGTAGCTAGTCTTAGATATTTTAGCAGTGTTAGTATCGGTAGCAGTAATGGTTGTTGTTGTTGTATTAGTATTAGTAGTAATAGTAGTTGGAGTAGTACTAGTGGCAATTGTACTAGCAGTAGAAGTAGTAGTTGTAGTAGTAGTAGTAATAGTAGTAGTAGTAGTAGTAATACTTGTAGTAATAGTACTGGTAGTAGTAGCCGCAGTTGTAGTAGTAGGACTTGGAGTAGTAGCAATGATACTAGTTGTAGAAGTAGTAGCAGCAACAGCAGCAGTAGCAGGAGTAGTAGTAGTAGTAGTAGTAGTAGTAGTAGTAGTAGTAATAGTAATAGTAGTAGCCGTTGTAGTAGTAGCAGTTGTAGTGGTAGGAGTTGGAGTAGGGGTAGTAGTAGGAGTTGCAATATTTGTAGTAGGGGCAGTAGTAGTAGTAGTAGGAGTTGTAGTTGCAGTAAGAGTTGGAGTAGGAGTAGTAGTAGCAGCAGTAGAGGCTGTATTAGGAGTACGAGTAGTAGTAGTTTTCATAGTTGTAGTACTTGTTGTAGCAATAGCAGTAGCAGCAACAGAAATAGTAATAGTAGTAGTAGTATGAGGCAGTGGTAGTAGTAGTAGTAGTAGTAGTAAGTATATTAGTAGTACTATTACTTCTCCTAGCAATAGTAGTAGTAGTAGGAATGTTAGTAGTAGTAGTGGTAGTAGTAGTAGAGCAAGAAGAAGTGTTAGTCCTACAATTACTGCTACAACAACTACTACTACTAATACTACTGCTACTATTACTACTGCTACTACTACTATAGCTACTACTGCTATTACTACTACTAGTAATAGTACTTCTACCACTGGTATTACTACTCCTGCAACTACAACTACAACTTCTGCAACTACGGCTACTACCACTACTACTACAGCTGCTGATGTAACAACTACAATTGTTGTTGCTGCTACTACTAGTATTGCTACCACTACTACTAATAACACTACTTGTACAACTACTACTATTAGTGCTGCAACTAATACTGCATCCACAGTGACGACTACTACTACGACTACTACTATAGCGACTACTACTGCTATTGCTACTACTGCGTCTGCTACTAGTACTACTACAACTATTACCACTGCTGCTGCACTTACTATGGCCACTACTATGATGATAACAAGTACTACTACTCTTCAACTACAACTTCTAGTCCTACTTCTACTACTACCACTTTGCTGTGCTACAACTGCTGCTGCTACAGCTGCTGCTAAGCCTCCAACTACTACTACTACTACAACAAAAACAACAACTACTACCACTACTACTGTTGTTGCTACTACTGCTACTGGCACTACTACTATTATCGCTACTACTACTACAATTTTAATTATTACTCATACTGCTACAATTGTGACTACTACTACCACAACTACTACTGCTGCTACAACTACTACTACCACCACCACTACTATTATAACTGCTACTATTATGACTACTGTAAATAGCACTACAACTGCTATTCTACTAGTGCTACTGCAACTTCTACTACTACAACTACTATTACTATTATAAATACTCCTACTACTACTCCTACTACTACTACTACTACTACAACTACTACTATTGCAACTACTATTACTAGTACCCGTACTACTACTATTGCTATGACTATGACTTCTACTACTTGTACTTCTCCTGCTACTCCTTCTACAAGTACGACTAATAATAATACTACTACTACTACTACTAATTCTACTCCTCCTACTGCTACTACTACGACTACTGCTACTAATACAACTGCTATTAATTCTAATACTACTACCGTAAGTACTGCTACTACTGCTGCTACTAGTACTACTACTAATTCTACTACTGTTGCTACTTCTACTACTGCTACTTCTACTACTAGTACTTCTACTACTCTTGTTACTACTACTGCTTCTGTCGCAGCAGCTGTTGCTATAGCTACTACTACCAAGACTACTACAACTGTTGCTGTTGTTGCTATTTCTGCTGCTACTACTACTACTATAACTACTTTTGCTACTACTACTGTCGCTGCAGCTGCCACTCATACTACTATAACTAACTACAACTCCTAATACTCCAATTGCAACCATAATAACATCGACTAGTACTACTTCTACTAAACAATAATAGCAATAATAACTACTACTACTACTACTACTACAACTGCTACTACTAGTACTACTACTACAATAACTATTACTACTAATATGACTACCAAAACTACCACAACTATGACTAATACTACTGCTGCTACTACTACTGCTCCTACTATTACCACTACTACTACTGCTACTACTTTTACTACTACCGCCACCACCGCTACTACTACTACTACTACAACTGCAACAACTACTACCACTGCTACTACCACAGCTACTTTTACCACTACCGTCACTACTCCTAGTACTACTACTACTACTACTACCTTTACTACTACTACTACCACTACTCCTAGTGCTACTACTACTATTGCTACAACTACTGTTACAACAACAACAACTACTACTACTTCTACTACAGTTCTTGTTGCTAATGTTGTTGTTGCTAGTACTGGTACTAGCAACTAATACTACTACTGCTACTGCTACTGCTGCTGCTGCTACTCCTACAACTACCACTCCTACTACTACTACTACTGCTACCGCTACTACTACTACTACTACTTCTTCTTCTTCTACTACTACTACTACTACTACTACTATTACTCCTCCTCCTACTACTATTACTACTATTACTACTACTACTACTACTACCGCCACCACCACTACTACTATGATAATGACAACTACCACTACAACTGTAACTACAACTTCTACTATTCCTACTACTATTACCACCACCACCACTACTACTACTACTATTTCAACAACTACGACTACTGCCATGAGTATTAGTAGTAATAGAAATAGATGTAGTAGTCCCAATAGTAGTAGTAGTAGTAGTAGTTGCAAAAGTTGTTATAGTAGTAGCATTAGTGGTAGTAGGAGAGGCCATAGTAGCAGTAGGGTTAGTTGCAGGAGCATAAGTTGTACAAGTAGCTATAGTGGCATTAGTAGTAGTAATAGTAGTAGTTATTATTGTAGTAGTTATTGTTGTTGTGGTAGTAGTAGCAGCTATAGTAGCAGAAGTAGCAGTAGCAACAGTAGTAGAACAAGTAGTAGGAGTGGTAATGGTATTAGCAAAAGTAGTAGCTGTAATAGCAGTAGTAGTCGTAGTAGCAGTAGTAATAGTAGGAGCAAAGTAGCAACAGTAGTAGTAGTCATAGTAGTAGTAGTGGCAGTTGTAGAAGTAGTTGTAGGAGTAGTAGCCATAGTAGCAGTAGGAGGAGGAGTAGTAGTAGTAACAGCTGCACTATAAGCCGTAGCAATAATAATAGCAGTAGTAATAGTTGAAGTCGTAGTAGTAGTAGTAGGAGTAGTAGTAGTGATAGTAATTGTAGCTGTAGTAGTAGTAGTAGATGTGGTAGTCATAATAGTAACAGTAGTAGTAGCAGCTATGGTGGTAAAAGTAGTTATAGTAGTAGTAGTTGGAGTAGTAGCAGTGGTAGTAGTAGTTATTGTTATTGTTGTAATTGTAGTTGTTGTAGTAGTAGTAGCAACAGCAGTAGTAGTCATAGTAGTAGGAGTAGTAGGAGTAGCTATAGGATTAGTAGGATCAGTAGGATTAGGAGTAGCAATTGGAGTAGCAATTATAGTAGTAGTAGTAGTAGAAGAAGAAGAAGAAGAAGAAGAAGAAGAAGTAGCCGTAGCATTAGTACTAGCAGTAATAGTAGTATTATTAGAAGTAGCAATTGCTATAGTGGTAGTAGTGTTAGCTGTACTAACAATTATAGTAGCTGTTGGAGTAGTAGTAGCAATAGTAGTTGTAGTAGCAATCATAGTGGTGGTGGTAGTAGTAGTGGTAGAAGTATTAGTTGTATTTGTGGGACTAGCAGTAGTAGTAGTAGTAGTTGGAGTAGGTGTGGTAGTAGTTGGAGTAGGTGTAGTAGTAGTAGTGCTAGTAGTAGAATTAGTAGCAATTGTAGTAGTCGCAATAGCAGTAGTAGTACCCATAGTAGTAGCAATTGTTGTAGCATTAGAAATAGTATCTGTAGCATTAGCATTTGCAGCAGTTCTAGCATTAGTAGTTTGAGCTGTAGTAGTAGTAATAGAAATAGTAGTTCTTGAAGTAGTTGTAGCTGTGGCAGTAGTAGCAGTTGCCGTAGTAGTAGCTGTTGGAGTTGCCGTACAAGTAGTAGTCGTTGCAATAGTAGAATTAGTATTAGGAGTAGTAGTAGCATTAGTTATAGCAGTAGAACAAGTGGTAGTTGTAATAATTGTAGTAGTAGTTGTTGTTGTAGTAGAATTATAGTAGCAGTAGTTGGGGCAGCAACAGTAGTATTATCAGTCGTAGTAGTAGTAGGCATAGTCATAGTGGTAGTAGTAGTAGGAGTGAGAGTAGCAGTAGTAGTTGGAGTAGTAGCAGTGGCAGTAGTTGTTGTTATTGTTGTAATTGTAGTTGTTGTAGTAGTAGTAGTAGCAGCAACAACAATAGTAGTAGTCATAGTAGTAGTCGTAGTAGGAGTAGCAATAGGATTAGTAGTAGTAGTAGGAGTTGCGATCGGAGTAGTAGTTATAGTAGTAGTAGTAATAGTAGTAGTAGTAGTAGTAGAAGTAGAAATAGCAGTAGTACTAGCAGTAATAGTAGTATTATTAGTAGTAGCAATTGCTATAGTGGTAGTAGTGTTAGCTGCAGTAGCAATTATAGTAGCTGTTGGAGTAGTAGTAGCAGTAGTAGTTGTAGTAGCAATCATAGTGGTAGTAGTACTAGTAGTGGTAGAAGTATTAGTTGTATTAGTGGGACTAGCAATCATAGCAGTTGTATTAGTTGTATTAGTAGTAGTAGTAGTAGTAGTAGAAAAAGTAGTAGCAATTGTAGTAGTTGCAGTAGCAGTAGTAGTACCTATAGCAGTAGCAATTATTGTTGTAGTAGAAATAATGTCAGTGGCATTAGCAATTGTAGTAGTTGTAGCATTAGTAGTACGAGCTGTAGTAGTAGTAATAGAAATAGTAGTTCTTGAAGTAGTTGTAGCTGTGGTAGTAGTAGCAGTAGGAGTTGCCGTACAAGTAGTAGTTGCAATAGTCGAAGTAGTATTAGGAGAAGTAGTAACATTAGTTATAGTAGTAGGACAAGTGGTAGTTGTAATAATTGTAGCAGCAGCTGTAGTAATAGTAGTAGTAGTTATAGTAATAGTATAGTAGCAGTAGTCGAGGCAGCAGTAGTAGTATTATCAGTAGTAGTAGTAGTCGGCATAGTCGTAGTGGTAGTAGTAGTACAAGTGAGAGTAGTAGTAGTAGTAGTTGTAGTAGTGTAGTAGTAGTAGTAGTAGTGGTAGTATTAGCAGAAGTAGTAATCGCAATAGTGGTCGCAGTATTAGTAGTAGTATTATTATTATTATTAGTAGTAGTAGTAGTAATAGTAGTAGTAGTAGTAGTAGTAGTAGTAGTAGTAGTTGTTGTTGTTGTTGTTGTTGTTGTAGTAGTTGTTGTAGTTGTTGTAGTAGTATAAGCTTAAGTAGGGGTCGTAGTTGCAGTCGTAGTAGTAGGAGTAGCAGTAGTGGCAGTAGCAATAGTAGTACTAGCAATAATTGTTTTACCAATCACAATAGTAGCAGTGATTATAGTAGTAGTAGGAGTAGGAGTAGGAGTAGGAGGAGTCATGATCGTAGTAGTAGTAGTAACAGTAGTAGTAATACTCATAGTAGTATTAGCAATAGTATTAGGAGTTGTGGTAGCAAAAGCAGTAATAGTAGCAATTGTCGTAGTAGTAGTAGAAGTAGTTTCAGTTGGAGTAGTAGTAGTAGTAGTAGAAGTTATGGTAGTAGGACTAGCAATTGTGACAGCAGCATTTATGGCAATAGTAGTAGTAGTAGAAGTAGTAGTTACAGAAGTGGCAGTAGTACTAGTAGCAAGTACTAGTAGTAGTTGTAAAAGTGTAGTAGTAGCAGTTGTAGTAGTATGAGGAGTAGTAGTTGGAGTAGCAATAGTAATAGTAGTAGTAGCAGTAGCAATAGTAGTGTTTGTAGTAGTAGTGATGGAAGTAGTAGGAGTAGGAGCAGTAATTGTAGTAACAGAAGTATAAGTGGTAATAGTAGTAGTTTTTGTAGTTGAAGCAGCAACATTGTAGTAGTAGTATTAGTAGTAGTAGAAGTTGTAGAAGTAGAAGTAGAAGTAGTAGAAGTACTAGTAGAAGTAGCTGTAGTACTTGTATCGGTAGCAACAGTATTAGGAGTTGCAGTAGTAGCAGTAGTAGTAGCACCATAAGTAGTAGTAGTAGTAGTAGTAGTAATAGCAACAATAGTAGTAGTAGCAGTTAGAAAAGTAGTAGTGATAGTTGTAGTAGTAGTAGTAGTAGCAGTAGGAGTAGTAGTAGGAATAGTAGTAGCAGCAGTGGTAGTTGTAGTGTTCACAATAGCAGCAACAATAGGAGTAGTATTAGTTGTAGTAGTAGTACTGGCAGCAGAAGTAGTAGTAGTAGTAGTAACAGTAGCAACATTAGTAGCAGTAGAAGTAGCAGCTATTATAGTAGTAGCACCACCACCACCAGTGGTAATAGTTGTAAAAATTGTAGGAGTTGTGGTGGTAGTAGAACTTGCCGTAGTAATAGTCATAGTAGAAGTAGTAGCTATAGTAGTAATAGTAATAGCTGCTTTAGTTATGGTAGTAATAGTTATAGTAGCAACAGTACTAGTAGCAAAAGGAGTAATAGTTGCATTAGGAGGAGTAGTTGTAGTAATAGTAGTAGTACTACTAGTAGTAGAAGTAGCAATAGGCGTAGTAGCAGTAGTAGTACAAGTCATAGTAGTTGTAGCAGTAGCAGCTATAGTTAAAGCAGAAGTAGTTTTAGCAGTAGCGATAGTAGCAAGAGTAGTAGCGACAGGCGGAGGACTAGTAGTAGTAGTAGTAGTAGAAATAGTAGTAGAAGCGGTAGTAGAAGTAGTAGTACCAATTCCGACTAGCACTACTAATACTACTACTGCTGCTGCTGCTATTACTAGTACAATTCCTACTAGTACTACTGTTACAACAACAACAACAACTACTACTACTACTTCTACTACAACTTCAACTAATTGTGCTACAACTACTCCTGCTATTACTACTACTACAAATACTACTAATACTACAAATCCTACTCCAACTATTGCTACAACTACTGCTCCTAATAGTACTACTACTTCTACTCCAACGCCTAATCCTAATAGTGCTATTATTGCTACTCCTTCTACATCTACTAACTACTACTACTACTGCTCCCATTACCACTCGTACTGCTACTCCGACTAGTACCACCACTATTACTATTACTTGTCCTCCAACTACTACTACTAATCCTCCTCCTGGTACTGCAACTACTACAACTCTTACTAATACTACTACTGCTATAATTACTACAAATCCTACTACTACTGCTACTACTACTACTAATGCTACAACTACTACCGCTACTACTAGTACTACTACAACTATTACTATTATTACTAATACTACTATTACGGCTCTACAACTACTGTTGCTTATACTAATACTACTACTACTATGATTGCTATTACAACAACTACTACTCCAATTACTTCTCCTACAACTACTACTGCTGCAACTATTATTACTGCTACTACTTCTACTCCTGCTTCTACTACTACTACTACTACTACTACTATTACTACTACTGTTGTTTTTGTTACTACAACTACTAATACTCCTACAACTACTAATACTGTTACTAATCTACTACTGTTATTGCTGCTACTACTACTATGACTACTACTACAACTACTAGTTCTCTTTCTAATACTACTGCTACTGCAGCTACAACAACCACTACTACTGTAGCTACATCTTTTACTACCATTCCTACTACTATTGGTACTACTTTTGCCACTTCAGCTACGGCTACTACTTCTGCTACTATAGCAATTTCTACTACCACTACTACTACTTCTGGTGCAACTGCAGCAACTTTTGTTATTGCTACTACTACTGTTGCTGCTATTGCTAATAACACCACTACTACTAATATTACTATTACTTCTACTAGTACCACTGCTACACCTACAACTACAACTACTACTACGACTGCTATAGCTACTACTACTATTGCTACTATTGCTACTATTACAACAATTACTACTATAACTTTTACTGCTCCAATTATTTCTACTACAACTACTACTGCTTCTACTTCTGCTACCGCTACTGTTGCTGTGACAACTACTACTGCTATTTCTGTTACTCGTACAATAGCTACCACTACTACTTCTACTGCTACTGCTAGTATTACAGTTGCTTCTGCCAAAGCTGCTACTACTACTACTACTACTACAACTCCTACTTCCACTCCTACTACTGCTACTACTACTCCTACTACTACTACTACTACTATTACTACTACCACTCCTACGCCAACTCTTACCGTACTAACTCCTACTACTACTCCTACTCCTGCTAATACCACTAATACTCCTACTCCTGCTGCTACTGCTACTACTTCTACACCTACAACTACAACTACAACAATTGCTAGTACACCTACAACTAATATTACTACTTCTATTACTACTATTACTCCTACTCCAAATCCTACTGTGACTTCTACAACTACTACTACTACTACCACCAACACTAATACTATAATTACTACAATTATTTCCACTACTACTGCAACAAATACTATTGCTGCTACTACTATTACTACTCCTCCTCCTATTACTACTACTACTACTACTATTACTTCTCCTCCTCCTCCTACTACTACTACTGCTACTACTACTACTACTACTACTACTAGTGCTACTACCACAACTAGTATAACTTGTACTACTACTACTACTGTTGGAACCACTATTACTACTGCTATTACTATTACTACTGCCACTACTATTACTACTACTAATACTTTGACTACTACTACTACTACTACTCCTCCTTCTCCTCCTCCCACTACTAATACTACAACTATTACAATTACTGTTGCAACAATTATTAATACTACTACGACTACTACTACTACAGCTGCTGTTACTACTACTACTACTACTATTACTACTACAACTACTGTTGCTGCTACTACTACTTCTACAACTACTACTACTGCTGCTGCTACTACTGCTACTTCTACTACTACCACTACTACTACTCCTACCTCTTCTTCCACCATTTCTACTACTACTCCTACTACTTCTATTGGTACTCCTGCTACTACTAATACTACTACAACCACTCCTATTACTACGACTACTAATGATACTATTGCTACTATTACTACTACTCCTACACCTAGTCCCGCCATCACCACCATGATACTACTACTACAACTACTACTATTACTACTGCTGCTACCATTACAACTACAACTGCTACTACTACTACATGTGTTGGTACTACTACTACCACTACTATTACTATAGTACTACTACTACAACTATTACTACAACTGCAAATGCTACTACTACAACAACAACAACTACTATTACTACTGCTACTAATATTACAACAACTACTACTATTACAACTACAACTATTACTACTGTTACAACTACAACTACTACTACTCCTACTACAACTATTGCAACTACTGCTACAACTAGTACAACTACTCCTACTACTACTTCAACTATTACTGATACTAATGCTACTACCTCTATTGCAACTCCTACTACTACACCAACTACTCCTTGTACTACTACTACTAATCCTATTCTCGTGCTCCAACTCCTACACCTACACCTACCACCACTACAACTACTGCCACTAGTACTACTCCTATGACTACTTCTACTGCTGCAACTACTATCACAACAACAACAACAACAACAATAACAACAACTACTACTACAACTGTAACTACTACTATTGCGACTACAACTACAACTACTTCTTCTACGACCACTGCTACTCCTCCTACTACTACTACTATTGCTACTGCTTCAACTACTACGACTACTACTACAACTGTTAGTACTACGACTACTACTACAACTCCTACTCAAACAGCAACACCTACTACTACCTCTAATACTACTCCTACTACTGCTCCAACAACAACTACTGCTACTACTTCTACTACTACTACTGCTGCTGCTACTACTTCTACTACTACTGCTGCTGCAGCTAGTACTACTGCTTCTACTACTACTTCTACTATTTCTGCTACTACTGCTACTACAACTATTTGTACTCCTACTACTAATACTACTACAACTAGTCCTATCACTCTGGCTACTACGGCTACTATTGCTACTATTACTACTGTTCCTACACCTATTCCCATCACCACCACTAGTACTGTTACTAGTGCAACTATTACTACTATTACCACCACAACTACTACTACTGTTACTATTGCTTCTACCACTACTTCTACTACTTCGCCTACTACTACTACTACGATTACAGCGACTACTACAACAACAACTACTACTACCAAAGCTGCCAATTCAAATAGTGCTACTTCTATTACTACTATTGCTGCTGCTACTACCTACAACTACTACTACTATTACTGCTACTATTGCTACGACTACTACTACAAATAGTACTACTATTATTACTACTACTATGACTACAAATAGCACTACTGCTATAACTAGTACTACTACTATTACTGCTACTACTACTACTGCTACTATTACTGCTACTACTACTACTATTGCCACTACTTTTGCCACTTGTACAACTACTACTTTGCTAGGACCACCACCACTACTAATACTTCTATGCCTACTACGACTATTGCTACTGCTACAACTCTATTTCTCCTACTACTACTACTATTGCCACAATTATGACTACTACTTCTGCTATTGCTATTACTACAACAACTACTACTTCTACTATTACTACTCTACTTCTCCTCCTCTTGCTACTACTACTACTGCTACTGCTACTATTACTACTACTACTACTGCTACTATCGCTAGTACTGCTACTACCGCAACTATTACGACTTCAGCCACTACTATTGCAACTACTACTACTACTACTACAGTTGTTGCGACTGCTACTACCAACACAACTAGTACAACAAAGACTACTGCGACTATGACTACCGCTGTTGTTGCAGCAGCTGCTGCTATTACCACTACTAATACACCAACTACTACAACTACTGCTACTACTACTTCTGGTTCTTCAACAACAACTGCTACTACTACTACAATGATTGCTACTACTACTGTAACCACTACTATAACTACTACTATTACATCAACTATTACAACCACTACTACTGCTGCTACAACAACCATAACAACTACTTCTACTACTACAACAATAACAACAATAACTACCACTACCACTAGAATTATTATTACTACTACTACCCCTAGTACTACTGCTACTACTATTATCTCTCTGACTACTACTACTACTTCTGCAATAGCTACTGCAACTGCTACTACTGCTCCTACCACCATCTTCTACTACTACTACAACTGCTCCTACTGCGACTACCACTACTACTACTGCTCTTCTACTACTAGTACTATTCTACTACCAGTACAACTACTACTACTTCGACTACTTGCTCAACTGTTACTGCTATTACTACTACTTCTGTGACAACTATTACTACTAAGACAACAATAACTACAAGTACAACAACTATTTATACTACAACTCCTCCTCCTCCTATTACTACTACCACTCCTACTAATACTACTACTAATGCTACTACTACTATACCAACTACTGTTCCTTCTGCTTATGTAGCTCCTATTGCTACTACTACTACTACACTAGCTACTTCTGCCATTACTATAGCTACTAGTAATACTGCTACTACTGCTACTACGGCTATTGCTACAACTACTGCTACTCCTACTACTGCTACTATTGCTACTAATATTACTACTACTAATATCACTACTACACCTACTTCTACTAAAGCTAATTCTCAAACTACAACTACTTTTGCTACTACTAATGCTGCTACTACTACTGCCACTACTGTTACTACTACTACTACTACTACTACTATTCCGACTACTGCTACTTCTATTACAACAACAACTACCACTACTACTCCAACAATGGCTACTACTGCTACCACTTCTACAACTGCTACTACTACTAGGATTATTGCTACTATTACAACAACAAGTACTACTATTACTACTACTTCTACTACAACTATTGCTCCGGTTAGAAAAACAAATAATACTACTACAACTGCTACTATTGTAATAACTACAGCTACTGTTGCTAGTCCGACAATAACAACAACTACTACTGCTACTGCCACTACTACTTTTACTACAACTATTTCTGCTACTAGCACCACTACTATGACTACTACTACTACTACTACTACTGCTATTATAACTACTACTGCTAGTAACAGTACTACTTCTACAAGTACTTCTACTACTACTACTACAAGTACTACAACTTCTCCTACAACATGAACTACTACTACTACTGCTACTGTTGAATCTACTATTGCTACTACTGCTACTACTGCTACTACAATTGCTACTGCAACTGGTACTACTGGCACTACTATTACTACTACTACTGTTGCTGCTGCTGCTGCTGCTGTCGCTACTCTAACAACTTCTCATACTACTATTATGACTGATACTACTACTGCTTCTAGTACTACTCGTACTACTACTACTACGGCTACTACTATTACTACTACAACCACCACTACTACTACAACTATTGCTACCGCTGCTACGATGATTATTACTACTACTGCTCGAACTACTACTCCTACTATTACTACTATCAAACAACTACTACTGCTCCTGATGCTATTGCTACTGCTATGACTACTACCATAACAACTACTACTATTGCTACTATAGCTACGACCGCCACTACTACTACCACTGCTACTACGACTACTACTACTAGTACTACTATCACTACTACGACTACTACTGCTGCTACTACTACTGCTGCTACTACTGCTGCTACTACTACTACTACTATTATTATTTTGACTACGACTACTGCAAGTACTACTACTGTTAATACAACAACAGCAACAACTACTACCGCTACTGCTGACGCTACCGCTACTTCTACCACTACTCCTACTACTACTACTACTACAGCTGCCACTACTACTACTACTACACCTGCTACTGCTATTACTATTGCTTTTTCTACTTCTACTGCAACTACTCCTGCTGTTACTATTACTACTACTATTAGTACTACTACTACAACTATTGCAGCAGCTGCTACTGCTACTACTACTACTACTATTAGTACTAATGCTACTATTGCTTGTTGTACTGCTAGTGCTATTGTTACTTCTGTGACTACTGCTACTACCGCTGCAGCAACTACTACGGCTACTATTCCTACTACTGCTACTACTACTACTACTAGTACTATTATTGCTACTACAACGACTAATACTAGTAGTACTCCTACTACTACTAATATTGCTGCTGCTCCTTCAACTACTGCTGCTACTACTACTACTATTAGCGCTACTAATACTGTTGCTGCTCCTTCAACTACTGCTTCTATAGCTACCACTACTAGCTCGACAACTACTACTACTATTACTAGGGATGCTACTACTAGTAATACTACAACTAGTACTACTAGTACCACTACTACTACTATTGTTACTACTATTACTACTCCTACTACTACTCCTACTACTACTACAACTACAACTACAACTACCACTACTACGACTACTACTACTGCTACTAGTGCTACTAGTACTGCTACTAGTACTACAATTACAATAGCTACTACTACTACTAGTACTACTGCTACTGCAACTACTACTGTTGTTACTACTAATACTACTACTACTCCTATTACTACTACTCCTTCGGCTGCTACAACCATTTCTACTACCACTTTTGCTACTACAACTATTACTATTACCTCCCATACTGGCTTCTGCAACTACTACTACTACAACGACAATTGCTTCAACAAAAACTACTATTACAACAGCTACCACAACTACTACTTCTAATACTACTATTACAACAACAACTACTACTACTACAGTAACAATAACGACAACAACAGCAAAAATAATAACAACAACAACTACTACTACTACTACCACTACTACTACTACTTATACTATTACTAGTACTACTACTTCTACAGCTCCTTCAGCTACTACTTCCTGTTCTACTACTACTACTACTACACCTACTACTGCTACTACAACTACAACAGCTGCTACTACTTCTACCACCTACTACCACTACCTCTCCTCCTCCTTCTACTGCTACTACTACTGCTATTAATACAACTACAACTACTACCACTACTTCTACTATAACTACTACTACAACTACTAGTATTACAATAACTACTACTGCTGCTGTTGCTGCGACTACAAGCACTTCAAATTCTGCTTTTGCACTAATACTTCTATCACCACTATTGCTGCTACTGCTACTACTACTACTACTACTACTATAATTATTAGTACATCTACTACAACCGTTACTACTGCAACTATTCCTACCACCATGACTACTAATACTGCTAAGGCTACAACTATGACTACTACTGCTACTACTACTACCACTACTACTTCTGCTACAACACAAGTTGTTGCTAATACTTCTACTATAACTACAACTGCTACAACTGCTACTACTACAACAGCTATTATTACTTCTTCTCATATTACCACTACTTCTGCTACTACTACTTCTACTACTATTACTGCAAGTAATATACTGCTACTACTTCTGCCACTACTACTTCTACTATTACTGCTACTACTAATATACTACTATTTCTGCTACTACAACTACTACTAGTACTATTGCTACTGCTGTTGCTACTGAAAACTTGGGTACAACTACTACTACTACAGCTACTACTACTGCCAACACAACTTCTAGTACTACTGCTGCTATTGGCACTCAAACTACTACTACTCCCACTATTGCTACAACTACTACTACTACCACTACTACTTATACTACTACTACTGCTACTACTAGTATTATTCCTACTGCCAATGCTACTAATGTGCTATTACTTCTACTACTAGTACTACTACTATTACTAGTATTACTACTACGACTACTACTACTACTGCTATTACTACTAATTCTACTAGTACTACTACTACTGTTGCTGATGCTGCTGCTACTACTATTCCTACTACAACTGCTGCTATGATTGCTGTTGTGACTACCACTATGGCTACGAGTGCTGCTCCTACTTCTACTACTTCTAAAACAACTACTGCTACTACTCCTCCTCCTCCTACTACTACTGCTACTACTACTACTACTACTTCTACTTCTACTACTATTGTTGTTGTTGTTGTTGTTGCTGCTACTACTATAACTGCTACTAACATTCACACTAATTCTACTACTAACTACTACTACTACTACTACTATGGCTACTACCACTACTATTGCTACGATAGCTACTGCTATAATTACTGCTGTTGCTACTACTACTAATACTATTACTGCTGCTACTACTGCTGTTACAGCATCTGTTGCTACCATTACTAGTACAACTACAGCTACTACCACTGCTATTTCTACTAATACTGCTACTTCTACTACTACTACTACAATTTCTACTATTGCTATTACAGCTACAACAACTACTACTTCTACTACTGCTACTGATAAAACTACTACTTCTCATACTAATACTAATATTGTTACTACTGCTGCGTCTAGTACTACTACTACTACTATTAAGGCTACTGCTACTACTACTATGCCTAGTACTACTATGTCTACTACTACTTCTATTACTACTTCTACTACTACTTCTGCTAATACTACTACTGCTGCTGCTGCAGTTGCTACTGCTACAATAGCTACTTCTGCTATTGCTACAACTGCTAGTACTGCTACTACTACTATTGCTAGTGCTGCTACTACTACAACTGCCACACTAATACAGCTGATGTTGTTGTCGCTACAATAACTACTACTATAATTGCTGCTACTACGGCAGCTGCTACAACATCTACTGCTACTGCTGCTACAGCAACTACTGCTATTACTACTTCTACTACTGCTACTGCTACTACGTTTCTGACAACTATTCTAGTACGACTACTTCTATTACTACAACTACAACTACTCCTACTAATACTACTACTGCTGCAACAACTACTGCTATAACTACTACTACTACTTCTACTACTATTACCGCTACTACTATGACTACTACTTTTACTGCTACTGCTACGACTGCTACTACTTCTCCTATTACTACTACCACTACTACTACTTTCGCGACTACTACTGCCACCACTACTACTACTACCTCTATGGTAACAACTACTACTACTACTACTGCTACTTCTACTACAGCTGCTGCTGCTGTTGCTACTACTGCTGTTGTTTTTGCTGGTACTACTACTAATTCTGCTCCAACAACTACTGTTATTGCTGCTTCTACTACTACTGCAACAACTTCTTGTACTACTACTACATCTACTACAACTCCTACTTCTGCTACTACTTCTATTACTACTACTATTGATGTTACTACTACTACCGCTGCTACTACTACTACTCCTGATAGGACTACTCCTACTACTACTACCACTATGACTACTATTGCTACTGTCGTTACTACTTCTTCTCCTACTACTACTTCTTCTGCTACTACTATTACTACTACTCATACTACTACTACAAAGACTACTGCTATCGCTACTACTATTGCAACAACTACAGCTACTGCTGCTACCACTACTTCTACTACTAATACTACTACTACGACCACTACACTACTGTCACTGTTGCCATTACTTCTACTACTACTATTACTATAATTACTACTACTACTACTACTACTACTACGACTTCTACTACTAGTACTACTACTGCTACTGCTACTACTAATACTACTACTACCACCTTTTTACTGCTATTACTACTGTGACTACTTCTGTCACTACAACTACTGCAACTCCTACTAATACTACTGCTGCTGCTACTGCTGCTACCACTATAGGTACTACTACTATTACTATGACTACTACTACTACTATGACTACTACTACCACTACAACTGCTTTTGATACTACTGCTACAACTGTTGCTACTACTACTATTACTACTACCACTACTAGTACTTTCGCTTCTGCTATTGCCACTACTACTATTACTTTTACTACTACGCAACTACTGCTACTACTATTACTACTACTACTGCTACTACTACTAGTACTAATGCTGCTGCTGTTGTTGTTGTTGCTGCGACTACTCCTCCTACTACTATTGATGCTACTATTGTTGATAGTACTACAACTACTCAAACTACTACTGCTACTAGTAGTAGTATTACTATTATTTGCACTACTACAACTACTATTGCTGCTACAATTGTTGCTACTACTGCTACTACTACTACTGCCACTACTTCAGCTATTATTGCTACTACTTACACATCTATTACTAATGCTACTACTACTGCTACTGATGCTGCTACTGATATTATTACTACTATAGCTGCGACTCCTGCTTCTATTGCTACCATTATTACTTCTACTGCTAGTACTATTACTACTACTACAACTTCTCCTATAATAACAACTACTGCCTCTTGTCCTGGTACTACTACTCCTCCTCCTCCTCCTCCTCCTCTTACTACTACTACCACTTCTACTACTAGTTCAAATACTGCTACTGCTGCTACTGCTACTGCTACTATGACTACTTCTCATATTACTACTATTGCTACTACTACTAATAATAAACTTACTGCGACTGTTACTAGGGCTACTGCTACTACTACTCCTCCTATTAATAATGCAATTATTACTTTAATATTACAACTGCTACTACAACTCCAGCTACTACTATAGCTACTATTAATGCAACTACTGCTATCACTACTACTACTACTACAATTGATTCCATTGCTTCCACTGCTACAACTACCTCTAGTACTACTACTACTAATACTGCTATTTCTACCACTTCTACAACTAGTGCTACTACAATAACAATAACAATAGCAACAATAACAACAACAACAACTACTACTACTACTAGTTTTGGTACAATAACAATAACAACTACATCTACTACTACTGCTGCTGCAGCCACTTCTACTAGCGCTACAACTACTAATACTGCATCTACTACTACTATAAGTACTACTTCTGCTACTGCTACTACTACCACTACTACTACTGCTATGGCTACTACAATAGCTACTACTATTATGGTTACTGCTACTACTACTACACCTACTACTACTATTACTGCTACTACTATATTAATTACAATTGCTACATCTACAACTACTGCTACTACTACAACAACAACAACTACTACTGCTGCAACTACTGTGACTACTAAAACCACTACTACTGATACTACGACTGCAACTACTACTACAACAACAACAACAATAATAACTACTACTACAACTACAAGAAGAACAACAACAACTAGTAGTACTACTCCTACAACTTCTACTTCTACAACTAGTAGTACTACTCCAATACTACTACTTCTATTACGGCTACCATTGCTACTACTACTACTACTACTATGAATTCTACTACTACTACCAATATTACTACTACTACAATGACTAGTACCTCTACATCTACTACTATTCCTACTACTGCTGCTACTACTACTACTACTACAATGGCAACTACTGCTACTATTGCTACTTCTACCACTACTACGACTACTATAATTGCTACTGCTATAACTACAGCTACTACTACTACTATTACTACTGCTGCTGCTGCTATTACTACTACTACTGCAACTATTTCTGTTCCTACTACTACTAGTACTACTACTACTAGTACTACTACAACAACTACTGTTACTACTACTACTCCTGTTGCTACTGCTAATACTACTGGTTCTACTACTACTACTACAGCTACTACAGCCACTACTGCAACTACCACAACTGCTGCCATTACTACTATTAGTACTACTATGATTACTGCTACAACTCTACCCCAAGTAGTACTACTACTTCTGATAATACTGCTACTATTTCTACTACCACTACGACTACTACTGCAACTATTGGTACTACATCTTCTCCTACTATGACTTCTTTTCTACTACTACTGCTACTATTACAAGTACTATTACTCCTACATTTACTACTTCTACAACAACTATTGCTACTACTACTGCTACAACTGCTACTACTAAGACTCCTACACTACCGCTATTGCTGCCATTGTTGCTGCCTCTACTACTACTTCAATTACTGCTGCTACTGCTACTACTACTACTAGTCCTACTACTGCTACTTCTACTGCTACTACTATTACTGTTGCAACAACTTTTGTTACTACAACTATTGCCACTCCTACTAATACTAGTGCTGTTGCTTCTACTACTGCTATTACTACTACTTATACTATTGTGACTGCTACTACTCTGACTAATGCTGTTGATACTGCTGCTATGACTACTTCTACTACTACTATTACTACTACCACTACTTCTACTTCTACTCCTACTAGTGCCATTACTTCTTCTACTACTGCTACTGCTACTACTACAACAATTACTATTACTACTACTACTATAGCTGCTACTACTACTACAACTACTACCACTACTACAACTACTATTGCTACTGCTACTGCTACTACATTTGCTGCTATAGCTATTACCACTACTACTACTACTACTGCTACTGTGTCTGCTGCTACTACTACTAGTAGTTCTAAGACAGCTAAACTACTGCTACTGCTCCCATTGCTGCTGCTACTACTACTACAACGACATTTGCTGCTACTATTGCAAATACTACTACTAGTCCTACTACTACTACTACTATTGTACTACTACTACTTTTCCAACTACTATTACCACTATGACTATTTCTGTTACTACAACAACTGCTACTCCTACTAATACTAATGCTGCTACTTCAACTATTTCTACTACTACTGCTACTGCACCTGCTACTACTATAGCTACTACTACTCCTACTACTTTTGCTACTACTGCGGCTAATACTACTACCAGTACTCCAACGACTACTGCTATGACTACTACTACTGCTACTACTGCTCCCACTGCTAGCATTACTACTAGTAACACTACCACTACAACTACTATTGCTACTGCTGCTGCTACTAATGCTAGTACTACTATAATTGTTGTTCCTATGACTACTGCTACTAATAATTCAAGTACCACATCTACTGTTACTAATTCTATGGTTATTTGTACTATAATCGCTACTATGACAACGACGACTACCACTACTATTGCTGCTGCAGTTGCCGCTAGTACAACTACTAATTCAATGGCTGCTACTACTACTACTGCTCCTACTACTTCCACTATTACTACCACTAATAGTATTGCCACTACCACTGCTACCACTACCACTGCTCTACTACTACTACTACTACTACTACTACTACCACCACCACCACTGCAACAACAACAACAACAACAACAACTACTACTACTACTATTATTACCCTCACTACTACAGCAACTGCTACCTCTACTCCTACTACACCCACCACAACTACTACTCTTACTAAATAGCACTATTATGATAACAACCACCATTATTTGCACTATTGCTACTACAACAACAACAACTACTACTACTATTACTAGCATGGCTACTACAACTGTAACTACCACTTCCACTTCTACTAGTAGTACTACTACTACAGCTACTGCTACTACTACTGCGGTTGTTGCGATAGCTACTATTACTACGAGTGCTGTTGCTACTTCTACTACTACTTGAACTACTACTGCTACAACTACTATTACTACTACTACTACTACTACTACTACTACTACTACTACTACGACGATGACTACAAAAACTACTACTAATACTACTACTGCTGCTCCAACTTCTACTACCGCTGCTACTACTACTACCACTACTACTATGACTACTACTACTACTACTACTAATACTACTGCAACTACTACTATTATTACTGCTATTACTGTTACTATTGCTACTAATACTACTGCTACAACTTCTAGTACTATTACTACTGCTACTACTATTGCAACTACTACTGCTACTACTACTACTAACTATTGCTACTACTACTGTTGCTACTACTTCTCTACTGCTACTTATAGTACTACAACTGCTTCTGCTTCTACTACTGCCACTACAGTTCCTACTACTTCCATTACTACTACTTGTTCCACTATTGATGCTGCTAATACTACTACTTGTATTATAGCAGCTACTACTACCGCTACTACTACAATTACTACTACTACCAGTACTACTTCTACTAATACTACTATTACTAATATTGCTACTAGTAATATTGCTACTAGTACTACTACTACTACTACTATTGCTACCAGTGCTACTGCTACTGCTTCCATTCCTACTAGTAAAATTGAAACTACTACTATTATTGCTACAATCACATACGACTTCTACTATTATTTCTACTGTTAGAAATACCACTTCTCAAACTACTACTAATACTGCTACTACTGCTACTTATACTACTATTGCTACTTCTATTACAGCTAGTACTACTACTACACTTACTACTACTGTAACGTCTACTACCACTACTACTAATATTGCCACAACTACTCTTGTAATAATACTCCAGCTAATAATACACCTACTACTACTACTACTACTGCTGCTGCTGCTGCTGCTGCTGCTACCCCTACTACTACTACTACAACTACTACTACTACTACTGCTGCTGCTGCTGCTGCTGCTGCTGTTGCTGCTACTACTACTACTGCTACTACTACTACTTCTACTACTACTACTACTACTACTACTGCTACTGCTACTACTACTACTACTACTACTACCACCACCACCACTACTTCTTCTTCGGCTACTATGACAACTACTATTGCTATTGCTACAACTGCTACTTCTTCTACTATTACAACAACTACTACTTCTACAACTACAACTACTACTACTATTACTACTACTACTATTATTGCTCCTACTGCAACCGCTGCAACTGTTACTACTGCTGCTGCTGCTATAGCATCGATTGCTGCTATTAGTACTACAACTAATACTAATACTTTTGCTACTTCGACTATGCAACAACTATACTATTGCTACTACTACTACTACTACAACTACTACAACTACAACTACTACCACTTCTACTAGCTCTGCTACTACTATGACTACTACTACTGCTGCTGCTAATACTACTAATACAACCACTACTAAAACTACAATTGCTACCACTACTCCTATTACTACTAGCACTACTACTACTACTATTGCTACTACAACTATTGCTACTACTGTAGCTACTTATGATACTACTACCACTACTACCACTATTAGTACTGCTATTGCTAATACTACTACTGATACTACTGCTACCACAACTACTGCAACTACTATGACTACTACTACAGTTAATCTGCTACTACTGCTACAACTACTACTACAACTTGTACTCTTACTATTACTACTACTACTAATACTACTATGACTACCACTTTTGCTACTACAATTATTGCTATTGTTATTACTATTACTACTATTACCACCACTACTACTATTGTTACTACTACTACAGCTACTATAATTACTACTTCTGCTACTGCTGCTACTTCTTCTACTATTACTACTACCACTATTATTACTATTACTATTACTACAACTGCTACTACTACTGTTATTGCTACTACTATGACTCCTTCTGTTACTACTACTACTGCGACTACTACAACTACTGCTACTATGCTGCTACGCTTCTACTATAACAGCTTCTACTATCACCACTGCTACTTTTGCTACAACTACTGCTACTACGAATGCTACTGCAGCTATTACTTCTACTACCACCGCTGCTACTTTTGCTACTACTACTGCTACTATGAATGCTACTGCAACTATTACTTCTACTACCACCACTGCTAATTTTGCTACTACTGCTGCTACTACAAATGCTACTACAACTATTACTTCTACTGCTACTACTGCTGCTGCTACTACAACTGCTACCACTACTGCTACTACTGCTACTACTAATACTATTACTACTACTTTTGTTACTACTTATACGATTGCTACCACTATTATTTTTATTACTATAATTACTTATACTACTACTACTTCTACTACAAATACTGCTACTGCTATAGCTACTAGTAGTAGTAGTAGTAGTAGTAACAGCAGTAGTAGCTGTAGCAGTAGTAGTAGTAGCATTAGTACCAGCAATAGCAGTAGCAGTACTAGTAGTAGCAAAAGTAGTAGTAGTAGTAGCAGTAGTAACAGTAGTAGTAGTAGTAGCAATAGTAGTAGTAGTGGCTATAATAGTAACTGTAGTAGTGGTCATAGTGGCAATAGTAGTAGTAGTAGCATTAGTAGTAGTCATAGCTGTAGCTATAGTAGTAGTGATAGTACTAGTAGCAATAAGAGTAGTAGTAGCAGTAGTAGCAATTCTAGCAGCAGTAGCAGCAATCATTATTGTAGTAGTAGTAACAGCTAATGTAGTACCAGCAGTAGTAGCAATAGTAGCAGTATTAGTAGTAGTAGTACTAATAGTGTCAGTAGAAGTAGTAATAGTAGTAGAAGTAGTTCCAATCATAACAATCCTAGCAGTTGTCATGTTAGTAGATGTAGTAGTATGCTAGTAGCAACAACAACAGTCATAGTAGTAGTAGTTGTAGCAGTCGTAGCAATTATTGCATTAGTAGATATAGCAGTAGTTGCAGATGTAGCAGTATTAGAAGTTATAGTCGTAGTAACAGTAGCTATAGTAGAAGTAGTGGTAGTAGCAGTAACAGAAATAGTAGTAGTAGCAATCATAGCAGCAGTAGCAGCATTATTAGTGATAGTAGCAAGAGTGGTAGTAGTAGCAGTGGCAGTGTTAGAACTAGTAGTAGTAGTAGTAGCAGTAGTAATAGTACTAGAAGTAGTAGCACTAGTAGTAGTAGAAGAAGCAGCAGTAGTAGTAAAAGAAGAAGTAGTAGTAGTAGCGGTAGTCATGGTGGAAGTAGTAGAAGTAGCAGTAGTAGCAGAAGTACTAGTAGATGTAGTAGTAGTAGTTATGGGAGAGGTACTATTAGTTGTTGTAGCAGTTGTAGAAGGACAAGCAGTAGTAGTAGTAGAAGTAGAAGTTCTCGTAGCAGTAGTCATACTAGCAGTAGTAGAAGTAGTAGTTGTACCAGTAGTGGTAGTGGTAGTAGTAATTGCTATACCAGTAGTAGTAGGAGAAGTTGTAGTTGTAGCTATAGCAGTAATAGCTATAGTAGCAATAGTAGTAGAAGTAGTAGTGGTAGTAGCTATAGTACTCATAGTATTAGCAGTAGTAGTGGTAGCCAAAGAAGCAATAATAGTAGTTGTATTAGTAATAACAGCAGTAGCTAGAGTAGTAGTAATAGAATTAGTATTATTATTAGTAGTAGTAGCAGTAGTAGCAATAGCAGTAGTAGTAGCAATACTTGTAGTAGTAGTACTTGTAGTGGCAATAGAAGTAGCAATAGTAGTTGTTGAAGTATTAGTAGTGGCAGTAGTTATGTAACAATAGTAGTGCTCATGGAGTAGGAGGAGAAGTGGTAGTAGCAGTAGTCGTAGTAGGAGAAATAATGGCAGTAGCAGTTGTAGTAGTAGCAGTAGTAGAAGTAAAAGTAGTACCAAAAGTTGTTGGAGTGGTAGTGGTAGTAGCTATAGTAGAAGTGGAAGTAGTAGTACTAAGTGTAGCAGTAATTGTAGTAGTTGTAGCTGTAGTAGTAGTAGCAGTTGTATTAGTTTTAATATTAGTATCTTTAATGGCAGTAATAGAAGTAGTTGTTATTGTTGTTGTAGTAGTAGTAGCATTAGTACTAGCGATAGCAGTTGTAGTAGCAGTTGATGTAGTAGTAGCAGTAGGAGAAGTGTAGCAATTACAGTAGCAGCTATAGCAATAGTAGTTGTAGTCGCAGCAGCAATAGTAGAAGTGGTAGCATTAGTGGTTGGAGTTGTAGTAGTAGCCGTAGTAGTAGGTATAGTAGTAGTGGTAGTAGTGATAGTAGTAGTTGTTGCAGTAGTAGTTCTTGTAGTAGTTCTTGTAGTAGTTCTTGTAGTAGTTCTTGTAGTAATAGTAGTAGTAGTAGTAGTAGTAGTGGTAGTAGTAGTAGTAGTTGTTGTTGTAATAATAGTAGTAGTAGTAGAGTAGTAGTATTAGTTGTAGTTGGAGTAGGAGTTGGTCTCAGAGTAGTAGTAGTAGTAGTAGTACTAGTAGTAGTATAGTAATAGTAGCAGTAGTAGTAGTAGTAGAGGTAGTAGTAGTAGCAATAGTAGTAGTAATTGTAGTAGAAGTAGCAGCAGCAGTTGTTGTTGTTGTTGTACTAATAGTAGTAGTACTAGTAGTAGTTATTTTAGTAGTAGTTCTAGCAATAGTAATAGTTGCAGTAGTAGGAAGGGAGTAGTAGTAGTTGTTGTTGTTGTTGTAACAGTAGCAACAGTAGTAGCAATAGTGCTAGTAGAAGTGGTAGTAGTAGTTGTAGTAGTAGTAAAAGTGGCAGCTATAGTAGCAGTAGCAGTAGGATTAGTAGTAGTAGTACCAGTAGTAGTAGAAGCAATTGTTGTTGTTGTTGTAGTAGTAGTAGTAGTAGTAGTTGAAGTAGTAGTAGTAGTAGTAGTAGAAGAAGTTTTAGTAGTTGTACTATTAGTATTAGTAGTATTATTTGTAGTAATAGTAGTACTTGCAGGAGTAGTGGTATTATTAGTAGTTGTAATTGTGGTAGTTTGGTAGTTATAGCAGCAGCAACAATAGTAGTAGTGGTTGTAGTAGAAGTAGTAGTTGCAGTTATAGCAGTAGCAGCAGTTGTAGTAATACTAGTAGTTGTAGTCACAATAGTAGTAGTTGTAGTCGTAGTAGTAGCAATAGTAGTAGTTGTAGAAGTAGGAGGAGGAGTAGTGTTCGTTGCAGTAGTAATTGTTGGAGTCGCAGTAGTAGTAATTGTAGTAGTGGTAGTGCTTATTGTTGTAGTAGTAGTTGCAGTTGTAGTAGTTGTTGTAGCTTTTGTAGTTGTAGTAGGAGGTGTAGAAGTAGAAGCAGTAGGTGTTGTAGTAGTAGTTGTAACAGTAGTAGTAGTAGAAGTCGTAGCAGAAGTATTAGTAGTATTAGTTAAAGTACTAGTCATAGCAATAGTGGCAGTTGTAATTGTAGCAAGAGTAGGAGTTGTAGAAGTAGTACAAGATGTTTTAGTTTTTGTGGTAGTGGCGGTAGTAGTAGTAGAAAAAGAAGCAGTAGTATTAGTAGCAGTTGTTGTAATTGTAGGTGGAGGAGTTGTAGTACTAGTAGTCGTGGTAGTCGTAGTAAGTGTTGCCATTATTGTTGTAGTAGTAGTCATAGTATTTGTGGCAATAGGAGTAGAAATTGTAGTAGTAGTAGTAGTAGTAGTAGTCAAAGTAGTAGAAGTTGTAGTAGTAGTGGTACTAGTAGTAGTAGCAGTAGTAGGAGTAGTAGCCATAGCAATAGGAGTAGCGGTAGTTGTTATTTGAGTAGTAGTAGTGGCAGAAGTAGTAGTAGTAGTAGTGGTGGTAAAAGTTGTTTTTGATGCTATAATAGTAGTCGTTGTTGTAGGAGTAGTAGTAGTCGTTGTTGTAGGAGTAGTAATAGTAGCAGCAGCAGTAGTAGTGTTATTTGTAGTAATACTAGTAGTTGTAGAATTAATAGTAGTGTTAGTAGTAGTTGCCATAGTAGTAGTGTAGTAATAGTAGCAGCAGCAGCAGTAGTAGAGGTAGTAGTACTAGTAGTAGTTGCAGTAATGGCTGTAGTAGTAGTAGCAGTGGTAGCGGTAGTAGAAGTAGAAGTACTTGATGTAATAGTAGTTCTAGTAGTCGAAGTAGTAGTAGTTGAAATAGTAGAAGTAGTAGTAGTAGTAGAAGAAGTTTTAGTAGATGTACTATTAGCAGTAGTAGTATCATTTGTAGTAATAGTAGTAGTTGTAGGAGTAGTAGTGTTAGTAGTAGTAGTTGTAGTAGTAGGGTAGTTATAGTAGCAGTTGTAGTAGTTGTAGAGGTATAAGTAGAAGTAGTAGCTGCAGTTGTAGCAGCAGCAATAGTAATAGTAGCAGCAGTAGTAGTAGTAGCTGCAGCAGAACTAGTAGTAGTAGTCGTAGTGGTAGTAATAGTAGTAGTTGTGTTAGTAGGAGGAGGAGTAGTGGTCGTAGTAGTAGATGTTGTTGGAGCAGCAGTAGCAGCAGAAGTAGTAGTAATAGTAGCAGTAGCAGTGTTGGTGGTAGAAGTTGTTATAGCTATAGTATTAGTAGTTGTAGTAGTAGTAGTACTAGTAGTCGGAGTGGTAGGGGTAGTGGTTGTAGTAGTAATAGTTGCAGCAGTAGTATTATTTATAGTAATAGTAGCGATTGTAGTAGTAGTAGTTGTTGTAGTAGTAGTGGAGTAATTGTAGCAGTAGTCGTAGTAGCAGAGGTAGTTGTAGAAGTAGTAGTTGCACGAATGGCAGTATTAGTAGCAGCAGTAGTAGTAGTATTAGTAGTAGTGGTAGTAGTTGTAGTAGCCATAGCAGTAGGATTAGTAGCAATAGCAGTAGGAGTAGTAGTAGTTGTAGAAGTAGTTGCTGTAGTAGTAGTAGTAGTAGTGGCAATAGTCATAGTAGTAGTAGTATGACAAGTTTTAGATGTTTTACTACTAGCAGTAGTAGTATTATTTGTAGTAATAGTAGTAGTAGTATTAGATGTCGTAGTTGTAATAGTAGTGTAGTTTTTGTATCAGCAGCAGCAGTAGTAGTTGCAGTTGTAGCAGCAGCAACAGCAGCAGTAGTACTAGTGGTAGTCATAGTAGTAGGAATCGTAGTCATTGTGTTAGTAGGATGAGGAGTAGTGGTCATAGTAGTAGTAGTTATTTGAGCAGCAACAACAACAGTTGTAATTATGGTAGTAGTAATAGTTGTTGTTGTTGCAGTAGTTGTAGTAGTGGTAGTTGTTGTAGCTATAATAGTACTGGCATTAGGAGCAGAAGTAGTAGCAATATGAATCGTAGTAGTTGTAACAGTAGTAGTAGTAGAAGTTGTAGCAGCAGTAGTAGTAGTATTAGTTGAAGTAGTAATAATGGCAATAGTAGTAGTAGTAATATCAGGAGTAGTGTTAGTAGAAGTAGTTGGGGAAGTTTTAGTAGTTGAAGTAGTAGCGGTTGTAGTAGTAGAAAAATAAGCAGTAGTAGTGATAGCAGTAGTTGTAATAGTAGGTGGAGGAGTTGTTGTAATAGTAGTTGTTATAGTTGTAGTAGTTGTACTAGTTGTAGTTGTAGTAGTCGCAGTAATCATAGCAAGTGTTGTCATCGTTGTAGTTGTTGTAGTAGTAGTATTAGTAGCAGCAGGAGTAGGTATAGTAGTAATAGTAGTTGAAGTTGTAGCAGTTGTAATAGTAGTAGTACTAGTAGTAGTAGCAGCAGCACTAGGAGTAGCAGTAGTTGTTGTAAGAGTAGTAGTAGTGGTAGAAGTAGTAGTAGTAGTGGCGGTAGTAGTGGTAGAAGTTAGTATTGTAGTTGTTGTAGTAGTAGTAATAGTAGTAGCAGTAGGAGTAGTAGTACTAGTAGTAATTCCAGTAGTACTTTTATTTATAGTAATAGTAGCAGTTGTAGAAGTAGTAAGTGTATTAGTTGTAGTCGCTATAGTAGTAGTGTAGTAACAGTAGCAGTAATAGGAG
>RXID01021519.1:361597-660189 GCA_005019695.1 Trichopus zeylanicus subsp. travancoricus
TGGCAATAGTAGTAGCAGCAGTAACAGTAGTGTTGGTAGTAGTAGTGGTAGCTGTAGTAGTAGTAGCAGTAGGATTGGTAGTAGTAGCAGTAGAAGTAGTAATTGCAGTAATGGCAATAGTAGTAGCAGCAGTAACAGTAGTGTTGGTAGTAGTAGTGGTAGCTGTAGTAGTAGTAGCAGTAGGATTGGTAGTAGTAGCAGTAGAAGTAGTAATTGCAGTAATGGCAATAGTAGTAGCAGCAGTAACAGTAGTGTTGGTAGTAGTAGTGGTAGCTGTAGTAGTAGTAGCAGTAGGATTGGTAGTAGTAGCAGTAGAAGTAGTAATTGCAGTAATGGCAATAGTAGTAGCAGCAGTAACAGTAGTGTTGGTAGTAGTAGTGGTAGCTGTAGTAGTAGTAGCAGTAGGATTGGTAGTAGTAGCAGTAGAAGTAGTAATTGCAGTAATGGCAATAGTAGTAGCAGCAGTAACAGTAGTGTTGGTAGTAGTAGTGGTAGCTGTAGTAGTAGTAGCAGTAGGATTGGTAGTAGTAGCAGTAGAAGTAGTAATTGCAGTAATGGCAATAGTAGTAGCAGCAGTAACAGTAGTGTTGGTAGTAGTAGTGGTAGCTGTAGTAGTAGTAGCAGTAGGATTGGTAGTAGTAGCAGTAGAAGTAGTAATTGCAGTAATGGCAATAGTAGTAGCAGCAGTAACAGTAGTGTTGGTAGTAGTAGTGGTAGCTGTAGTAGTAGTAGCAGTAGGATTGGTAGTAGTAGCAGTAGAAGTAGTAATTGCAGTAATGGCAATAGTAGTAGCAGCAGTAACAGTAGTGTTGGTAGTAGTAGTGGTAGCTGTAGTAGTAGTAGCAGTAGGATTGGTAGTAGTACCAGTAGGAGTAGTAGTAGCAGTAGTAGTAGTCGAAGTAGTAGAAGTTGCTGCTGTAGTAGCAGTAGTAGTAGTGGAAGTAGTAGTCGTAGCAATAGTACTAGTAGTAGTAGTAGGAGGAGGAGGCGGAGAAGTTTTGGCAGTTGTACTATTAGTTGTGGTAGTATTATTCGTTGTAATAGTTGTAGTTGTAGGAGGAGTAGTAGTACTACTAGTAGTTGTTGTATAATAGTGTAGTTATAGTAGCAGTAGTAGTGGTAGGTGGGGTAGTAGTAGAAGCATTAGTTACTGTTATAGCAACAGCAGAAGTAGTTGTTGTACTAGTAGTATTAGTAGTAGTCGTAGTAGTAGTGGAAGTAGTCGTAGTAGTAGCAATTGTAGTAGTTGTAGAAGTAGGAGGAGGAGTAGTGGTTGTTGTAGTAGTTATTATTAGAGTAGCAACAGCAGCAATTGAAGCAGTTGTAGTAGTAATAGTGGTTGTTATTGTTGTAGTAGTTGCAGTAGTTGTAGTTATTGTAGCTTTAGTGGTAGTAGCAGTAGGAGAAGAAGTAGTAGCAGCAGGAGTAGTAGTAGTAGTTGTACAATTAGGATTATTAGAAGTTGTAGCAGTAGTAGTAGTATTAGTTGTAGTAGCAGTAGTAGCAGTAGTAGTAGTAGTAGTTATTGCAGGAGTAGTAGTAGTAGAAGTATTAGGGGAAGTTTCAATAGTTGTATTAGTTGCGGTAGTAGAAGTTGAAGAAGTAGCAGCAGTAGTAGCAGCAATAGTTTTAATAGTAGGTTGAGAATTGCAATAGCAGTAGCAATTATAGTTGTTGTAGTCATGGTTGTTGTAGCTGTAGTAGTCATAGTAGTCGTAGTAAGAGTTGCCATTGAGGTAGAAGTAATAGTAGTAGTAGCAGTATAGGTAGTAGTCGGAGTAGGAATAGTTATTGTAGTAGTAAAAGTAGTAGCAGTTGTAGTTGTAGTAGTGCTAGTAGTAGTAGCAGCAGTAGGTGTAGTAGCCATAGCAGTAGGAGTAGTAGTAGTTGTTGTAGGAGTAGTAGTAGTGGAAGTAGTAGTACTACTAGTAGTAGTAGCAGTAGATGTTGTTGTTGTAGCTGCAGTAGTAGTAGTAGTAGTAGTAGTAGTAGTATTAATAGTAGTAGAAGTGGTAGTGGTGGTAATAGTGGTAGTTGCAGTAGTGGTAGTAGTATTATTATTTGTAGTATTAGTAGTAGTTGTAGGAGTGGTAGTAGTTTTATTTGTAGTAATAGTAGTGGTAGTAGTTATAGTAGAGGTACAAGTAGAAGTAGTAGTTGCAATAATGGCAGTAGTAGTAGTATTCGTAGTAGTAGTGGTAGCTGTAGTAGCCGTAGCGGTAGGATTACAAGTAGTATCAGTTGGAGTAGTAGTAGTAGTAGTAGCAGTAGTAGTAGTAGAAGTAGTTGCTTTAGTATTAGTTGTAGTAGCAATAGTAGTCATAGTAGTAGTAATAGTAGGAGAAGTTTTAGTAGTTGTACTATTAGCCGTAGTAGTATTATTTGTAGTAATAGTAGTAGTTGTGGGAGTGGTAGTAGTTGTTCTAATAATAGTGTAGTTATAGTACCCGTAGTAATAGTAGCTGAGGTAGAAATAGTAGTTGCAGTTGTAGCTGCAATAGCAGTAGTGTTTGTACTAGTAGTAGTAGTAGTAATAGTAGTACTAGTAGTCGTAGTAGTACTAGTAGTCGTAGTAGTACCAATAGTAGTAGTTTTCGTAGTAGGTGGAGGGGTAGTGGTCGTAGTAGTGGTCATTGTTGGAGCAGCAGCAACAGTAGTTCTAATTGTGGTAGTAGTAGTAGTAGTTATTGTTGTTGTTGTAGTAGTTATGGTAGTAGTTATTGCTCTAGTTGTCGTAGTAGTAGCAGTAGGAGCCGAAGTAGTAGCAGTAGGAGTAATAATAATAGCTAGGGCATTTGTAGTAGTAGAAGAAGTAGAAGTAGTAGTAGTAATATTAGTTGAAGTAGTTGTTATAGCAGGAGTAGTAATAGTAGAAGTAGTAGGGGAAGTTTTAGTAGTTGCAGTAGTTACGGTAGTAGTAGTAGAAGAAGAAGCAGCAGTAGCAGCAGTAGTAGTTGTAATAGTAGGTGGAGGAGTTGTAGCAGTAGTAATAGTTATAGTTGTAGTAGTTGTAGTAGTTATAGTAGTAGTAGTCACAGTAGTCATAGTAAGTGTTGTCGTTGTAGCAGAAGTAGTAGTAGTAGTATTAGTAACAGTAGTAGAAATAGTAATAGTAGTAGTAGTAGAAGTAATAGCAGTTGTTCTAGTAGCAGTAGTAGTATTAGCAGTAGCAGTAGGAGTAGTAGCCATAGCAGTAGGAGTAGTACTAGTTGTTGTTGGAGTAGGAGTAGTGGCAAAAGTAATAGTAGTAGTAGTGGTGGTGGTAGAAGTTGTTGTTGTAGCTGTAGTAGTATTAGTAGTAGTAGTAGTAATAGTAGGAGTAGGATTAGTTGTAGTAGTAGTAATAGTTGCAGTAGTAGTATTATTTGTAGTAATGTAGCAGTTGTAGGAGTAGTAGTAGTATTAGCAGTAGTAGTTGTAGTAGTAGTGTATTTAAAGTAGCAATAGTAGTAGTAGTAGAGGTAGTAGTAGGAGTAGTAGTTGTTGTAATGGCAGTAGTAGTAGTATTAGTAGTAGTAGTGGTAGTTGTAGTAGCAGTAGCAGTAGAATTAGTAGGGGTAGTAGGTGTAGTAGTAGTAGGAGAAGTTTCATTAGTCGTACTGTTAGCCATAGTAGTATTATTTGTAGTAATAGAAGTAGTTGTAGGAGTAGTAGTTGTTGTGGTAGTATAGTTATAGTAGCAACAGTTGTAGTAGTGAAGGTAGTAGTAGAAGTAGTAGTTGCAGTTGTAGCAGCTGTAGGAGTAGTAGTTGTACTAGTAGTAGTAGTACTAGTCATAGTAGTAGTCATACTAGAAGCAATTGTAGTAGTTGTCGTAGTAGGAGGAGGAGTAGTGGTCATAGTGGCTGTTGTTGTTGGAGCAGTAGCAGCATTAGTTATAGTAGTGGTTGTTGCAGTAGTAGTAGTTGTCGTTGTTGTAGTTGTTGCAGCTGTAGCAGTAGTCACATTAGGAGTACATGTAGTAGTAGTAGGTGTAGTAGCAGTAGTAGTAGTAGTAGATGTAGTAGCTATAGTAGTAGCAGTATTAGTTGAGGTAGTAGTAGTAGGAATAGTAGTAGTAGTTGTAGCTTGAGTAGTAGTAGTAGAAGTAGTAAGGGAAGTTTAGTAGTTGTAGTACTAGCAGTAGTAGTAGTAGCAGAAAAAGCAGTATTAGTAGCAATAGTAGTTGTAATAGTAGGTGGAGGAGTTGTAGTAGTACTAGTAGTTATAGTTGTGGTAGTTGTAGTAGTTGTTGTAGTAGTAGTCGCAGTAGTCATAGTAAGTGTTGTCATCGTAGTAGAAGTAATAGTAGAAGTAGTAGTAGTAGTAGCAGTATTAGTAACAGTTGGAGTAGGAATAGTAGTAGTAGTGGTAGTACTAGAAGTAGTAGCAGTTGTAGTAATAGTAGCAGTAGGAGTTGTAGCAATAGCAAGAGTAGTAGTTGTTGTTGCAAGAGCAGTAGCAGTGGCAGAAGTAGTAGTAGTAGTGGTGGTGGTAGAAGTAGTAGTAATAGGAGTAGGAGTAGCAGTAGTTGTACTAGAGTAGGAGTAGTACTATTATTACTTGTTGCAGTAGTTGGAGCAGGGGTAGGAGTAGTAGTAGCAATAGTAGGAGTAGTAGAACTAGTAGTTGTAGTAGTAGTAGTTGTTGTTGTAGTAGGTGTGGTAGTAGAAGTAGTAGTAGGAGTAGTAGTGGTAGTAGTTGCAGTAGTAGTAGTAGCAGCTGTAGCAACAGTAGCAATAGTAGTAGAAGTAGTAGTAGTCTTAGTTTTAGAAGTAGTAGTAGGAGCAGAAGTGTTTGTAGCATTAGTAATAGTAGTAGTAATAGTAGTAGAAGTCGAAGTGGGAGTAGAAGTAGTCGCAATTGTACTAGTAGAGTAGCAGTAGTTATTGTTGTTGTACTAGTAGTAGTGGTAGTAGTAGTTGTAGTAGGAGTCGCAGTACGACTAGCAGTAGAAGTAGCAGTAGTAGTATTATTATTAGTAGTAGTAGTAGTAGTGGTAGTAGTAGTACTAGTAATAGTAGTAGTAATAGATGTAGTAGTAGGAATAGTAATTGTTGAAGTAGTACTAATAGTAGTAGTAGTAGTAGATGTAGTCATTGTAATAGTACTAGTATTAGTAGTGGTAATAGTAGTGTTAGTAGTAATAGTAGTCATAGTAGTCATAGGTATAGAATTAGCAGTAGGAGCTGGAGTAGGAGTAGTAGCTATGGTAGTTGAACTAGTTGTATTAGTACTAGTATTAGTACGAGTAGGAGTAGGACTAGGAGTAGTAGTAGCTGTAGTTGGAGTGGGAGTTGTAGTAGTAGTGGTAGGAGCAGGTGCAGGAGTAGTAGTAGTAGTAGTTATTATTGTTGAGCTAGAAGTAGTATTAGCAGTAGTAGAAGTAGTAGTAGCAGTGGGGGTTGTGGCTGTAGTTGTTGTAATAGTAGTTGGTGCAGGAGTACAGATAGTACTAGGAGCAGGGGTAGTAGTAGTCGGAGTAGTTTTGGGAGTAGGACTAGAAGTAGTAGCAGTAGTAATAGTAGTAGAAGTATGAGTAGGAGTAAGAGTAGGAGTAGTACTAGAAGTAGGAGGAGTAGGAGGAGTAGTAGTAGTGGCTTGAGTAGGGGTAGGAATAGTAGTAGTAGTGGTGGTGGTGGTTGTTGTTGAAGTCAAAGTAGTATTAGTAGTAGTATTAGTTGTAGTAGTAATGGTGGTAGTGGGACTAATAGTAATTGGCGTAATGGTAGTAGTAGTAGTAGTAGTACCAGCAATAGAAGTCACAGCAATAGTAGAATCTGCTATAGTAGAGGTTATTGTTGTTGTTGTTGTTGTTGTAGTAGTAGTAGTAGTAGTAGTAGCAGTAGCAGTAGTTGTGGTAGCAGTTGTAGTAGATGTAGTAGTTGTACATGTCGGAGGAGTGGTAGGAGTAGGAGTTTGAGTAGGAGTGGCAATACGAGTTGTAGTAGTAGGAGTAGTACTAGTAAGAGTAGTAGTATTAGTAGTCATTGTTGTAATAGTAGTAGTACTAGTAGCAGCAGTAGAAGTAGTAGTAGTAGTATTAGTGGTAGCAGTAGTATTAGTAGTAGTAATAGCAATAGTAATAGTTGTATTAGTAGGAGTAGTAGTTGTAGAAGTAGTACAAATAGTAGTAGCAGCAGTAGTACTAGTAATAGTAATAGTTGTTGTAATTGTAGTTGAAGTAGTCATTGTAATTGTACTAGTAATAGTAGTAATAGTAGTGTAAGTAGTAATAGTAGTAGTAGTCATAGGTATAGAAATAGCAGTAGGAGTTGGGGTAGGAGGAGGAGTAGTAGTAGTAGTAGTACTAGTTGTATTAGTTCAAGCAGTAGTACGAGTAGTAGGGCTAGGAGTAGTAGTAGCAATAGTAGGAGTGGGAGTTGCAATAGTAGGGTTAGGAGTAGGAGTTGCAGTTGCAGTAGTAGCAGCAACAATTGCATCGTACTATAGTAGTGGTAGTAGTACTAGTATAGTAGTCGTGGTAGTAGTAGTAGTAGGAGTTGTAGTAGCAGCAGTAGTAGTAGAAGCACTAGCTACAGTAATAGTAGCAGAAGTAGTAGTTGTTGTGGTTGTAGTAGTGGTTGTAGCATCAACAGAAATAGTACTAGTATTAGTAGTAGTAGTTGTAGCAATAGTACTAGTAGTAGTCGTAGTGGTAATAATAGCAGTAGTAATCGTTGTTGTTGTAGTAGTTGTTGTAGTCGTTTTAGAATTAGTAGTTGTGGTAGCAGTAGTAGTAAGCAGAAGCAATAGTCGCAATCGTAGTAGTAATAATAGCAATAGTAGTAGTAGAAGAGGAAGTCATAGTAGTTGTTGTTGTAGTAGTAGCAGTTATAGTAGTCGCAGCAGCAGCAGGAGTAGCAGTAGGAGTAGTTGTAAGAGCAAAAGCAGTACTCCTAGTTGTACTTGTAGTAGTAGTGCATTAGTAGGAGCAGCAGTTGTAGTAGTAGAGTTACTAATAGTAGTAGCAGTCGAAGTAGTAGTAATCGTAGTAGTAGTAACAGTAATCATAGTAGTAGTAGTAGTAATAGTAGAAGGAGTAGTAGTTGCAGTAGCGAAAGAGGAGGAGCAGTAGTAGTGATACTAGTAGTAGAAGTATTAGTAGTAGTTGTAGTATAAATAGTAGGGGTAGTAGTACAAGTAGTAGCAGCAGGAGTAATAGTAGTAGTAATAGTAGTAGTAGCAAGAGTAGCTATAGTACAAGTAGTAGGAGGCATAGTTGGAGTAGTAGCGGGAGTAGTAGTTGTTGTAGTAGTAGTAGTGTAGTTGCAGAACCAATAGTTGGAGTAGTTGATGTAATCATAGTAGTTGTTGTTGTAGTAGTAGTAGCAGCAGTAGTAGTAATAAAAGTAGTAGCTGCAATAGTAGTAGTTTTGGTAGTAGTTGTGGTTGTAGTTGCACCAATAGTAGTAGTAGTCATAGTAGTAGAGTAGTTGTAGTGGTACAAGTAATAGTAGTAGTTGAAGTAGTAGTAGTAGGAGTCGGAGTAGTAGTACTAGTAATGGTAGTAGTAGTGGTGATAATAATAATAGTAGTAGTAAGAGTTGGAGTGATAGTAGTAGCAGTAGTCGTATAAATAGACGTAATTATATTAGTATTAGTAGTAGAAGTAGCAGTAGAAGCAGTTGAGTAGTAGTAGTAGTAGTAGTAGTAGTAGTAGTAGTAAGACTAGTAGTACTAAGATTTGTATTAGTAGTTGTAGCAGTAGTAGGAGTAGCAGTAGAAGTATCAGCGGCAATAGTAGAGGCTGTAGTAGCGGCTGCAACAACGGCCAAATTAGTAGCGGTAGTAGGAGCAGTTGTAGTGGTAGTAGCAAGAGTAGGAATAGGTATAGAAGTTGTAATAATAGCAGCAGTAGCAGTAGATGTGGTAGTAGTTGTAGTAGGAGTCGGAGAAGTTGTAGTAGTAGGTGTAGGAATAGCAATAGTAGTAGCATAAACAAGAGTAGAAGTAGTAGTAATTCTACTGCTTCTGCTGCTACTTCCACTACTATTTCTACTTCCCCAACTACTAGAACCACTGCTACCGCATCTGCTGCTACTTTTGCAACTACTACTATTGCTACTATTATGGCTACTACTGCTACTACTTCCACTACTACTGCTACTACTACTACTACTGCTACTACCTACACGGCGACTGCTTCTATTGCTGCTGCTACCACTGCAACAATTATAACGACCACTACTATTACTTCTACAACTGCTATTACTGCTACTTCTATTACTACTATTACTACTATTACTTCTACTGCTGCTGATATAGCTACTACTGCTATTGCTACTACTACTAATTTACTATTATTACAATTGCTAATACTGGTGGTACTACTACAAATACTGCTACTACTACCGCTACTTCTCCTACAACAACTACTTCTACCACTACTCCATCTCCTCCTACTATTATTGCCATTGCTGCTGCTACTACTACAACTACTACTGGTACTACTGCTACTATTACTACTTTTACAACTGCTATAACTGCTACTACTACAACCGCAACTACTACTACTACTCATGCTACTACCATTACTAGTACCTCTACAGTTACTGCACCTGCTACTGCTTCTGATACTGCAACTACTTCTTGTACGACAAATACTGCTATTATTATTATAGCTACTGCCGCTACTACTACTACAAATACTTCTATTAGTACTTCTCCTACCAGTACAACCACCACCACTACTACTCCTCCTCCTCCTCCTCCTACTAGTACTACTAATAATAATACTATTACTATTACTACTACTACTATTACTACTACTCCAAGTACAATTACTCCTCCTAACAATGCTACTACTACAACTACTATCACTGTTGCTTTTACAACAACTACTACTATGACTACTACAACAACTACTATGACTGCTATTACTAATATTACTGCTGCTGCTACAACAACAACTACTACTACCAATAATATTACTACTTCTACGGCTACAACTACTCCTACGACTACTACTAGTCCTAACACTACTACTACTACTTCTACTACTCCTACTACTCCTACTACTACTTCTACTCCTACTACGGCTACAACCACTACTCCTACTACTACTACTCCAACTACTACAACTACTACTATTCCTACAACAACAACTACTACTACTTCTACTACTATTCTTACTACTACTCATACTACTATTGTTGTTGCTACCACTACAACAACTACAACTCCTACTACTACTCCTCCTACTACTAATACTACAACTACTACTATTATTACTACTACAACAACAACAACAACTACTACTACTATTACTACTACCACCACCACCACCACCACCACTACTACTACTACTAATACTACTACTACTACTACTACTACTACTACTACGCGTACTACTACTATTACTACTACTACGACTACTACTACTAATACTACCACTAACACTAATATTGCTACTATTGCTTCTACTGCCGCTACCACAACTACTAGTTCTACTACTACTACTAGTACTACTTAACCTACTACTACTGCTACTACTACTCCTACTACTACTACTACTACTACTCCTACTACTACTACTACTACCACACCTATTACTACTATCACTACAACTATGACTACTACTACTACTACTACTACTACTACTACTACTACTAGTATTACTATTATTACTTCCACTACTACCTCTACTTCTACTACTATGACTAGTACTACTACTATTCCTACCAATACTACTACCACTACTACTGCTACGACTACTTTCACAACTACAACTCCTGCCTGTACTCATACTACAACTCCTAATAATACTACTTCAACTCCCACTACTACTACTACTACTACTACTACTACTACTACTACTACTACGACTACTCCTACTGCTACTTCTACCCCGACTATTGCTACTACCACTACTCCTACAACTACAACTCCTACCGCTACTACTACTACTACAACTACTACAACTACTTATACTAGTATTACTACTACTCCTCCTACTTCTACTACTACTACAACAACTACTCTTATAGCTACTACTATTCCTACTACAACTGCTGCTCCTAATACATCAACTACTACACCAACTACTGCTTCCACGGCCACTACTACTACTACTACTACTACTACAAGTGCTACTAGTACTATAACTACTGTAGCTACCACTACTCCAACAACTACATCACCAACTAGTACTCCTACTACAACTACTACTAATACTACTACTACTGTTGGTACTACAAATGCAACTGCTACTGCTGCTACTACTTCTAATACTACTACTGCTAGTACTAGTGGTAGTACTACCGCTTCTATTTCTACTACCACTACTACTACTTCTACTCCAACTACTACTACTAATACTACTATTACTACTACTACTACTACAACAACAACAACTGCTACAACTGCTATTGATACGAGTCCTACTATAGGTACTACTACTAGTAACACTAACACTACTACTGCTACTACTATTACTACTACTACTACCTCTACTACTACTACTACTACTCCTAACAATCCAACTATTACTACTACTGCAGCTGTTGCTGCTATTACTACTACTATTGCAGCTACTACTACTACAACAACAACAACTACTGCTACTAATACTATTACTACTACTACTAGTACTACTACTACTATTATTAGTACAACAACAACAACAACGACTACTATTATCACTACAACTACCACAATTGCTCCCACTACTACACCAACTCCTACACCAAATGCCACTACTACTCCTACTACAATTATTACTCCTACTGCTACAAATATTACTAATAATCCTAACACTCCTACTACTGCTGCTACTAGTACTACTATTACTACTCCTACTACTTCTACTACTACTGCTACTCCTAACACTCCTGAAACTACTACCACTACTATTGCTTCTTCTATTCCTACTACTACCACTACTACTACTGCTACTACTACTATGACTACTAATACAACTATTAAAACTACTACTACTACAACAGTTACGACAACTACTAATACTACTACTACTACTAATACTACTATTGCTACTACTACTATGGCTATTAATACAACTATTAAAACTACTACTACTACAACAGTTACTACAACTACTAATACTACTACTACTACTATCATTACTACTACTACTACTACTACTACTACTACTACTACTATTAGTACTACTACTACTACAACAATAACAACTACTACTACTACTACTCCTCTGCTACTACTACTCATACAACTACTACTAAAACTACTACAACTACTACTAACACTACTGTTACTACTGCCGCTGCAATTGCCGGTGCTGCTACTACTGCTGCTACTAATACTACAACTAGTACTACTACTACTGCCACTACTACTACTACTAATACTACAACAACTATTACTAAGACTAGTACTACATTACTACTAGTGCATTTGCTACAACTGGCACGCCATCCACAATTGCTACTACTATTACTACTATGAATACTACTACTACTACTTCTACTACAGCTGCTGCTGCTACTACTACTATGACTACTGCTACTTCTAGTACTACAAGTATTCCTACTCCTACTCATACTAATCCAACTACTGCTACTCCTCCTCCTCCTACTACTACAACTACAACTACTCCTAGTCCAACTCCTACTGCTACTTCAACTCCAACTACTTCTACTACCCCAATTTGAACTACTACTACTATGCCTATTATGACTCCTACTCCAATTCCTCAAACAACTATGGCTACTATTACTACCATAACTACTACTGTTTCTACTTCTACTACTACTAAAACAACAACAACTACTCCTACTACTACATCGACAACAACAACAACTACTACAACTACTGCTACTAGTTCTACTTCTACTACTACTACTACTATTGCTGCTCCTCCTCCTCCTACTACTACTACTACTTCGACTACTACTACTACTACTACAACTTCTACTACTACTATTATGACTACTACTGTTACTGTTGCTGCTTCTGCTCCTACCACTAAGACTACTACTACCTCTACTACTACTACTACTACTACTACTACTACTACTACTACTACTACTACTACTACTACTACTACTACTACTTTTACTACAAGTACAATTGCTGCTACTCCATATATTGCCACTGCTGCTCCTCCTACTACTTCTGCTGCTACCACTACTACTACTATTAGTAGAAGTACTATTCCTACTACTACTGTTACTACTACTATTACTACTAGTACTACTAGTACTACTACTGCTCTTACTACTACTACTATTACTTCTACTACTACTACTACTACTACTACTATTACTACAACAACAATAACAACCACTACTACTGGTGCTACTAGTGCTACTGGTACTACTATAACTGCTACCAATACTAGTGCTACTATGACTACTACTGCTACTACTAAAATTACTACTATTAATAGTACAACTACTCTTGCTACTACCACAGCTAATACTGCTACTACTACTTCTACTTCAACTACTACTAATACTGCAGTTGCAGCTGCTGCTACTCCTACTACTAGTAGTACTATTACTACTACCACTACTACTACTACTATTGCTGCTACTACTACTACAACTACTATTGTTACTACTATGACAATGACTACTACTACTACCACCACTACAACCACCACTACTACTACTACTAATTTTTCTACTAAAGCTACTACTAATACTACTACTAATACAACTACAATGACAATGAGTAACTACTACAACAATAACAACAATAACCACTACTACTGCTATTGCTGCTGCTACAACTACAACAACAACTACTACTGCAACTATTACTACGAGTACTACTACAACTATTACTACGAGTACTACTACTACTACTACTTCAATAACTACTACTAATACTGCTACTACTCCAACAACTTCTACTGTTACAACTACTACAACTATTTCTATTACTACAACTACGACTACAACAATTATAACTACTACAACAAATACTACTCCTACTACTACCACTACTACTATTGCTACTAGTACTAGTACTAGTACTACTACTACTACTTTTGCTACAACAACAACAACTACTACTTCTCCTCCTACTACAACTTCTACTACTACAACTACTGCTACTACTACTACTACTACTCTGCTCCGATTACAACAACTACTGCTACTAATACTACTACTACTACTACTACTACTACTACTACTACTACTACTACCACTACAACTACTTTTATTACTACTGCTACTGCTGCTACTATTACTTCTACTACCACTACTACTACTACTAGAACTACGACTTCAACTCATACTACAATTACCGCTACTATTACTACTAGTACTACTACCACTACTGCTACTTCTACGAATGCTACAACTACTTTTGCTACTGCTACTACTATAACTACTACTACATCTACTACTATTATTGCTACTCCTAGTACTACTCCTATAACTATTACTACTACTTCTAATGCTACTCCTACTACTAACACCTATAAGTACACCTACTCCTCGCACAACTATAAGTACTACTCCTATAATAACAATAACTACTAATAATCTTACTACCTCTCCTACTACACCTACTCCTACTACTACAGTTACTACTACTACTACCCCTACTCCTAGTACTACAATTACTACTACTGCTGCTGCTACTACTATTACCACTACTAATACCACTACTACTACAACTAATAAAAATACTGCACTTGCTGCTACTGCTGCTGCTGTTACTTCTACTACTACTACTTTTATTACTACTACTATTACTACTGCTGCTGCTGCTGTTGCTGCTACTACTACTGCTACTATTACTATTTCTGCTCCTACAACTATTTCTTCTACTACAACTGCAACTATGACTACTACTATTAGTGCTACTACTACAATTACTATGATGACTGCTACTACAACTACTACTACAAACACCACTACTTCTACTACTACCCCAACTCCTACTGCTAAACTACTCCTACTATGACTACTATTAGCAGTGGTAGTACAAGTAGTAGTAGTAGAATTAGTTGTAGCAGTAGTTGTTGTAATAGGAGTTTGTGTAGGAGTATGGGTAGTAGTACGAGCAGGGGTAGCAGTAGGTGTAGTAGGAGTAGAAGTAGTAGTAGTAGTACAAGTAGGAGTAGGAGTAGGAGTAGTAGTAGCAGTTGTAGGAGTAGGGGTAGTAGTAGCAGTGGTAGGAACAGGAGTAGGAGTAGTAGTAGTTATTATTATTATTGTTGAAGCAGAAGTTGTATTAGTAGTAGTAGTTATAGTAGTAGCAGTAGTATTAGTTGTAGTAGTAAGTGTAAGAGTGGGAGTAATAGTAATTGGGGTAGTGGCATTAGTAGTAGTAGTAGCAGTAGGAGTTGGAGTTAGAGTAGTAGTAGCAGTGCCAGTAATAGAAGTAGTAGCAGTAATAGCAGCTATAATAGGAGTAGGTGTAGTAGTAGAAGTGCTACTAGTAGTAGTAGAAGCATTAGGAGTAGTAGTGGTAATAGTAGTAATAGTAGTAATAGTAGTAGCAGTAGCAGAACTAGTGGTAGCAGTAGTAGAAGTTGTAGTTGTAGTAGTTGTACATGTTGAAGGAGTGGTAGGAGTAGGAGTTGGAATTGGAGTGGCAGTACAAGTTGTAGTAGTACTAGTAGAAGTAGAAGTAGTTGCAGTAGCTAGGGTAGTAGTAGTAGCAGTAGTGCTAGTAATAGTAGTAGCAGCAACAGTAGTAGTAGTATTAGCAGACATTGTAGTAGTAGTAGTAAAGGTCATAGTCGCATTAGTAGTAGTAGTAGTAGTAGGAGTATTTTTGGGAGTAGGAGTAGAAGTAGTAGCAGTAGCAATAGCATTAGTAGTACTAATAGGAGTAGGAGTAGGAGTAGTAGTAGCAGTAGGAGGAGTAGGAGGAGTAGTAGTAGTGGTTGGAGTAGGAGTAGGAGTAGGAGTAGTAGTAGTAGTAGTAGTGGTTGTTGTTGAAGTCGAAATAGTGTTAGTAGTAGTATTAGTTGTAGTAGTAATGGTGGTAGTGGGAATAATAGTAGTTGGAGTAATGGTAGTAGTAGTAGTAGGAGTATTAGTAGCTGTAGAAGTTGGAGAAGGATTAGTAGAAGTAGTACCAGCAATAGAGGTCATAGCAGTAGCAGAATCTGCTATAGTTGAGGTTGTAGTAGTAGTAGTGATAGTACTAGCAGTACTAGTAGTAGAAGTAGTAGCAGTTGTATTAGGAGTAGAGGCAGTTGTAGTAGAAGTTGTAGTTGTACATGTCAAAGGAGTGGTAGGAGTAGGAGTTGGAGTAGGAGTGGCATTATGAGTGGTAGTAGTGGTAGTAGTACTAGTAGGAGTAGTAGTAGTAATAGTTGTTGTTGTAGTAGTAGTAGTAGTAGTAGGAGTAGCAGCATCAGTAGTAGTATTAGTAGTTATTGTTGTAGTTGTAGTAGTACTAGTAGTAGCAGTAGAAGTAGTAGTAGTAGCATTAGTAGTAGTAGTAGCATTGGTAGTAGTAGTAGTATTAGTAGAAGTAGTTATAGTAGTAGTAGTAGTAATAGCAACAGTAATAGTTGTATTAGTAGGAATAGTAGTTGTAGAAGTAGTACAAATAGTAGTAGTAGCCGTAGTACTAATAATAGTAGTTGTTGTTGTATTTGTAGTAGAAGTAGTCATTGTAATTGTACTAGTAGTAGTAGCAATAGTAGTGTAATTAGTAATAGTAGTAGTAGTAGTCATAGGTAGTAGGAGGAGGAGTAGTAGTAGTACTAGTTGTTTTAGTTCTAGCAGTAGTACGAGTAGGAGTAGGATTAGGAGTAGTAGTAGCAGTAGTAGGAGTAGGTGCTGCAATAGTAGGGTCAGAGTAGGAGCAAGGGTAGTAGTAGTAGGACTAGCAATTACAGTAGTAGCAGCAACAATAGCATCATGCTATAGTAGTAGTAGTAGTAGTTGTTGTTGTTGTAGTATAGTAGTCGTGGTACTAGTAGTAGTAGAAGCAATAGCTACTGTAACTGTAGCAGAAGTAGTAGTGGTTGTAGCTGTAGTAGTGGTTGTAGCATCAACAGAAATAGTAGTAGTAGTAGTAGCAGTTGTAGCAATAGTAGCAGTAGTAGTCGTAGTGGTAATAGTAGCAGTAGTAGTTGTTGCTGTAGTAGTAGTTGTTGTTGTAGTAGTAGCAGAATTAGTAGTTGTGGCAGCAGTAGTAGTAAGCAGAAGCAGTAGTCGTAGTCGTAGTCGTAATAATAGGAGTAGTAGTAGAAGAAGAGGAAGCCATAGTAGTTGTTGTTGTAGTAGTAGTAGTAAAAGTAACAGTTATAGTAGTCGTAGCAGCAGCAGGAGTAGTAGCCGTAGCAGTAGGAGTAGTTGTAGGAGTAGAAGCAGTACTCCTAGTTATACTTGTAGTAGTAGTGCATTAGTAGGTGCAGCAGTTATAGTAGTAGAGTTACTAATAGTAGTAGTAGTAGAAGTAGTAGTAGTCGAAGTAGTAGTAGCGGTAATCATAGTAGTAGTAGTAGTAGAAGGAGTTGTAGTTGCAGTAGCAAAAGAGGAGGAGAAGTTGTAGTGATAGTAGTAGTAGTTATAATAGTAGTATTAGTAGAAGTAGTAGTAGTTGTTGTAGTATAAATAGTTGTGGTAGTAGTACTAGTAGTAGCAGTAGGAGTAATAGTAGAAGTAGTAATAGTAGTAGTAGCAATAGTAGCTATAGTACAAGTAGTAGGAGGCATAGTTGTAGTAGTAGCGGGAATAGTAGTTGTTGTTGTAGTAGTAGTGTAGTTGCAGAAGCAGTAGTTGGAGTAGTTGAAGTAATAATAGTAGTTGTTGTAGTTGTAGTAGTAGTAGTAGTAACAGTAGTAGTAAAAGTAGTAGCTGCAGTAGTAGTAGTTATGGTCGTAGTTGTGGTTGTAGTTGCACCAATAGTAGTAGTAGTCATAGTAGTAGGAGTAGTAGTAGGAGTAGTAGTGGTAGAAGTAATAGTAGAAGTAGTTGAAGTAGTAATAGTAGAAGTAGTAGTAGTAGAAGTATTTGCATTAGTAGCAGTAGCTGCAATAGCAGGAGTAGCAGCAATAGTAGTAGTAGTTATTGTAGTAGTAGTTGTTGTAGTAGTAGTACTAGAAGAAGTTGTAGTAGGAATAGTAGTTGTGGTAGCAGGAGTAGTAGTAGTAGAAGTAGTAGTAGCAGTAGTAGTGGTTATTCTAGTAGTAGCAGTAGCACAGGTAGAGTAGCAGAAGTAGTAATAGTTGTAGTAGTAGTAGTAGTAGTAGTAGTATTAGGAGTAGTGGTAGCCTTTGTAGTAGTATTAATAATAGTAGTAGTAGTAGTATTAGTAGTAGGAATAGGAGTAATAGTAGTAGAAGTAGTTGCAAGATTAGTAGTACCCGCAGCAGCAGGAGTAGTAGTTAGAGTTGGTTTTGGAGTAGTAATAAACGTAGTTGTACTAGTACTATGACCAATAGTTTTGTTAGTAGTTGTAGTAGTAGTAGTAGCAGTAGTAGTTGTCATAGCTGTAGTGTTGGTAGTAGTAGTTGTAGTAGTAGCAGTAGTAGTGGTAGCAGTAGTTGAAGTAGTTGTGGAGGCTATAGTAGTTATAGTTGTTGTGGTAGTAGTAGAAGTAGTAGTAGTAATAGTAGTAGTAGTATCAGTAGTAGTAGCATTAGTAGTAGTAGGCGTAATAGTATTAGCAATTAAAGTAGTAGTGGTACTAGTAGTTGTAGTAGTAGTAGTAGAAGTAGTAGTGATAGTAGTAGTAGTAGTAGTGATAGTAGTAGTAGTAGTAGTAGGAGGAGTAGTAGTAGTAGTTATTATTGTAGTAGTAGTAGTAGTAGAAGTAGTAGTAGTAATAGTAGAAGTAGTAGTTGCAGTTCTTGTAGTTGTAGTGGTAATAGTAGTAGCCGTAGTAGTAGTAGTGGTACGAATAGTGGTAGTATTAATTGTAGTAGTTGTAGTAATAGTAGCAGAAGTACTAGTAGTTGTAATAGAAAAAGAAGTAGTAGAATTAGTAGTAGTAATATTAGTAATAGTAGTAGTAGTAGTAGTAGTAGTAATAGTAGTTATAGTGGTAGTAGTAGTTGTTGTTGTAGTAGTAGTAGTTGTAGTAATAGTAGAAGTAACAGTAGTAGTAGTAGCAGTAATAGTAGTAGTAGTACCAGTAGTCACAATGATGGTAGTAGTAGTAAGAGTAGTAGTTGTAGAAGCATTAGTAGCAATAAGAGTAGTAGTTGTGGTAGAAGTAGTAATAGTAATAGTAATGGAAGTGGTATCGAAAGTAGTAGTAGTAGTAATTGTAGTAGCTTTAATAAAAGTAATAGCAATAATGGTAGTAGTAGTAGTAGTAGTGGTAGAAGCTGTAGAAGTATTAATAGGAGTTGTAATAGTAGTAGGAGTAGAAGTGCTAGTTGTAGTAGTTGTAGGAAAAGTAGAAGTGGTAGTACTAGTAGTTATTATGGTAGAAGCAGTAGTAGTAGTACTAGCAATAGTACGAGTAGAAGTAGGAGTAGGAGTAGTAGTTGTTGTTGTAATAGTAGTAGTAGAAGTAGTAGTACTAGTAGAAACAGTAGTCTTAATCGCAGTATATGTACTAGAAGTAGTAGTTGCAGAAGTACAAGTAGTAGTAGTAGTATTAGTAGTAGTAGTAGTAATAGTAGGAGAAGCAGTAGTAGTACTAGTAGTAGTAGAAGTAGTTGCAGTAGTGGTGTAGTATCAGCAGCAGCAGTAGTAGTAGAGGTAGTAGAAGTAGTAATAGCAGCAGTTGTTTACTAGTAGTAGTAGTAGTAGTAGTAGTAGTAGTGGTTGTCATTTTAGTAGTGCTAGCAGGAATAATATTATTATTAGTAGTAGTAGAAGCAGCAGCAGCAGCAGCAGTAGTATTAGTAGTCAATTTTGTAGTAGTAGTAGTGCTAGTAGTAGTAGATGTAGTATTACTAATAGTATTAGCAGAAGTAGTAGTACTAGTAGTGGTAGTACAAGTAGTAGTACAAGAAGTATTATTAGTATTAGTAGTGGCGGTAGTAGTAGATGAAGTGGTTGTAGTAGTAGGAATAGTAGTTGTAGAAGTAGCGGTAATAGTAGTAGTAGCAGTAGTACTAGCAATAGTACTTGTTGTAGTTGTTGTAGCAGTAGTCACACTACTAGTTGTAAAAGTGGTAGTAGTGTAGCAATAGTAGTATTAGTGGTAATAGCAGCAGTAGTAGTAGTAGTACTAGCATTAATACGAGTAGAAGTAGGAGTAGGAGTAGTAGTAGCAATAGTCGGAGTAGGAGTAGTAGTTGTTGTTGTAGTAGTAGTAGTAGTAGAAGCAGTAGTCTTAGCCGCAGTATATGTACTAGCAGTAGTAGTTACAGAAGTACAAGTAGTAGTAGTAGTATTAGTAGTAGTAGTAGTAGTAATAGTAGGAGAAGTATTAGTAGTACTAGTAGTAGTAGAAGTAGTTGCAGTAGCGGTGTAGTATCAGCAGCAGCAGTAGTAGTAGAGGTAGTAGAAATAGTAATAGCAGCAGTTGTTGTACTAGTAGTAGTAGTAGTAGTAGTGGTGGTGGTGGTTGTCATTATAGAAGTATTAGCAGGAGTAATATTAGTAGTAGTAGTAGAAGAAGCAGCAACAGCAGTAGTAATAGTATTAGTAGTCAATTTTGTAGTAGTAGTAGTGCTAGTAGTAGTAGAAGTAGTACTACTACTAGTAGTAATAATAATAGATGTAGTAGTTGTGGTAGTAGGAATAGTAGTTTTAGAAGTAGTTATAATAATAGTAGTAGCAGTAGTACTAGTAATAGTAGTAGTAGTAGTAGCAGCAGTAGTAGTTGTAATAGTAGTAGAAGTAGTAGTAATAGAAGTATTAGTAGCAATAGTTGTGGTAGTAGTCATTGGTGTAGAAGTAGCACTAGGAGTTGGAGTAGGAGCAGTGGTAGTTGTTGTTGTTGTACTAGTAGTAGTAGTACTAGCAGTAGTGATAGTAGTGGTGGTGGTAGTAGTAGTAGTAATAGTAATAATTGTAGAAGTAGTTGAATAGTAGTAGTAGGAGTAGGAGTAGGAGTAGTAGTTGTTGTTGTTGTAGCGGCAGCAGTCACAGTAGTAGTAGTAATAGCAGTAGTGGTAGTAGCTGTAGTAGCAGTAGCAGTAGTAGTGTCAGTAGGAGAAATATTAGCAGCAATAGTAGTAGAAGTAGTAGTAGTAGTGTAAGTAGTAGCAGTAGTTGTAGTGGTAGTAGTAGTAATAGAATTATCAATAAAAGAGTAGTAGTTGTAATAGTTGTAGTACCAGCAGTAGTAGAAGTAGTAGTAGTAGAAATAACAGTAGCAATTGCAGCGGGAGTCGTAGTAGGAGCAGTAGTGGAAGTAGTAGCTGTAGTTGTAGTGGTAGTAGGAGTAGCAGCAATAGCTATATTACTATTATCAGTAGTATAGGTAGGGGTAGTAGAATTATAAGTATTAGTAGTAATAGTAGTATTAGTGGTAGTAGTAGTAGTAATTGTAGTAGTAGTAGCAGTAGCTGTAGTAGTGGTAGCAACAGTAGTAGTAGCGATAGCAGTAATAGTGGTAGAAGTAGTAGTCGTAGTATTAGTAGTAGTAGCATTTGTAGTTGAAGTGGTAGGAGTAGCAGTAGTAGTATTAGCAGAAGTATTAGTTGTAGTTGTAGTAGTAGTACAAGAAGTAGCGAAAGTCGTATTAGTAGTAGTAATTGTACAAGTTGTTGTAGTCGTAGTAATAGCAATGGTAGCAATACTAGTAGCTAAAGTAGTAGCAGGAGCACTAGTTGTAGTAGTAGCAGCAGTAGTTGTAGTTGTAGCATTAGCACTAGTAATAGCAGCTGTAGTAGTAGTAGTAGCAGTAGTTGTTGTAATAGTAGTAGAAGTAGTAGTAATAGTAGTATTAGTAGTAATACTAGTAATAGTAGTCTTTGGTGTAGAAGTAGCAATAGGAGTTAGAGTAGGAGTAGGAGTAGTAGTAGTAGTAGTTGTACTAGTAGAAGTAGTACCAGGAGTAGTGGTAGTAGTAGTAGTAGTAGTAGTAGTAGTTGTTGTTGTTGTTGTTGTTGTTGCTATTGTTGTAGTAATAGTAATAGTAATAGTAGTAGTGGTAGTAGCAGTAGTAGCTGTGGGAGTGGTTGTGACAGTAGTAGTAGTAGTAGTAGTAGTAGTAGTAGTAGTAGCAGTAGCAGTAGTTGCAATGGTAGTAGTAGTAATAGTAGTAGCAATAAAAGGAGTAGTAGTAGTAATTGTCGTAGTAGCAGCAGTAGCAGCGGTAGGAGTAGTAGAAACAACAATAGCAATTATAGCTGGAGTCATAGTAGCAACAGTAGTGGATATAGTAGTAGTAGTCATAGTAGTAGTAGCAGCAGTAGCAGTAGTAGTAGTACTATGTTTAGTAGTACAAGTAGGGGTAGTAGAGTTATAAGTTGTAGTAGTGGTAGTACTATAGTAGTTGTAGTGGTAGTATTGGTACCAGTAGCAGTAGTAGTTGTAGCAGTGTTGTAGTAGTAGTAGCAATAGTAGTACTAGGCAGTAGCTGTAGTAGAAGTAGTAGTCGTATTATTAGTAGTAGTAGTTGTTGTAGTTGATGTGGTAGTAGTAGCTGTAGTAATACTAGCAATAGTATTAGTAGTAGTTGTTGTTGTAGTATGAGAAGTAGCATAATCTGTAGTAGTAGTAGCAGTAGTAGCAGTAGAAGTAGCTGTATAAGTAGTAGTTGTAGGAGAAGTAGTTCTAGCAGTAGTAGTATCAGCACAGCAGTAGTACTTGCAGTAGTAGCTGAAGCATCAGGAGCAGGTGTAGCAGAACTACAATTACTAGTCATTGTCGAAGTAGCAATTGTAGTAGCGGTAGTTGTAATAGTAATATATGTAGCAATAGTTATAGCAGCTGTTATACTAGTTGTCGTAGTTATAGTAATAGCAATGGTAGCAGTAGTAGAAGTAGTAGTAGTAGCAAAAGTAGTAGCAGTAGCACTAGTTGTAGTAGTAGCACCAATAGTTGTAGTTGTAGCAGTTGTAGGAGAAGTAATAGGAGTAGCATAAGTAATTATAGTGGTAGTAGTAGTAGGAGCAGTAGAAGCCAAAGAAGAAATGGCAGTAGTTGTACATGTAGTAGTCGTAGGGGTAGTCGTAGTAGTAATAGTAGTACTAGCAGCAGCAAAAGTACTTCTAGTTGTAATAGCAATAATAGTAATAGTAGTAATACTAGTAGTAATGGTAATAGAAGTAATAGTAGTAATAGTAATAGTAGTACAATTAATAATAGTAAAAGTAATAGTAGTAATAGTAGGCGTAGTAGTAGTTGTTGTAGTAATAGCAATAGTAGTAGTAATAGTTGTAGTAATAGCAATAGTAGTAGTAGTAGCTGCTGCAACAATAGTAGGAGTAACTGCAGTAATAGCACTAGTAGTTATAATAGTAACCACAGTAGTAGTAGGAGTAGGAGTAGGAGTAGGAGTTGTAGTAGTAATAGTACTAGCAGCAGCAGCTATAGTAGCGTTAGAAGTAGATGTTGCAGCAGCTGTAGGAGTAGATGTATTAGTAGAAGCGGACACAATAGTAGTAGTAATTATAGTAGTAGTAGAAGTAGTAGTAATTGTATTAGTAGCAGTAGCATTAGTAGTAGTAGCCGCAGCAGCAGCAGGAGTAGTTGTAGTAGTAGTAGTAGTAGTAGTAGTAGTGTATTAGGAGTAGTAGTAGTACTAGAAGTAGTAGGAGTAGTAGTAGTAGGAGTCATAGTAGTAGCAGTAGTTGTTGTAATAGAAGTAGTAGTAGTATTTCTACTAGTAATAGTAGCAGTTGTTGGAGTAGTAGTAGTACTAGTAGTAGTCATTATTGTAGTAGTTATTGTAGGAGTAGTACTAGAAGTAGTAGTAGTTGTAGCAGTAGAAGTAGTGGTAGTATTATTAGTCTATTAGTAGTAGGAGTAGTAGTAGTTGTTGTAGTAGTAGTGGCACGAGTAGTAGTAAAAGTAGTAGTTATCGCAGTGGTAGTTGTAGTAGTAGTAATAGTATTAGTAGTAGCAGCAACAGCAGCAGCAGAAGTAGTAGTAGTGGTGGTGGTGGTAGTAGTAGTAGTAGTTGAAGTACTAGTAGTAGTAGTAGTAGTAGTAGTAGTAATAATAGTAGTAGTAGCAATCGTAGTAGTAATAGAAGTAGTAGTGGTAGTAGTAGGAGGAGGAGTTGCAGCGGCAGCAGCAGTAGTTGTTGTAGTTGTAGTAGTTGTAGAAGTGGTAACAGTACTACCAGTAGTAGCAGAAGTAGTTATACCAACAGCAGCAGCAGTTGTAGTAGTAGTATTTATAGAAGAAGTAAAAGTAACAGTAGCGTTAGAAGTAGTTGTACTTGTAGTTGTTATAGTAATTGTACAAGTAGTAGTAGTAGTAGTTGTCGTAAAAGGAGTTGGTGTAGGAGTAGTAGTAGTACTAGTAGCAGTAGTAAAAGTAGTAGTAGCATTAGAGGTAGTTGTACTAGTAGTACTACTAGCATTAGTAGTACAAGTAGTACAAGTAGTAGTAGTACTAGTAGCATTAGTTGTAATAGGAGTTGGTGTAGGAGTAGTTGTAGCAGTAGGAGCAATGGTAGTAGTAATAGTAGTAGTAGTTGGAGTCGTAGTAGTAGAAATAGAAGTAGTAGCTATAGTAGCAGTAATAGTAGGACTTGAAGTTGTAGCAGGAGTAGTAGTAGTAGTAGTAGAAGCAGCAGCAGTAGTAGCAGTAGTGGTAGTAGTTGTAGCAATTGTAGGAGTAGTAACAGTAGTAATAGCAGTAGTTGGAGTAGTATTTGTAGTAGTAGTAGTAGTCATAGTAGAAGTAGAAGTACTTGTGGCACTAGTAGTAGTAATATTTGCAGCAATAGTAGTTGTAGTAATATTTGTAGTAATAGGTGTAGCAGTAATTGTTGTTGTTGCTGCAACAATAGTAGTAGTAGTAGCAGAAGTTGTAGAAGTAGTAGTTGCAGTAGTAGTAGCATTAGTAGTAGTAGTAGGTTTTGTAGTAGTTAAAGTAGTAGTAGGAGGAGTAGCAATAGTAGTAGTGGTATTTGTAGAGGTAGTAGGAGACGAAGCCCTAGGATTAGTTGTTGTACTAGTAGTATTAGTAGTAGTAGCAGGAGGAGGAGGAGGTGGAGGATGAGGAGGAGGAGTTGCAGCAGCAACATTTGCAGCAGTAGTAGTTGTTGTAGTAGAACTAGTAGTACCAGTACTAGTAGTAGTAGCAGTAGTAGAATCAGCAAAGTAGTAGTAGTACTAGTAGTACTAGTAGCAATAGTAGAAGTAGTTGTAGTAGTTGTTGTAATAGTAGTTGTGGTGGCAGTACAAGTAGTAGTAGTAGTCGTAATACGAGTTGATGTGGGAGTAGGGGTTGTGGTAGGAGCATTGCTAGTAGTAGGAGCAGTAGTAGTAGGAGTAGTAGGAGGAGTAGTAGTAGTAGTAGGAGTGTTAGAAGTAGGAATAGAAATAGTTGCTGTAGTTGCAGTAATAGTAGTTATAGTAGTGGTAGCTGCAATTGTAGTAGTAGTAGCAGTGGTAATAGGAGTAGTAGGAGTAGTAGTAGTAATAGCCATAGAAGTAGTGGTTGCAATAGTACTAGTAATATTAGTAATAGTAGTAGCAACAACAATAGTAGTAGTAGTGGCAGTAGTAGTAGTATGTAGTAATCGGTGTAGTAGTAATAGTAGCAGCAGTAGTAGTAGTAGTAGTGGCAACAGAAGTGGTGGTAGTAGTAGTAATAGTGGCAACAGAAGTGGTAGTAGTAGTAGTAGTAACTATAGTGGTAGTCGTAGAAATAGCAGTAGTAGCATTAGTAGGAGTAGTAGTAATATTAGTAGTAGTAGTAGTAGTACTAATGCAGCAGTAGTAATTGTAATAGTAGTAGTAGAAGCAAGGGTAGTAGTAGTACAAGTAGTAGTAGGAGTATTTGGAGTAGTGAAAGTAGTAGTAGTAGTAGTAAGTGTAGAAATGGTAGTAGAAGTACCAATTGTAGTGTAGCAGTAGTAGTAGTGGTGTAGCAGTAGTGGTTGTAGCAGGAGCTATCGTAGTAGTAGTAACAGTTGTAGTAGTAGCAGTAGTGGTAATATTTGTGGTTGTAGTAATAGCAGTAGTCGTAGAAGTAGTGCTAGTAGTAGTAGCAGTAGTAGTCGCAGTAGTAGTAGTAGTAGCATTAGTTGTAGTGGAAGTACTAGTGGCAACCATAGTAGTAGTAGAAGTAGTAGAAATAATAGAAGTGGTAATAGTAGAAGCATTAGTAGTAGTAGTTCTAGTGGTGGTAGGGGTAGTAGTAGTAGCAATAGTAGTAGGAGGAGGAGGAGTAGTAGTAGCTGTAGTAGTAGTAGTAGGAAAAGAAATAGTAGTAGTAGCAATAGTAGTTGCTGTTGCTACTGCTATTGTTATTGTTGTAGTAGTAGTAGTAGGAGTAGTATTAGCGGTACAAGTAGTAGTAGGTAGAAGTAGTTGTTGTGGGGATAGCAGCAGTAGCAGTAGCAGCAGTAATAGCACTAATAGTGATAGTAGTAGTAGTAGTAGTAGTAGTAGTCGTAGTAGTCGTGGTAGTATTAGTAGTAGTAATAATTGTTGCAGTAGTAGTTGTAGTAGTAGCAGCATTAGTAGTAGTAGCAGCAGCAATAGAAGTTGTAGCAGTAGTAGTAGTAGTAGTAGTAAAGCTAGCAGTTGTCACAGTGGTAGTTGTAGTAGTAGTAATAGTAGTAGTAGTAGTAGGAGGAGGAGGAGGAGGAGGAGGAGTTGAAGTACTAGTAGTAGTTGTAGTAGAAGTACTAGTAGTAGTAGTAGTAGTAGTAGTCATAATAGTAGTAGTAGAAATTGTACTAGTAATAGAAGTAGGACTAGTAGTAGTAGTAGGGGTTGTAGCGGCAGCAATAGTAGTAGTTGTAGTTGTAGTAGTAGCAGAAGTGGTAGCAGTACTAGCAGTAGTAGCAGTAGTAGCAGTAGTAGCAGTGCCAACAATAGCAGCAATAGTCATAGTAGTACTAGTAGCAGAAGTAAAAGTAGCAGTAGTGTTAGAAGTAGTTGTACTTGCAGTTGTTGTAGTCTATGTGCAAGTAATAGTAGTAGTAGTAGTACTAGTAGTAGTTATTGTAAAAGGAGTTGGTGTAGGAGTAGTAGTAGTACTAGTAGCAGTAGTAAAAGTAATAGTAGCATTAGAAGTAGTTGTACTAGTATTTGTAGTAATAGTTGTACAAGTAGTAGTAATACTAGTAGTATTAGTTGTAATAGGAGTTGGTGTAGGAGTAGTGGTAGAGGTAGGGCGCAATGGTGGTGGTGGTAGTAGTAGTAGTAGTAGTAGGAGTGGTAGTAGTAGTAGTTGGAGTAGTAGTAGTAGTAGAAATAGCTGTAGTAGCTGTAGCAGCAATAATAGTAGAACTTGAAGTTGTGGCAGGTGTAATAGTAGTAGTTGTAGTAGCAGTACTAGTTGTAGCAATTGTAGGAGTAGTAATAGTAATAATAGCAGTAGTAGGAGTAGTATTTGTAGTAGCTGTAGTTGTAGTCATCGTAGTAGTAGAAGTACTTGTGGCAATAGTAGTAGTAATATTTGTAGTAATTGGTGTAGTAGTAATTATTGTTGTTGCAGCAACAATAGTAGTAGTAGTAGCATTAGTAGTAGTAGTAGTTTTTGTAGTAATTGAAGTAGTAGTAGCGGTATTTATAGAGGTAGTTGGAGGATGAGCCCTAGGAGTAGTTATTGTACTAGTAGTATTTGTAGTAGTAGTGGTAGTAGTAGTAGAAGTTGCAGCAGCAGCATCTGCAGCTGTAGTAGTTGTTCTAGTAGAACTAGTAGTACAAGTACTAGTAGTAGTAGCTGTAGTAGAATCAGCAAAATAGTAGTAGTAGTACTAGTAGTAGTAGTACTAGTAGTAGTAGTAGAAGTAGTTGGAGTAGTAGTTGTAGTAGTAGTTGTAGTAGTGACAATACAAATAGTAGTAGTAGTATTATTAGTAGTAACAGTAGTTGTCGTAATAGTAGTTGGTGTGCGAGTAGGGATTGTGGTAGGAGTACTGCTAGTAGTAGGAGCAGTAGTAGTAGGACTAGTAGGACTAGTAGTAGTAGGAGTGTTAGAAGTAGCAATAGAAATAGTTGCAGTAGTTACAGTAATAGTAGTCGCAATAGTGGCAGTTGCTATTGTAGTAGTAGTAGTAGTGGTAATAGAAAAAGGAGTAGTAGTAGTAATAGTTGTACAAGTTAGTGGCAGCAATAGTACTAGTAATATTAGCTGTAGTAGTAGTACTAGAAGTAGTAGTAGTAGTAGTAGTAGTAGTAGTAGTAGTAGTAGTAGTAGTATAGTAGCAATCAGTGTAGTAGTAGTAGTAGTAGTAGTAGTAGTAGTAGTAGTAGTAGTAGCAGCAACAAAAGTGGTAGTAGTAAAAGTAGTAACTATAGTGGTAGTCGTAGAAGTAGCTGTAGTAGCATTAGTAGTAGTAGTAGTGGGCGTAGAAATAGTAGTAGCAGTCGCAGTTATGGTGTAGCAGTTGCAATAGTGGTATAGCAGTAGTGGTAGTAGTGGGAGCTATAGTAGTTGTAGTAGCAGTTGTAGTAGTAGCAGTAGTGGTAATAGCTATAGTAGTAGTAGTAGTAGCAGTGGTAATAGCTATAGTAGTAGTAGTAGCAGTAGTCGTAGGAGTAGTGCTTGCAGTAGTAGCAGTAGTAGTCGTAGTAGTAGTAGCTGTAGCATTAGTTGCAGTAGAAGTAATAGTAGCAGTTGTAGAAGTAGTAGAAGTAGTATAAGTAATAGTAGCAACAATCGTAGAAGTATTAGTAGTAGATGTTATGCTAGTAGTAGGGGTAGTATTAGTAGCAGTAGTAGTAAGAGGAGGAGTAGTAGTTGTTGTTGTAATTGTAGTAGTAGGAAAAGGAGTTGTAGTAGTAGTAAGAGTAGTAGTAGTAGTTGTTGTTATTATTGTTGTAGTAGTAGTAGTAGGAGGAGGAGGAGGAGTAGTAGCAGTAGGAATAATTGTAGTAGAAGTAGTTGTTGTGGTGATAGCAGTAGTAGCAGTAGCAGTAGTAGTAGCACTAATAGTGATTGTAGCAGTAGCAGTAGTAGTAGTTGCAGTGGTAATAGTAGCAATAGTTGTAGTAGTCGTGGTAGTATTAGTAGTAGTAAAAATTGTTATTGTAGTAGTTGTAGTAGGAGCAGCAGTAGCAGCAATAGTAGTAGTAATGGTGGTAGTTGGAGTAGTAGTTGTTGTTGTTGTAGTAGTAGCGATAGTAGCTGTAGTAGTTGTTGTTATAGTTGTAGTAATAGCAATAGTTGCTGGAGTAGTAGTAGTACTAGTACTAGCAGTTGTTGTTGTAGTGTAGTTGTCGTAGATGTAGTAGTAGTTGTAGAAGTTTTAATTGTATAAAGTAGTAGTAGTGGTAGTTGTTGTTATTGTTGTTGTTGTTGTAGTTATAGTAGTTTTAGTAGTAGTAGCGGCAGTAGTTGCTGTTGTTGTAGCAGTAGCAGAAGCAGTAACAATAGTTGTAGTTATAGCATTAGTAGCAATAGTTGCGGTAGTAGTAGTATTAGTCGTAGTAGTAGTAGTAGTAGTAAGAGTAGTAATATTAGTAGTAGTTGTAGTAGTTATAGGAGTGGTTGTACTAGTAGTAGTAATGGTTGTAGTGGAAGTAGTTGTTGTAGTATTAGTACTAGTAAGAGTAGTATTAGTTGTAATAGTAGGAGTAGTAGTAGTAGGAGTTAGAGTAGGAGGAGTAGTGTTAGTAGAAGTAGTAGTAGTAGTACTAGTTGTAGTAGTAGCAGCACTAGTAAGATTTGTAGAAGGTAGTAGTAGTAGTGGTAATAGTAGCAGTAGTAGTTGTCGTAGCAGTAGTGGTAGTAGTAGTGGTAGTATTTGCAGTAGTAGGAGTAGTAGTAGTAGTAGTAGTAGTAGTTGTTGTTGTTGTTGTTGTTGTGGTAGTAGTAGTACTAGTTGTTGTAGTAGTAGTAGTATTAGCAGCGATAGGAGTTGTAGTAGTAGTGGTAGTAGTAGTAGAAATAGTAATTGTTGTGGGGTAGTAGTAGTATTAGTAGTAGTATATGTTGTAGTAGTGTAGTAGTAGTATATGTAGTAGTAGTGGAGTAGTAGTAGTCGTAGTTGCAGCAGCAAAAGTAGTAGTAGTAATTGTTGTTGTTGTTATAGTAGCACTAGTAGTAGTAGCAGCCGCAACAATAGCAGTAGTGTTAGTAGTAGTAGAAGTATTAGTAGCTATAGGAGTAGTATTACTACTACTAGTAGTAGTGGTAGCAGTAGTCGTGGTGGTGGTGGTGGTGGTGGTGGTAGGAGTATTAGGTGGTGTAGTAGTAGTAGTAATATTAGTAGTATTAGTCGCAGTAGTTGTAGAAATAGTAGTAGCGGTAAGAATAGTGGTAGGAGTAGTTGTATAAGTAGTTCTAGTAGTAGTAGTAGTGGTAGTAGTGGTGTTGGTAGGGGTCGTAGTAGTTGTTGTAATTGTGGAAGTAATAGGATTAGCAGTAGTAGTAGTCGCAGTAGTACTAGTTGTTGTTGTAGTAGTAGTAGCAGTAGTAGAAATAGTAGCAATGGTAGGAGTTGTGGTACTAGTTGTAGGAGTAGTTGTAGTAGTAGTGGTGGTGGTGGTGGTGGTAGGAGTTGTGGAAGTAGTAATAGTAGTAGTAGAAGTAGTAGTATTAGTAGTACTAGTAGTTGTTGTTGTAGTAGCAATAGCAATTTTAGTAGTAGTTGTAGTAATCGAAGAAGTTGCAGTTGGAGTAGTAGTAGTAGAAATGGTAATAGTAGTACAAGTAGGTGTAGTACCAGGAGTAGTAGCAATACTAGTAGTAATAGTAGAAGTAGTAGGAGTAGTGGTAGTAGTTGTTGTTGTTGTAGTAGTAGGACTAGCAGAAGCAGTAGTAAAAGTTATTGTAGTAGTAGCAATACCAGTAGTAGTTGTTGTTGTAGTAGTGGTGGTACGAGTAGTAGTAGGAGGAGGAGTAGTTGTCGTAGTGCTAGTAGTAGTAGTGGTGGTTATGGAAGTACTAGTAGGTGTAGTGAGAGGTGTAGTAGTAGTTTCAGCAACAATAGTAGTAGTTGGAGTAGTAGCCATAGTAGTAGTTGTAGTAATAGAAGTTATAGTTTCTGTAGTAGTAGTAGCAGTGGCAGTAGTTGTTGAAGTAATTTCAGTAGTTAGCAATTGCTGTAGTGGTGGTAGTAGGAGTAGTAGTAACAATAGTAGTAGTGGTGGCAGTAGTTGGAGTAGTCGTGGTAGTAGTAATAGTAGAAGTAGTAGTAATATTAGTAGTATTCGGAGCAGTAGTAGCAGCAGCGGTAATTGTTGTTGTTGCTGCAGTAACAGTAGTAATAGTAAGAGCTTTAGGAGTAGCAGAAGTAGTAGCGGTAGTAGTCGTGGTGGTAGTAGTAGTGGTGGTAGTAGTAGCAGTAGTAGTAGTGGTCGTAGTTGTCGTCATAGTAGTAGATGTTGTAGCAGTAGTTGTTGTAGTTATAACGATAGTAGTAGCAAAAGTAGTAGTAGTAGTAGTAGTAGTGGAACTTCTCATTGTAGTGGTAGTAGTGGTGGGAGTAGCTATAGATGTAGTAGTAGTAGTAGTAGTAATTGTAGAAGTAACAGCAGTAGTTGTAGTTGTGGTATTTGTACTAGAAGTAGTGGTAGTAGTAGTTATTGTAGTACTACTAATAGTTGTAGTAGTAGTGCCAGCAGTAGTAGTTGTAGTTGCTGTTGTAGTAGTTGTAGTAGTAGCTGTAATAGTAGTAGTACAAGTATTAGTAGTTGTAATAATTGTAGGACTTGTAGTTGTAGTGGTAGTTGTGGTTGAAGGAGTAGTAGCAGCGGTGGTAGAAGTGGAAGTAGCAGTAGTAGGTGTAGTAGTAATAGATGTTGTAGCAATAACAATAGTAGTAGCAGCTGTAGTTTTTGTTCTAGTAGTAATATTAGTAAAATTATTAGTAGTAGTAGTAGCAGTTATAACAATAGACGTAGTAGTAGCAGTAGTAGCAGTAGTATTAGTTCTAGCAGTAGTCGAAGTAGAATTAGCAGCCAAAGTTGTAGCAGTAGTTGTTGTTGTAGTACTAGTAGTGGTGGTGGTGGTGGAAGTAGTAGTAGTAGTATCTGTTGTAGAAGCAGCAGTAGTAGTAACAGTAGCAGCAGCAGTAGTTGTAGTAATAGTAGGACAAGTCGTTATAGTATTAGTAGTAGCAATAATAGTAGTAGTAGTAGTTATTGTAGTAGTAGTTATCGTAGTTGTAGTAGTAGTACAATTAGTAGTACTAGTAGCTATAGCAGTAGTAGTAGCAGTAGTAGCAGTAGCAGTAACAGTAGTAGTAGTAGCAGCAGCAGCAGCAATAGTAGTAGTAGCAATAATAGCAGCAGTAGCAGTAGTAGATGTAGTAGCAGTAACAACAGTAGTAGTAGTAGATGTAGTATTAGTAGTAGTAGTAGTAGCAGCAACAACAGTAGTAATAGTAGAAGTAGTTGTTATAGTATTAGTAGTAGCAATAATTGTAGTAGTAGTATTTATTGTAGTTGTAGTAGTAGTACCAAAAGTAGTACTAGTAGCAGCAGTAGTAGTAGTAGCTATAGTAGTAGTAGTAGCAATAGCTGTAGTAGTCATAGTAGCAGCAGTAGCAGTAGTAGTAGCAGTAGCAGTAGTAGCAGTAGTAGCAGTAGTAATAGCTGTAGCTATAGTAGCAGTAGTAGCAAAAGTGGTAGTAATAGTAGTAGCAGTAGCTGTGTAGTCGTCGTAGTTGTAGTAGTAGTTGTTGTAGTAGTAATAGTAGTAGTAGCAGCAGTAGAAGTCATAGCAGCAGAAGCTGTAGTAGTAGTAGAAGTAGAAGGAGAAGAAGTAGTAGTGGTAGTTGTAGTATTAGTAGTAGTAGCAGCAGCCGTAGTATTAGTAGTAACATTTGTAATAGTAATAGTAGTAGTAGTAGTATTCGTAGTAGTAATACTTCTAGTAGTGGTTGCAGCAGTAGCAGTAGTAGCAATAGTAGTAGTAATTATAGTAGTAGTAGAAGTAGTATTAGTAGTGGTATTAGCAGTTGTTGTTGTAGTAGTAGTAGTAGTAGTAGTAATAGAAGTAGAAGTAGTAGTAGTACGAGGACTAGTAGTAGTAGTAATACTAGCAGTTGTTGTATTTGTAGTAGCAGTAATAGTACTACTAGTAGTAGTTGAAATAGTAGTACTAGTTGTTGTTGTTCTAGTAGTAGTCGTCATAGCAGTAGTAGTACAAGGAGTATTAGTAACATTTATAGTAAAAGTAGTAGTATTCGTAGTAGTAGTAGTAGTACTTGTTGTAGTAGTGGTAGCAGTAGCACCAACAGTAGTAGTAGTAGAAGTAGTCGCAGCGACAACAATAGTTGCAGTAATACTACTAGTAGTAGCAGTGGTAGAAATAGCAGTAGTAGCAATGGCAATAGTTGTAGTAGTTGTAGTACTAGTACTAGTAATCGTAATAGTAGTAGTAGTTGTTGTGGCTGTAGTAATAGTAGTAGTAGTTGTAGCTAGTGTAGTAATAGCAGTAGGAGTAGTAGTAGGAGTAGAAGTAGAAGTAGAAATAGTAGTACTAATAGTAGTAGTTGTAGAAAGAGTAGTAGTAGGAGTAGCAATAGTTGTAATAGTTGTAGTAGTAGCAATAGCAATAGTAATAGCAGCTGTAATAGTATTTATAGTACTAGTACAAGTAGCAGTAGACGTAGTAGTTGTAATAGTCATAGTTGTAGTACTAGTAGTTGTTATAGTAGTAGTAGTGGCAATTGTAGTCATAGTAGTAGTTGTTGTAGTACTAGTAGTTGAGGGGGTTGTAATAGTACCTATATTAATAGTAGTATTTGTAGTAGGAGTACTAGGAGTACTAGCAGCAGTAGTAATATTAGAAGTGGCATTAGCAGTAATAGTAGTAGTAGTAGCAGCAGTAGTATTAGTGGTAATAGTAGTAATAGTAGTAGAAGTAGCAGTAGTTATAATTATAGTAGTAGTAGTACTAGTAGTAGCAGAAGTACTAATAATAGTCGTAGCAGTTGTAGTAGCAGCAGTAGCCATTGCATAGTACTAGTAGTAGTTGCTGCTGTTGTTGTATTTGCAGTAGTCATAGTTGAATTATTTGTAGTAGTAGTAGTTGTAGTAGTAGTCGTAGTAGTAGTACTACTAGTAGTATTAGTAGTATTAGTGGTAGTAGTGGTAGTAGTAGTAGTGGCAATAGTGGTAGTAGGAGTAGCAGCAACAACAAGTGTAGTATTCGTAGTTGTTGTAGTAGTAGTGGTAGTAGTAGTGGAAGTAGAAGTATTAGCAGCAAAAGTTGTAGGAGTAGTAGTAATATTAGTAGTATCAGAAGTAGTAATATTAGTAATAGTAGAAGTAGCAGCTGTAGTAGTAGGAGTACTAGTAGTAGCACGAGGAGTAGTAACAGTAGTAGTAGTACTAGTACTAGTACTAGTAATGGTAGTAGCAGTTGCAGTAGTAGCACCCGCAGTAGCATGGTATTGGTTGTAGTAGTTATTGTTGTTGTTAATGTTATTGTATTTGCGGTAGTCATTGTTGTAGTTTTAGTAGTAGTAGTAGTTATTGTGGCAATAGTAATAGTACCATTCGAAGAAGTTGCAGTAGTTGTAGTAGTAATAGAAGTAGTTGTAGTCGGCGTACTAGTACTAGTAGTAGTTGTAATATGAGTAGTAGCAGAAGTAGTTGTAGAAGTAGTAGTAGTAGTAGCAGTAGCAGAGGTAGTAATAGTAGTAGTAATAGTACTAGTACTAGTACAAGTACTACTACTACTAGTAGTAGTAGGAGCAACAGCAATGGTAGTAGTAGTAGTAGTAGTAGGAGCAGCAGCAGCAGCAGTAGTAGTAGTACTACTAGCAGTAGAAGTAGTAGTAGTAGCAGCAATAGTAGTAGTAGAAGTAGTAGTCGTTGTAGTTGTTGTAGCAGTTGTTATTGTAGTAGTAGTAGTAGTGGTAGTAGCTGTAGCAAAAGTAGTGGTAGTAGTAGTAGTAAAAGTCATGGCGGTAATCGTGGTAGTAGTAGCCGTAGTAGTTGTAGTAGTAGTAGTGGAAGTTGCTGTAGTAGTTGTGGTACTAGTAGCAGCAGAAGTAGTAGTTGTAGTTGTAGTAGTAGCAATAGTGGTAGTAGTCGTTGTAATAATAGTAGTAGCAGTAATAGTAGTAGTAGTGTAGTAGAGGAAGCCGTAGTAGTTCTTCTAGTAGTAGAAGTAGTAGTTGTAGGAGTCGAAGTAGTATTAGTAGTTGTAGTTGTAGTAATAGTGTAGTAGAAGAAGTAGTAGTAGTAGTGGAGGTCGTAATTTTAATAGTTGTAGAAGTCGTAGCAGTCATAGTAGTTGTCATAATGGTAGTTGTACTTATAGGAATAGGAGTACTAGTCGTTTCAGTAGTAGTAGGTGTGGTAGAAGTAGTAGCTATAGAAGTAGTAGCAGTAGTAGTAGTAGTAGCAACAGTAGTTGTAGTAGTCACAGTAGTAGCAATAGTAATAGTTGTAGTAGTAGCTGTCGTTGTAGCAGCAGTCAATGTAGTGGCAGTAGTAGTAATAGTAGGAGTTGTAGTTGTTGTTGTAGTAGTAGTAGCAATAGTTGTAGTATTAGAAGTAGTAGTGGTAGTAGTAGCAAGAGTAGCAATAGCAGAAGTAGCAGTAGTCATTGTTGTTATAGTTGCAAGAGTTGTAGTAGTGCTAGTAGTATAGTAGTTGTAAAAGCAGTAGTTGTAGTAGTTGAGGTAGTAGTAGCAGTAGTTGTAGTAGAAGTAGTAGTAGTAGCAATAGTAGTAGTACAAGTAGAAGTAGCTATAGTATTAGTTTTGGTAACAGTAGTGGTAGTACTAGTAGCAGTAGTAATAGCAGTAGGAGAAGTAGTTGAAGTAGTAGTAGTAGAAGTTGTAGTAGTAGCAGAAGGAATAGTAGTGGTAGTAGTAGTATTTGCAACAATAGTAGTAGTTGCAGCAGTATGACTTGTACTAGTAGGAGTAATAGTTGTTGTTGTTGTTGTTGTTGTAGTAGTAGTAGTAGTTATTGTAGTTGTAGTTGGGATAGTGGTTGTAGTAGCAGGAGTAGTAGTAGTAGAAGTAGTAGTAGCTGCAGTAGTTGCACGAGTAGTAGGAGTAGTAGTAGTAATTGTAGTAGCAGCAACAACAGGAGTACTAGTAGTAGGAGTATTAGTAGTAGTAATAGTAATAGTACTACTGGTAGTAATAGTTGCAGGAATAGGAGTAGTTGTTGTAGAAGTAGTTGTAATAGTAGTATTAGCTGCAGTAGCAGGAGTAGTAGTTGGAGTTTGACTAGTAGGAGTAGTAGGAGTAGTGGTAGTGGTAGTACTAGTAGTTGGAGTAGTAGTAGTAGTAGTAGTTGTTGTTGTTGTAGTTGTAGTAGTGGTAGTAGTAGTACTAGTAGTTGGAGGGGTAGGAGTAGTAGTAGTTGTTGTTGTTGTTGTTGTAGTTGTAGTAGTGGTAGTAGTAGTAGTTGTAGTAGTAGTAGTAGCAGAAGTATTAGCCATATTAGTGGTAGAAGTAGTAGTTGTAGTAGTAGTTGTGCGAGTAGTAATAGTAGTAGTAGCTATAGTAATAGTAGTAGCAGTAAGAGGAGGAGTAGTAGTAGTTTGTCAAAGGGATACAATAGCATCAGGAGTATCATCAGGAGTAGCATCAGCAGTAGTAGTAGCAACTGTAGTAGAAGCAGCAGCAGCAGTAGAAGAAGTAGCACTTGTTGTAGCAGTAGAAGTAGTAATAGTAGTGGTAGTAGTAGAAGTAGCACTAGTATTAGTCGTATAAGCAGTAGTAATTCTACTGGTAGTAGTTGTAGTCGGAGGAAGAGTCATAGTAGAAGTAGCAGCAACAATAGTCATATTACAAGTAGTAGGGATAGTAGTTGGAGGAGGAGTAGTAGCAAAAGTTGTTGTAGCAGTAGTAGTAGTTGAAGTTGCAGTAGTAGAAGTAGTAGTAGCAGTAGTAGTATTAGCAGTAGTAGCTATAGCAGCAGTTATAGTAGTAGCGTAGTAGTAGTTGCAATGCCAGTAGTAGAATTAGCAGCCATAGTAGTAGTAGTTGTTGTTGCAATAGTAGTATTAGTGCTAATAGTAGTAGTAGTAGTAGCAGTAGCAATAGCAGTAGTAGTTGTTGTAGCAGCAGTAGTAGTTGTAGTAGTAGTAGTGGTGGTAACAGTAGTAGCCACAGTAGAAATAGCAGAAGTTGAAGTAGTAGTAGCAGAAGTTCAAGTAGCAGCGGTTGTAGTAATAGTAGTAGTTGTTGTTGTTGTAGTAGTAGTAGTACCTATAGTAGCTACAGAAGCAATCATAGTAGTGGTAGCAGTAGTAGCCATCATAGCAATAATAGTAGTAGTAGCAGTCAAAGCAATAGTAGCACAAGTAGTAGTTGTAGTGTAGCAGTAATAGTGGTAGAAGTAGTAGTAGTAGTAGTACTACTACTACTAGTAGTAGTAGCAGTGATAGTGGTAGCAGCAGTAGCATTAGTGGGAGTAGCAATAGTAGTAGTAACTGAAGTTGTAGCAGCTGTAATAGTTGCGTGAGAAGTATTAGTAGTAGTAGTAGTAATAGTTGTAGTAGTGGTAGTAGTAGTAATAGTCGCAGTAGGAGTAGTAGTTGTAGTGTTAGTAATAGTATTAGTAGAAGCAATAGCAATAGTAACATGAGTAGTAGAAGTAATAGTAGTAGCAGAAGCAGTAGAAATATTAGTAGTAGTAGAAATAGTAGTTGTGGTAGTTGTAGTAGCAGTTATAGTAGTAGTAGTAATAATAGCAGCAGTAGGAGTAGTTGTAGTAGTCGTAGTTGTAGAAGTAGCAGAAATAGAAGTAGTAATAATGATAGTATTTCAAGTAGTAGTAGTAGTAGTTGTTGTTGTTGTTGTTGTAGTAGCAGTAGTAGTAGAACTAGTAGTAGTAGTAGAAGTAGCAAAAGTAGTAGTAGTAGTAGTAATAGCAGCAGCAGTAGTAGTAGTAATAGCAGTAGTTGTAGTTGCAGTAGTAGTAGTAGGAGGAGGAGGAGTAGTAGTAGGAATAGGTGTGGGAGATGTTGCAATCGTAGGTGTATTATTAGGAGGAGTAGTAGCAGGAGCAGTAGTAGTAGTAGTAGTAGTAGCAGGAGTGGCAGCTATTGTAGTGGTAGTAGTTGTCGTAGTGGCAACAGCAATCGCAGTGGTACTAGTAGCAATAATAGCAGCAATAGTTGCAGCAGCAGTAGTTGTTGTAGCATAAATAGTAGTTGTCGTAATAGTTGAAATAAGAGTGGTAGTAGTAGTAGCAGAACTAGTTGTAGAAGTAGTAGAAGTAGTAGAATTAGTAGCAGTAGTCATCATAGTATTAGTAGCCGCATTAGAAGTAGCAGCAGCAATAGTATTAGTAGTAGCAGTAGTAGTAGCAATAGCAGGTGCAAAATTAGTAGTAGTCATAGTATTAGTAGTAGTGGTAACGTATTAGTAATAATAGTAATATTGTAGTAGTCGTATTAGTTTTAATAGTACTTATAGTAGTAGTAGCAGCAGCAACAGCAGCAGTAGTAGTAGTGGTGGTGGTGGTGGTGGTAGCAGTAGTAGTAGCCATAGCAGCAGGAGTCGTAGTCGTAGTAGTAGTAATAGTAGTAGTAGCAGTAGTAGCAGTAGTAGCGATAGTAGCAGTAGTTGCAGTAGTTGTAGTAGTAGTAGTTGTAGTAGCAGTCGAAGGAGGAGTAGTAGTAGCAGAAGTCCTAGAGGTAGTAGTATTAGTAGTAGTATTGGTAGTAGTGGTTGTAGTAGTGATAGTAATAGTAGGAGAAGTAGTATAAGTGGTAGTAGTAGTAACAGCAGCAGCAGCAGTAGTAGTAATAGTAATAGTACTAGTGGAACTAATAGCGATGGTAGTGGTGGTAGTAGTAGTAGTAGTAGTAGCAACAACAGTAGCTGTAGTAGCACTAGTAGTAGTAATAGTAGCACTAGTAGCAGTAGCAGTGATAGCAGTAGTAGTAGTAGTAGTAGTGTAATAGCAGTAGAAGTAATAGCACTAGTAGAAGCGGTAGCAGCAGCAGCAAAAGTAATACTAGTAGTACTAGTAGTGGTAGTAATAGATGTTGTAGCATTAGTAGTGTAGTAGTAGTAGTAGAAATAATAGTTTTTGTAGGTGAACTAGTGCTAGTTGTAGCAGTAGCAACTACAACAACAACAACGGCAGCAAAAGTAGTAGTAATAGCAGTATAGTTATAGTAGCAACACCAATTTTAGTACTATTAACAGTGGTAGTAGGAGTAGTAGTTGTACTATTAGCAACAGTAGCAACAATAGTAGTAGTTGTAGTAGCAGCCATAGCAGCAGTAGTATCAGAGGCAGTAGTGGTGGTGATGGTAGTAGTTGTAGTAGCAGTCACAATATTAGAAGCAATAGTAGTATTAGCAGCAGTAGTTGTAGTAGTAGGTGAAGTAGTAGGAGTAGTAGTAGTCGTAACCGTAGCAGCAATAGTAATAGTATTATTAGTAGTAGTAGTAGTGGCAGTAGCAGTAGTAGCCGCAACAATAGTAGTAATAGTAGTAATAGAAGCTTGAGCAATAGTAGTAGTAGTAGTAGTAGTAGGAGCTAGAGTAGTACTAGTAGTGGTGGCAATAGTAAAAGGAGTAGGAGTAGCAGTTGTAGTAATAGAAGTAGTAGCAGTAGGACTAGTACTACTAGTTGTAGTTGTGTTGGTAGAAGTAGTAATAGGAGCAAGAGTCGTAGTAGTAGTAGTAGTAGTAGTAGTAGTAGTCGACAGTGTAGTAATTGTAGTACAAGTAATAGCCGTAGTAGTAGTAGGTGTAGTGGTGGTAGTAGTAGCAGGGGTAGAAGTACAAGTAGTAGTAGAAGTGATAGTAGCATTTGTAGTAGTACAAGTAGCAATAATACCTGTAGTGCTAGTAGTAGTTGGACTTGTTGTAGTAGTGGTAGTAGTGGTAGCAGTCATGGGAGAAGTTGTAGTAGTAGTCGCAGTGGTAGTAGTATTAGTAATAGTCAACGTAGTAGCAGTAATAGTAGTATTAGTAGTAGTAGTAGCAGGTGTAGTAGTAGTAGTAGCAGTAGAAGTATGAGTAGTAGCAATAGTAGTATTAGTAGCACTACTAGTGAAAGTAGTACTAGTCGTAGTACTAGCATGAGTTGTAGGAGTAGTAGTAGCAGCAAACAGTAGTTGTAGTGTTGTAGTTAAAGTAGCAATAGTTGTTGTTGTTGTAGAAGTCGGAGTAGCAGCATTAGTAGCATTAGTAGTAGTAGTAGTAGAAGTAGTAGTTATCGTAGTAGTAGCAGGAGTAGTCGTAGAAGTAGCAATTGTAGTGGTAGTACAGGCACGAGTAGTAGTAATAATAGTAGTAGTAGTAGTACAAGTTTCGGTAGTAATAGCAGTAGTAGTAGTAGTAGTAGCAGCAGTGGTAGTACTAGAAGGAGTAGTAGTAGAACATACTATTAGCAAAAGTTATAGTACTAGTAAATTGTTGTAGTAATAATAGTAGTATTAGGAATATTAGGAGGATTAGTTGTACTAGTAGTCGTAGTAGTATCAGCAGGAGGAGTAGTAGTAGTGGTAGTAGTATTTGTTCTACTAGCAGTAGTGTTGGTAGTAGTAGTAGTAGTTGTTGTTGTTGTTGCTGTTGTTGTAGTGGTAGTACTAGTAGTACTAGTAGGAGTAGTAGTATAGGCAGTAGAAGTAGTGGCAGTAGCGCTAGAGGCAGTAGCCGCAGCAGCAGTAGTACTTGCAGCAGCTATAGTAGTAGCTTCAACGGTGTGTGTACAAGTAGTAGTGTAGTAGTAGTTGCAGTAGAAGCTATAGGAGCAGCAGCAATAGTACCAGTAGTAGAAGATGTAGTAGTGCAGTAGCTGCAGGAGCAACGGCTACAACAGCAGCAACAGTAATACTAGTAATAGTACTAGTAGTAATAATAGTAGTAGTAGTAGTAGTAGTACTAGTAGTAGTAATAGCAACATAAGTAGTAGTAGTAGTGGTAGTTGTTGTTGTTGTTGTTGTAGCCACAATGGTAATAGTAGTAGTAGCTGTTGCAGTAGTAGTGGTAGTAGTAGCTGTAGAAGTAGTAGCAGAAGAAGTAGTAGAAGTTGCGCCAATAGCAGCAGTTGTAATAGTAGTAGCAGTAGTAGTAGTCGTAGCAGTAGTAGCAACAATCGTAGCAATAGTAGTGGCAATAGTAGTAGTAGCAAAAGTGGCTGCAGTCATAGTAGTAGAATTAGTAGTAGAAGCAGTAGTAGTTGTAGTGTCACTAGGAGTAGTAGTTGTTGTTGCTGTAGTAATAGCAAAAAAACAATAGTCGCAGTACTAGTATTAGTACTAGTAGCAGTAGTAGTAGTAGGAATAGTAGTAGCAGTAGAAGTAGTGATATTAATTGTAGTAGTTGTTGTTATTGTAGTAGCAGTAGCAATATTCGTAATAGCAGTAGAAGTAGTGGTAGTAGTAGCAATCATAATAGTAGTCGTAATGAGGGCAGTGGTAGTAGTTGTTGTTGTAGTAGCCGAAGTAGTAGTTGTAATAGCAAAAGCAATAGTAGTAATAGCAGTAGGAGTGTTATGAGTAGTAGTAGTTATTGGAATAGTAGTAGTAGTAGGAGGAGTAGTAATAGCAGTAGTAGTGGCAGTGGTAGTAGGTGTAATAGTAGTTTTAGTAGTAGTACTAGTAGTAATAGTAATATTATTATTATTAGTAGTAGTAGTAGGAGTAGTTCTAGTAGAGGAGGATGAGTAGTAGTAGTAGTAGTAGTAGTAATAGTAATATTATTATTATTAGTAGTTGTAGAAGTAGAAGTAGTTGTAGCAGAGTAGTTGTAGTTGTTGTAGTAGTAGTTGTAGTAGTATTAGTACTAATAGTAATAGTAGTGGCAGTAGTAGTAGGAGGAGGAGTGGTAATAGTAGGAGGAGTATTAGTAGTAGGAGAAGTTGTAGTAGTGGCAGTAGCTGGATTAGTAATAGCAGTATTTATAGTACCAGCAGTAGTAGTAGTATCAGAAATAGTAGTAGTACCAGTAACAGTTGTAGTAGTAGTAATGGTGGTAGCATTAGTAGCAGTAGTAGTAGTGGTTGTAGTAGTAGCAGTTGTAGCAGTTGTAGAAGGAGTAGTAGTAGTTGTTGTAGTAATAGCAGTACCAGTAGCTATAGCAGTAATAGCAGTAACAACAATAATAGTAGGAGGAGATGGAGTAGTAGTAGTTGTTGTTGTTATCTTAGGAGAAGTTGTAGTAGTAGTAGTAGTAATAGTATTTGTAGCAGTATCCCTAGTATTAGCAATTGCGGGAATAGTAGATTAGTAGTAGTAGTTGTAGAAGTAGCTGTATAAGCAACAACACTAATAGTAGTCATAATAGTAGCAATAAAAGTAGCAGTAGTAGTAGTAGTCGTAGTTGTAGAAGTAATAGTAGTGTCAATAGCAGCAGTAGTAGTAGCAACAATAGTACCAGTATCCATGGAAGTAGGAGTTGTAGTAACAGTATTAGTGGAAGTAGTAGCAGTAGCAACCGTAATAGTAGGAATAGTAGTAATCACGGAAGTAACAGTAGCAACAATAGTTGTTGTAGTAGTAGATACAGTAACAGTGGTTCTTGTAGTACTAGTAGTACTTGCTATAGTAGTAGTACTACTGTGACACCTATTTCTACTCTTGCTACTACTACTACTACTCCTCCTGAACCTACTATGACTACTCCTAATCCTGCTATTGTTGCAATTGCTACGACAACTTCTACTACTACTGCTGCTGCTGCGACCACTGTTACTTCTTCTGCTACTCCTCCACCTCCTTCTCCTCCTCCTACTAGTCTTAGTACTACTAGTCTTACTGCAACTGCCACTACCATTACTACTATTACTACAACTACTGCTACTTCTACTACGAATACTACTAGTACTCTATATTACTTTTGCTCCAAATACTAATTCAATTACAACTACTACTACAACTACAGCTACCACTACCACTATTACTCTTAGTATTACTATTCCTACGACTACTACAGCCATTACTACAACTGCTACTACTACTCCTATACTACTACTACTACTACAACTGCTGCTGCTGCTGCTACTACTCCAACTCGTACTATGACAACAGCTATTAATACTAAATTACTACTACTGCTATTACTACTGCTTCTACAACTAATACTACAATAACAACAACTACTACTACTACTACAACTGCAACTATTACCCTACTACTATTACTGCTACTACTCCTACAACTATTACGACTACTACAACTACAACATCTACTAGTACTGTTACTACTACTGCTACTGCTGCTACAACTACAATGCCTTCCACTACTGCCACTGCTATTACCACTACTACCCCCATTGCAACCACCACTACTACTACTATTACTACAACAACAACTACTGTTGCTGCTGTGACTACAACTTCGACTACCACTCCCTCTACTATTCCTCCTCCTCCTACTACTACTAGTACAACAACAACTATTCTTGCTCCAACTCCTACTCCAACTCCTATTACTACTTCTACTGCTACTAGTACCACTATTGCTGCTACTACTCCTACTCCAACTCCTACTATTACCACTACTACTACTACTACCACTACTACCCCTACTCCGAGAACTACTTCTCCTATTACGACTACTACTATCACTACTACTGCTGCTGCTACTACTACTACTACAACTACTACTACCACTACTTCAACTACTACTATTCCAACTGATACTACTACTACAACAACACCTCCTTCTACTACTGCTACTCCAAGTCCTCTTGCTACTACTACTCCAACTACTACTACTACTGCTACTACCACTACTCCCAACTACTACTACTACAACTACTACTGCTACTAATACTACTGGTACTGCTACCACTACAACTGCCACTACTACTACAAGTACTACTACTGGTACTACAAATACTACTAATACTACTAGTATTACTACTGCAATGGCTATTACAGCTACTACTACAGCTACTACCACTACTACTCCTATTACTGCTATTACTACTATTACTATTACTTCTACTACTACTACTGCTACAACTACAACTACTAAAACTTCTCCAACTACTACTATTACTACGCCTGCTACTACTACTACAACTACTACTCTTGCTACTAGTACTACTTCAGCTAATACTACTACTACTATTACTACTATGTCCAGTACTACTACTGCTGCTACTACTCCTACAACTTGTACTACTACTACTGCTTCTACTACAATGGCGACTATTTCTACTGCTACTACAACTACTACCACTAATACTACTACTACCACTACTACCATGACTACTACTACTACCACTACTGCTACTGCCTCTTCCGCTGCTACAACAAACAACTAGTACTATTGCTACTCCTCCTACTACTAGCACAACTTCTACTATTGGTACTGCTACTACTACTACAACTACTACAACTACTACTACTACCACCACTACTGCTACTGCTACTACGGCTACTAATTCTATAACTACTACAACCGCTACTACTACCACTACTACTACCACTACTACTGCTGCTACTGCAACTGTTACAACAACAACAACAACAACCACTACCTCTCCTCCTCCGACTACCAAAACACTTACTTCTTCTACTGCTACTACAACTACTAGTACTCCTACTTCTACTACTACTTGTGCAACTAATAGTACTACTACTACAACTACTACTTCTACTTCTGCCTCTACTACTACTAGTACTACTATTGTCACTAAAATACTACTACAATAACTACTACTAATCGTACTACTCCTCCTCCAACAACTACTATTACAACAAATAATACTACTACTGCTACAACAACAACTACTAATATAACTCCTCCTCCTACTACTACTACTCCTCCTACTACTATTACTACTACTACTACAACAATAGCTTATACCATGACTACTACTACTACTACTACTCATACTACTACGTCTACTACTCCTACTGCCACTACTACTGTTGCGGCTACTTCTACTACTACTACCACCACGATTACTTCTACTACTACCTCTACTACTACTACTACTCCTACTCCTACTCCTACACCTACTCCTACTACTACTAGTATTACTATTTCTACTAATACAACAACACTTACTACTACTATTGCGACTACTACTACTACCACTACAACTTCTACACAAGGACTGCTACTACTCCGCCTACTACTACAACTACTGCTGCTACTGCTACTACTGTGATAATTATTGCTACTACTACCACTACAACTGCTACTACTACTACAACAACTACAACTAATACTATAAATAATACTAATGCTACTGCTACTATTAAAGCAATGGCTATTACAGCTACTACTAGTACTAAAGCTATTACTGTTACTACAACTACTACTACTATTGCTACTACTTCTACTACTACAACTGCTACAACTACTATTGCGGCTACAAATACTACAACAACTTCTGCTACAACAACTGCTACAACTACTACTACCACCAATATGCCAACTACTACAACAACTATACTATTGCTACTGCTACTACTACTACTGTGGCTATAACAACAACTACTACTTCAATTACTACTAGTACCACCACTACTCCAACTTCTACTATGACAACTATGACTAATGATACTACTAGTACTTCTACTTCTACAACACCTACAACACCTACTAACTCTTACATTACTACTAATGCTGCTATTACTACTACAACAACTACTGTTGTTGCTGCTACTACTACTACTACTATTACTACTACTACTTCTACTACTACTACTCCTCCTCCTCCTCCTAACACTCCTACTACTTCTACCACTGCTTCTACTACTACTACTACTACTACTACTACAACAACAACTACTGCTACTGCTGCTACTACTACTCCCACTGCTTCTACAACCACTAACAATACTACTACTACTACTATTACAACAACTACCATACCTACTACTACTGCAACTACTGCTACTGCTACTACAACACAACTGCAACAACAACAACTACTACTACTACTATTACTACTACTCTTGCACCTACTCCTACTACTACTCTTACTACCACTACTACAACTACAACTACTAGTATTCCGGCTGCTGCTACTGCTGCTAGTCCTACCACTACTATTACAACTACAACTACTTCTTACATAACCACAACAATAACAACTACTGCTACTACTACTTCTACTACTACTTTGACTACTAATACTAAAATAACAATAACAACAACTTCTACTACTGGTACTACTACCACTACAACTTTAACAACTACTACAAGCACTACTACTGGTACTACAAATACTACTAATACTACTACTACTACTACTACAGCAACGACTATTGCAGCTGCTACTACTACTATGACAACTATTACTACCCCTATTACTGCTATTACTACCATTACTACTACTTCTACTACTATTATTGCTACCACTACAACTACTGAAACTTCTCCAACTACTACTACTACTATGCCTGCTACTACTACTACAAAAACTACTCTTGCTACTAGTACTACTTCAACTCATACAACTACTACTACTGCTACTATGTCTAGTACTACTACTACTATTACTACTACAACTACTCCTACAACTTCTACAACTATTCCTACTACAACTATTACAATAGGTACAACTTCTACTGCTACTACTACCACCACTACACCAATTACTACAACAACTACTACAACTACAACTTCTAGAACTACTACTACTGTAGCAGCAATAACTACAACTACTTCTACTACTACTACAACAACTATGACTAATGATACTAGAAGTACTTCTACTAGTACTACACCTACAACTCCTCCTACTACTACTACTATAACTACTATTGCCACTACTACTACTACAACTATTACTGCCACATCTACTACTACTACTCCTCCTCCTCCACCTCCTACTCCTAACACTCCTACAACTTCTACCACCGCTTCTATTACTACTACTATTACTACTCCAACAACGACTACTACTGCTACTATTGCTACTACTTTAGCCACTGCTTCTACAACCACTAGCACAACTACTACTACTACTACTACTAGTACTAGTACTACTACTACTACTACTACAACTACTACCACAGATTCTACTACTACTACGACTACAACTACAACCACTTATTCTACAAGTACTACTCTTACTATTACTCCTACTACGACTACTACTACCACAACTCCCATTACTACTTCTACCACGACTCCTACTTTTACTGCTACTACTCCTCCTCCTCCTCCTCCTCCTCCTCCTACTACTACTACTACTATTACTATTACTACTACTACAACTACTCCAATCGTTATAACTACAACTCTTCCTCCTCCTACTAGTACTACAACTACTGCTACTACTACTATTACTATTGCTCCTCCTACTACTACTACTATAACAACAACAACAACTACTACTACTACTACTACTACTATTACTACTACTACTAGTATTATTACTGCTGCTCCTACTACTACTACTAATAATGATACTTCTACTACTACTACTAACACCACCACTATTACTACTACTGCTGCTACTACTACTACTACTACTATTACTACTAATACTACTGCAACTACCACTACTACTCTACTATTACTACTAACGCTGCTATTACTGCAACTACCACTACAACTACTACTATCGATACTACTGCTGCTACCGCTACTACTGCTACCATTTCTACTACTACTATTACTACTATTGCCACTACTAAAACTACTGCTACTGCTACTTCTACTACTGCTACTGCTATAACTACTGTTACTACCCCTATTACTACAACTACTACTACTACTACTACTACTACTACTACTACTACTACTACTGCTACTGCTACTACTACTACTACTACTACTACTACTACTACTACTACTACTACTATTACTATTACTACTACTACTACTACTCCAACAGCTCTAACTACTGCTCTTCCTCCTCGTACTGGTACAACAACTACTGCTACTTCTCCTACTTCTCCTACTTCTCCTTCTATTCCTACTACTACTATGCGTCCTGCTACTACTCCTACTACCCCTACTACCACTACTACCACTACTCCTCCTACTATAATTGTTGCTACTGCTGCTGCGACTACTACTACTGCAACAACTACTATGGCTACTACAACTGCTCCTACTACTACTACTACAGTAACTGCTATTACTACTAATACTGCCACTACTGCTACTACTGCTATGACTGCTACTACTACAATTGCTACTACTACTTCTACTACTATTGCAACTGTTGTTACAACTACAACAACAATAACTACCACTACTACTACAACCTCTGCTACAACTCTTCTTGCTACTTCTTATATAAATACAATTGCTACTACTACCACTACTAATACTACAACAATAATTACTAGTGCTACTACTATTACTACTATAACTGCTACTACTACTACTATTTCTTCTATTACTACTACTTACTACTACGACTATTACTATTATTAGTACTATAACTGCTACCACCACTACTATTGCTACTATTGCTAGTACTACTACTGCTACTGCTGTTAATAGTACAACTACTACTACTACGGCTGCTGCTACTACTACTACTACTATTGCTATTGCTGCTATTGCTGTTACTGCTACCACTACAGCAACTGCTACTACTGCTACATCAACTACTATTACTAGAACTAATTGTGCTACCACTACTACAAGAGCTATGACTATTACTACGACTACTACTGCTAATGCTACTCCTACTGCTACAATTGCTACTACAACAACTATTGCTGCTGCTACTACTGTTGCTACTTCTACTAATACTACTAGGGCTACTACTACTGCTACTACTGCTGCTACTCCTACTCCTACTACTACTATAGTTACTGCTAGTCCTGCTACTACTACTACTACTAGTACCACTACTGCTTTTACTACTACAACTGTTGTTGCTAACACTATTACTACTACCGCTACTGCTACTACTATTTCCACCATTACTACTACTTACTATGGCTACTATCACTACTATTACTGCTATAACAACTACCACTGATGTAATTACTACAATTACTACTACTACTTCTGCTGCTACTGCTAATACTACAATAACTACTACTACTGCTATTGATGTTGCTGCTACAACTAATACAACTACAATAACTACTATTGCTACTGCTACGACGGCAACTGCTACAACTACTACATCTACTACTACTGCTACAACTACTAATACTACTATGACTATGATAGCTACTATTCCTACTGCTACAACTACTGCTGCTACTACTATTGCTACACTATTTTGACTACTACTACCACTGCTACTACTGCGACTACTACTACTACTACTTCTGCTACTACTAGCACTACTGCTACTATTACTACTACTTCCATTACAATTACTACTGCTCCTACTGCTATGACAACTGCTACTGCTACTATTCGTAGCCCTACTACAGCGACTACTACTATTCCTTCTAGTACTGCATCTGCTACTACATCTGTTACAACTATTCCTGCACCAACTTCTACTCCTAAAACTACTGCTACTACAACTACAACTAGTCCAACTACTACTACTTCTACAACTACTACTATTACTACTACGGCTACTACTACTACAACTTTTGATCTTGCCGCTCGTACTACTAGTAGCACTACTTTTACTACTACTACTACTAGTACTGATGCTGCTACTGCTACTACCACAGCTACTACTACAGCTACTACTACTGCTACCATTGTTGATGCTACTACTACACTACTGCTATTTCTATGAGTTTTACTACAGCTACTATTGTTGCTACTACCACTATACTACTACTACTACTATTCCTACTCTGAATCAAACTTCTGCTACTACTACTACTCCTACAACTCCTACAACTACTGCTACTACTACACCTAATCCTACTACTACTACTACTACTACTCCTACAACTACAACTACTCGTTTTCCAACTATTAATACACCTACTACTACTCCTACTCCAACTCCTACTATTGCTACTGCTACCACTACTACCACTACTACTACTACAAAAATAATAACAAATACTGCTACAATTACAACTACAACAACAACAACTACTACTAATACTAAGAATTCTACAACTAGTTTAATTGCTGCTACAAATACTCCTACTACTAATAATAATACTAACACTACTACTACTCCTTCTACAACTACTACTTCTCCTACTACTACTACTTCTACTCTTACTATTACTATTACTACCACTACTACAACTTCTACTACTACTACTACTACTACTACTACTACTACTACTACTACTACTAGTACTACTACTCCAACTACACTACGACAACTACATCTACTATTACTACTACCACTACTATACCACTACAACTAGTACTACTTCTGCTGCTACTACTACTACAGCTGCTACTACTACTACTATTGCTACTTCTAGTACTTATACTACTACACCTATTACTACAAATACTACCACTATTACTACTACTACCACTATTACTACTATTACTGTTACTATTGCTCCTACTATTGCTACTACTCCTACTATTGCTACTACTCCTACTATTGCTACTACTACTTCTACTACTACTATGGCCACTATCAGTCCTACTTCTGTTGCTATTACTACTACTACTACTAGTACTTCCATTGCTACTATGACTGCTCCTTGTCCACCTCCAACATCTACTCCTACTACTACTATTGCTACTACTACTGCTCCTACTACTACCCCGACTCCTACAACTACTCGTACTACTACTACAACTACTACTGCTGCTACTATTTGTATTACAACTACTATAGCTACTATTACAACTACGTCTACTACTACTACCACTACTAGAAGTGCCACTGCTACTGCTACCACTACTACTACTCCAATAACTTCTACTACTACTGCTGCTACAGCTGCAGCTGCAAGTACTACTACTACAACAACAACAACAACAACTACTACTAATCCAACTTGTACTGCTACTACTCCTACTTCTACTACTACTAGTAGTAGTAGTAGTACTGCTTCTTCTACTACTCATACTCCAACCTCTATTCCTAAAACAACACCTTCTATTACTTCTACCAGAATTACTACTACTCCCATTACTTCTACTACTACTATAACTACTACTGTTACTACTATTTCTACTACTACTACTACTACTTCTGCTACTTCCACTACTGCTACAACTACTACAACTATTACTACTACTACTACTACTCCTGCTACTACTGCTGCTGCTACTACTACTACCGCTACAACCATACTACTACTTGTACTCCTACTACTACTACTATTAATAATACTACTTCTACTACTACTACAACTACTATGACTACTATTACTAGTATAACTACCACAGCTACTACCTCGTCTACAAGAACAACAATGACAACAACTACTACTACTATTGCTGCTGTCGCTGCTGCTATTACTAGGACTACTACTACTACGACTACTAGTAATACTACTACTACTTCTACTACTGCTGCTGCTGCTGCAACTACCACTACTTCTGCTACTACAGCTGCTACTACAAGTCCAACTACTACTCCACTACTACTACCACTACTAATGCTAGTACTACTCCAACTCCAACTCCAATTGTGACTACTGCTCCAGCTACTACTACTACTACTACTACTAATACTACTATTACCCCAACTGCTACTAATAATACCACTATTACCACTACTACTATTCCTACTACAACTACTACACCAAGTACTATTACTACTCCTAACAATCCAACTACTACTACCACCACTACTACTGCTGCTATTACAACTAATACTTTCGCTTCTATAACAACTACAACTACTACTACGACAACTACTAATACTACAACAACCACTACTACTACAACAACAACAACTACTGATGCTGCTAGTGCTAATACTACTAATATTACTACCACTATTGCTACTACTACTTCTGTTGCTACAACTGTAACAACTACTACTTCTAATACTACAACTACTACTACATCTACTACTATTCCAACTCCTGCTCCTACTACAACTACTACAACAGTGAATACTACTATTCCTTCTCCTACTTCAACTCCCACTACTAATACAATAAGAACTTTCGCTGCTACTAAAACTCCAACAACTACTACTCCTACTACTACTCCTACTACAACTCCTACTACTACTACTAGTACAACAATTACTTCTATTACTACTATACTACAGCTACTACTACTACTACCATGATAACTACAGTTGCTGCTACTACTACTACTACTAATACAACTACTACAAATACCACTACTACTACTATCACTAATACTAATATTACTACTGCTGCTGCTTCTACCGCTACTACAACTAGTAGTAGTAGTACTACTACTACTACTACTACTAAGAGTACTACTACTACTATGACTACTTCTACTACAACTTCTACAACCACTACTTCTCCTAGTACTACTCATCTACTTTTATTGTTACTATTACTACCACACCTACAACTTCTAATACTACTACCACTACTACGACTAGTACTACTAGCACAACTACTACTTCAACAAGTAGATCTACTGCTACTACTACCACTACTAGTACTACAACAACTAGTATTACTATTGATGCTATTGCAACTATTGCTACTACTGCAACTACTACTATTGATACTACTAGTACTTCTAGTACTATAGCTATTACAACAAATACTACTACTGCTATTACTACTACTATTGCTACTACTACTTCTACCACTGTTACCACAACAACTACTGCTACTACAACAACTACTCCCACTATTACGATTATTACAGCTACTACTACTGCTGTTGCTAATACCACTACTGCTATCGCCACTATTAGTGCTACTTCTATTGTTATTACCATAACTATTACTACAACTTCCATTGCTATTGCAACTACTACTCCTCCTACTACTACTACAACTCCTACTATGACTATTACTACTTCTGCTGCTCCTACGACTTCCCCGACACTTACACCTACTCCTATCACTACTACAACAACTACTGCTGCTACTATGTGTATTACTACTACTACAGTTACTGTAACAACTACTTCTACTACTACTACTACTACTACAAGTGCAACTACTGTTGCTACTACCGCTACTACTTCAATAACTTCTACTACTGCTACTGCTACAGCTGCAACTCCTAGTACTACTACTACTGCTGCTATTACTAAAACTACTACTGCTACTCTTACTACTACTACTCTAACTTGTACTACTACTATTACTACTACTACTGCTAGTACAACAAATACTACTGCTAGTACTACTGCTACTTCTACTACTCACACTCCAACCTATATTCCTAAAACTGCACCTTCTATTACTTCTACTACTTGAATTACGACTACACCGATTACTGTTGCTACTACTGCTACTACTTCTACTACTACTACTTCTGCTACTACCACTACTCCTACAACTACTACAACAACTGCTACAACTACTACAACTACTGCTACAACAACTACTACTACTTTTGCTACTACTACTACTACTACTACTACTACTACTACTACAAGTACTCCTACTATTACTACTATTAATACTACTACTGCTACTACTACTACAACTACTACGACTACTACATTTACTATGACTACTACTACAACTACTAGAACTTCTACCACTATTACTACTACCTGTACCAATACTACTACTACTACTACTACTACTACTACTACTACTATTAATACTAATACTGCTTATACTACTAATACTTTTACTACTACTAGTACTACTGATGCAACTACTACTACTGTTGCTACTATAGCTACTACTACAACTCCTACTAGCACTTAGCTACTACTGCCACTGCTAATACTAGCACTGGTCAAACTCCAACTGAAACTGTGACTTCTGCTCCAGCTACTACTACTACAACTACTAATGCTACTATGACCACAACTACTACTACTACTGCTAGTATTACTACTACCACTACTCTTACTACTACTTCTACACCAACTACTACTGCTACTCGTAACAATCCAACTACTACTACCACCACTACTGTTGTTGCTCTTACAACTACTACTTCTGCTACAAGAGCAACTACAACTACTACTGCTGTCACTACTACTACTGCTCCGACTACTATTAACACTACTACGACCACTACCATAGCTACAACTACTACTAATATTACTACCACTACAGCTACTACTACACCTATAGCTATAACTATAACAACAACTACTACTACGACTACTACTATTCCTACTACTACATCGACTACTACTTCAACTCTTGCTCCTACTAGACCTACTACTATTACGAATACTACTATTCCTACTCCTACTCCAACTCATACTGCTAAGACGACAACAACTACTACTGCTACCACAACTCCAACAACTACTACTCCTACTATAACTCCTACTACTACTATCACCACCACTACTACAACTATTATTATTATTATTATTATTATTACTACTACTACGACTACTACTACTACTACTACTACAACAACAACAACTACTACTATTATTGTTGCTGCTACGACTACTACTAATATAACTACTACATATACTACTACTACAATGACCCCTAATACTAATATTACTACTAATGCTGCTACTACCGCTACTACAACTAGTAGTAGTAGTAGTAGTAGTAATAGAACTACTACTACTAAGACTACTACTACTACTACTATGACTAAATCTACTACTACTACTTCTACAGCTACTACTTCTCCTAGTACTACTACATCTACTCTTACTATTACTATTACTACCACTACTACAAATTCTACTACTACTACCACTACTACTACTAGTACTATTACTACAACTACTACTGCAACAACTACATCTACTGTTACTACTATCACTATTACTACTACAACAACTAGTACTACTATTGCGACTATTAGTACTTCTACTAGTACACCTATTACTAAAAATACTACTACTAATACTACCACTACTAGTACTAGTATTACTACTACTATTGCTACTACTACTTCTACTACCATCACTGCTACAACTACTACTACTATAGCTACTACTACAATTGCAATCACTACAACTACAACTACTGCTGTTGCTAATAGCACTACTACTACCGCCACTGTTGGTCCTACTTCTGTCACTATTACTACAACTACTACTTCAACATCCATTGCTACTCTAACTACTCCTTTGCCTCCTCCTGTTACAACTCCTACTACTATTACTACTACTACTGCTCCTATGACTTCCCCAACTCTTACACCTACTCCTATTACTATACTAATACTACTATTTGTATTACTACTACTACAGCTACTATTACAACTACTTCAACTACTACTGCTGCTACTACCGCTACTACTTCAACAACTTCTACTACTGCAACTGCTACAACTACAACACCTAGCACTACTACTGCTACTACTACTATTATTACTAAAACTACTACTACTATAACTACTACTACAACAACAACTACTACTACTAGTACTACTGCTACTTCTACTACTCATACTCCAACCCTATTCCTAAAACTACACCTTCTTCTACTTCTATCACTTGAATAACAACTTCTATTACTACTACTACTGCTACTACCACTATTACTTCTGCTCCTATCACTACACCTACAGCTACTACAACTATTACTACTAGTACTCCTACTCTTGCTACTACAACTGTTGCTACTGCTGCTACTGCTACAACCTCTGCTACTACTACTACTTCTCCTACTACTACTACTACTACTATTAATACTACTACTACTAGTAGTAGTAGTAACACGACTACTAGTAGTAGTAGTAGTAACACGACTACTACATTTACAATGACAACTACTATTGCGGCTATTACGACTACTACTAGTACTACTACCAGTACAAATACTGCTGCTTCTGCTACAATAACAACAACTACTACTACTACTTCTCCTACTATTATTACTACCACTACTACTACTACTTCTCCTACTATTATTACTACCACTACAACTACTACTACTTCTACAACAACAACAACTACTACTACTACTCTGGTTGCTGGCACTACCACTACTACTACTACTACTACAACGGCTACTACAACTCCTACTACTACTTGTCTACTACTACCACTACTAATGCTAGTACTACTCCCACTCCAACTCCAACCGTGACTACTACTCCTTCTTCTACTACTACTACTACTAAAAAAATGACTATTACCCCCACTACCACTACTACTAGCACTATTACTACTACTACTCCTACTACTACTACTACACCAAGTAGTACTACTACTCATAACAATCCAACTACTACTACAACCACTACGGCTGCTGCTATTACAACTACTACTTCGGCTACTACTACAACTATAACTACCGTGACTGTTACTACTACTACTACTATGACTAATACTACTACTACTATGACCACTACTGCTGCTGCTACTGCTCCTGCTGCTGCTACTACTACTACTACTACTAATATCATTACCACTACTGTGACTACTACTCCTACTTCTACAACTATAACAACAACTACTACTACGACTACTACTATTCCTACTACTACTGCTACTACTGCTACTACATCTACTACTATTCCAACTCCATCTTCTTCTTCTACTACTACTACTACTATGGATACTACTACTACTACAAATACTACTATTCCTAGTCCTAATGCAACTCCTACTGCTAATACAACAACAACCATAGCTGCTACCACAACTCCAATAACTACCACTCCTACTACTACTCCTACTACAACTCCTACTACTACTACCACTACAACTACCACTAGTACTACTAGTACCACCACCACCACCACCACCACCACCACCACCACTACTACTACTGCAGCTACTACGACTACTACTAATACTACTACTATTACTACCACTAATACTAATATTACTACTACCGTTGCTACTACAGTTACTACAACTACTAGTACTACTACTAATCCTACTACTAATACTAGTACTACTACTACTACTAGTGCTACTACTACTACTTCAACTACTACTCCTATTGCTATTGCTACAACTACAAATACTACGAGTACTATTACTACTACTACTACTACTCCTCCTCCTACTACTACTACTCCACTACTACTACTACCACTACTCCAACAACTACAACTCCTACTACTACTCCAACTATAAGTCCTACTAATAAAACAACAACAACTACTAATACTAAAACTACTACTACTACAACTACTGCTGCTACTGCCGCTAATACTTCTATGACTACAATAACAACTACTGCTGCTACTACTATTGCTGCTAATACTACTATGAATATTACAACAATAACTACTACTACACCTACAACTATAGCTCCTACAGGCACTACTATTCCTACCGTAATTGCGACTACTAATACTGCAACTACTACACCTACTACTACCGCCACAACTACTATTGTTGCCGCTACTAGTACTATTAAAACTACTACTACAACTACTACTACTACTACAACTCCTACTACTACTCATACTAATGCAATTATTGCTACAACTACAACTGCTGCTACTACTACTACTACATCCACTACTACAACTAATACTACTTGTATTACCACTACTATTTCTACTACTACAACCACTACTACTACTCCCACACCTACAACTGCTACTACTATTTCTACTACTACAACCACTACTGCTACTCCGACACCTACAACTACGACTACTATTCCTCCCATTAGTAGTATTCCAACTACTACAACTCCTACTATACCTCCAACTCCAACTTTGACTCCTACTACTACTCCTACTAATACAACAGCTACTATTACTGTAACTACAACCACTACTACTGCTGCTTCTACTACTGGTGCTGCTACTGCTACCTCTAAAAACTACTACTTCTACTACTACTACAACTACTATTGCTAGTACTTCCACTACATCAACTACTACTACTGCTACAACTACTCTCCCTACTATCACTACTTTTACTACTACTACTACAAGTACTAATACAACTACTGCTGCAACTAGTACTCCTGCTACTACTACTATTATTAACCCAAATCCTTCTATTACTGCTAATCCAACTCCTATTCCTACTATTACTCCTACTACTACTACTACTACTACTACGACAACAACAACAACTACTACTTCCACTATACTACAACTCCTACTACTACCACTACTACTCCTATTACTACTACTACTCCTAACACTCCAACTACCTCTGTTACTGCTACTACTCTTACTCCTACTACTACCGCTCCTACTACTACTACCACCACTACTACTACTACTCCTCCTCCTCCTACTACTACTACTAATATTACACTCCTACTAGGACTACTGCTACTACAACTACTACTACCACTCCTACTATCGTTGCTGCTACTACTACTACTATTACAGCTACTACTTTCACTATCACTATTATGTCTCATAATACTGCTACTACCCCTACTACTATTGCTAATACCTCTACTACCACTACTATTATGGCAACTACTGCTACTACTACACCTACTACTACTGCAACTACAACTTATGTTACAACTACTACTGCTACTCCTGCTAGTACTGTTGCTGTTACTACTACTACTAGTACTAGTGTTGTTGCTGCTGCTACTACTCCTACTACTACTACTATGAATAATAATAATTAAACTTCTTCTACTACTACACCTACTACTATAGTTGCTACTAATACTACTACTACTATGGCTACTACTACAACTATTGCTACTACTCCTAGTAGCACTACTACTACTATTACTACGGATACTACTAGAATTGCTGCAACTGCTGCAACTGCTGCAACTACTAATCCAACTACAAATACTAAAACTACTATTACTACAATAACAACTGCTATTGTTACTTCTTCTCTAACTACTACTTCTGCTACTAGTAGTATAACTACTATTGCAACTATTACTATTACTACTGGTACAACTACATGGACTATTACAACTACTACTAATACTGCTATTGCTCCCAATACTACAATTGCTACTACTGCTTCTACTACTACTGTAATTATTACTACTACTGGTACAACAACAACAACAACAACAACTACTTCTACTATTGATATAGCTGCTACAACTACTGTTACTATAAGAACTACTACTACTACTTCTTCTTTTGTTGTTGTTGCTGCTACGACTTCTATACTACTATAGCTGTCGCTACAATGGCTGCTACCGCAACTACTACTACTAATACCTCTACTACTACTACTACTACAACTACAACAACTACTACTACTTCTACTATTGATACAGCTACTACAACTACTATTACTATAACTACTACTACTACTACTACTACTACTACTACTACTACTACTACTACTACGACTGCTACTGCTACTACTACTGCAGCTACCTCAAATAATACTACTAATACCACTACTACTATTATAACTACAGGTATGACGATAATTGCTACTGCTACTACTGCTGCTACTTTCACCGCTAATACTACTACTACTCTACAATTGTTGCAACTACTGCTACTACTATTGATACTGCTACTACTGCTGCTGCTGTTTCTACTAATACTACTACTAATACTGCTACTGCTACAACAATAACAACAACTACTACTACTACATATTCTACTACTTCTACTACTAAAACTACTACTTCTGCTGCCACTCATACTTCTGCTACTCCTACTACTACTCCTGCTACTACTGCTACTACTATTACTACTACTACAACTACTTCTACTACTACAACTACTTCTGCTACTACTTCTGTTACTACTACTATTACTACTTTTGCAGCTTCGACAACTACTAATACTACTACTTTAGCTGCTACTACTGCTACTACTACTACTACAACTCTGGCGAATGCTAGCGCTACTAATACTAATCTTGCTACTACTGCTGCTACTGGTTCTACTGCTACTACTACTAGTACTACTGCTATTGCATGTACAATTGCAACTCTACTACTACTGCTGCTACTACTACTACCACAACTACTACTACTGCTGCTACTACTACTACTTCTACTACTACTACTACTGCTACTACGACTACTTCTTTTCACACCACTATTGCTAATGCTACTACTTCTATTACTACAACTACTGCTACTCCTACTAATACTACTACTGCTACCTCTGCTGCTGCTACCACTAGTATTACTATTAACTCCACTAGCACTACTTCCACTGCCTCAAATATTATTACTTCCACTACTGCTACTACTACTTCTGCTACTACTACTACTTCTGCAATGACTGCTGTTATTATTACTAGTACTACTACTCTGACTACTACTGCTGCTGCTGCTGCTACTACTACTAGTACTACAGGTATTACAACTACTCCTTCAACTACTACCACTGCCACTGCTTCTACTACTACTACTACTAGTACTACTTCTACTACTACTACTGCTTCAGATACTACTACTGCTACTTCATTTGCTACATCTACTACAACTACTTCTCCAACTACTACTTCTGCTACTACTTTCGCTACTACTACTACTACCACGACTATAGCAACTACTACTGTTATTGGTACTATTACTACTACTACTATAATTACAACTACCAATGTTGCTATTGCAGCAGCTACTAGTACTACTACTATTACTACCGTGATACTACTCCTGCTACTTCTGCTATAACTGTCGCTACTATGGCTACTAATACTACTTCGACTACAACTGTTGTTGTTGCTACTACAGCTACCACTACCACCACTTCTACTGCTACTACTGCTACTACTGCTGTTGCTATTATTATTGCTACCGCTAATACTACTACCACTGCTATTGCTGTTGCTGCTATTGTTGCTGCTACTGCTACAACTACTACTACACCATCTTCCTCTCCTACTTCAACAACTGCTATTACTACTACTGCTATAGCTGGCAATACTACTACTTCTCCTACAACAACAGCTACTACTTCTCCTGCTAGTACTACTACTACGATAACTACTAGTACTACTACTAATGTTGCTACTAGTATTACCACTACTACTACTACAACTAATGCTACTTCTGCTACTGGTACGATTTCTGCTTCTACTCCTATTGCGACTACTACTCCTACTACTACCAATACTACTAGTACAACCACCACTGCTACAATTACTACTACTACTCCAACTCCAACTCCAGCTCCAACTACCACTCCTAATAACTTCTAGTACTATACTTCAACTACTACTATAGCTGCCACTACTACTGCTATAACTACTACTACCACTACAAATATCCCAACTTGTACTACTCCTACTACTATGCCTAATCTAGCCCCTACTACTACTACTACTACTACTACTACTACTACTACTACTACTACTACTACTACTAGAGTTGCCGCAACTACTGCTCTACGACAACAACTACTACTAGTGTTGCTACTACAACAACTGCTGCTGCTGCTACTACTACAAATACTACTACTAATACCGCTAATACCATTGATACTACTACAACTTCTCCTAATACTATTACTACTGCTACTAATACAACAACCACTACAAGTGCTACTCCAACTAATAATATTTTTGCTACTACAACCACTGCTAGTATGAGTTTTACTCCTACTGCCACTACAACAACAACAACAACTACTACTACTACTACAACCATAACTACTACTATTGCTGCTACAATCGCTATGACTGCTACTACTACAACTACTACAAATACTACGTCTACTAAGCTATGACTAATACCACTACGTCGACAGCTACTATTGCTACTATTGCTACTATTGCTACTACAACTTCTATAACTAGTAGTTCTACTTCTACCACTACTACTGTTGCTATTAGTACTACTACTATAACAACAAATACTACTTCTATTACTACTTCTCCTATAACAATAATAACAACAACTACTACTACTTCTACTACTACTACTACATTTGCTGCAACTACTGCTACTGCTATTACTACTGCTAATATTACTAATACTATGACTATAACTTTTGCTACAGCTATTACTGCTACTACATCTACTAGTATCACTTTTGTTCCTACTACTGCTGCGATTACTTCTACTGCAACTACCAATAACTTTCCTAGTACTACTAATATTGCAACTACTACATCTATTACAACAACAACTACTACTATTACTACTACTACTACTGCAGCTACTACTATTACTACAACTATTACTAGCAGTACCACATTCACATAACTACTACTACTCGTACTACAACTACTGTTACAACTGCTACAACTGCTACAACTCCTGCAACTACCACCACTCTACAACTGCAATTGCAGCAAGTATCGCTACTACTATTACAACTACAACAACTGCTATAACTACTACCGCTACAACTGCTACTACTACTACCGCTACAGCAATAGCTACTATTGTTACGGTTGCTACTATTGCTACTACTACAATAACAACTACTACTACAATAATAACTACTACTACCATAATAGCTACTACTACTACTACGACAACTATTGCCATTATTGCTGCTGCCACTACTGCGCCTACCGCTACTACAAACTACAAACTAAAACTATACCTACTCCTAATACTTCAGCTATTACTACTACTATAACTGCTACCACGACTATTGCTATTTTTGCTACAACTACTACTGCCGCTACTACTACTGCTGTTGTTGCTACTACAACTACGACTTCTACTGCTACTACTACTACTACTACTATTACTACTTCTACTACTAACACTACTACTACTACTTCTACTGCTACTACTACTACTACTGCTGCTGCTACTGCTAGTACTACGACTATTGCTACTTTTGCTACTACTAGTACTACTACTGGCACTACTACTACTACAACTGCTACTACTACAATTATATCTACTACTACTATTACTACTATTGCTATTGTTGCTACAGATGCTACTACTGCTGGTAAAACAAGTACTCCTACTGCTACTACTACTACTAATACTACTACTACTACTACTACTACTACTACTACTATTGTTGTTGCTGCTACTACTACTACTTATGCTATAACAATAGCTACTGCTACTAATACAACGACTTCTAGTTTTGGTACTACAACTACTTTAGCTAATGCTACTACAACTTCTATGACAACTACAGCTACAACTACTACTTTTGCTGCTACTGCTACTTCTACTACTACAAGTACTACTACTTTTGTTGTTGCAACAGTTACTGCTACTATTACTACTACTACTACTACTACTACTACTACTTCAGCCACTACTATGACTACTACTACTACTGTTGCTGCTACTGCTACTACTATAACTACTACCGCTACGACTACTAATACTACTACTGGAACTACTACTGTTGCTACTACTAGTATTACTACTAATACCACCACCACCACCACTACTACTACTACAACCACTTCTGCTACTACATCTATGACTGCTACTACTACTAGCTCTGCTACTACTGCTACTATAGTTACCACTGCTACGACTACGGCTATTATTATTATTGTTACTACTACTGCGTCGACTACTATTATAATAAGTAGCACCGATGCTGCTCCAGCTACTGCTACTACCACTACTGCTACTACTGCTACTACTACTACTAGTATTACTGCTGCTGCTACTACTACTACAACTACTACTTCTACTACTATAGCTACTACTACTACTTCTCGAACTTCTAGTTCTTCTGATACTACTACTACCACTTTTGTTGCTGTTACTACTACTATTACAACCATGACTACATCAACTACCACTACTGCCACTAATGTTACTACTCCTACTACTACTGCCATAACTACTACTACTACTACTACTACTACTACTACTACTACTACTACTACTGTTGTTGTTGTTGCTGTTGCTGCTATTACCACTAGCAATGCTACTACTACCACTACTACTATAGCTACTACTACTGCTACTTCTAGTGCTATACTACTCTTACTGCTGCTCCTGCTACTGCAACTACTATAGCTACCAATAACGTTTCTACTATGATAACTATTACTGCTACTACCACCACTACTTCTCCTACTACTTCTTCAACTATTACTACTACTGCTACTGCTGCTACTACTACTACTATACTATTACTACTATTATTGCCACTAACACTGTTTCTACTGCTACTATTACTGTTGTTGTTGCTACTACTACTACTATCATTGCTGCTGCTACTACTACTACTATTGTTGCTACTACTACTACTATTGCTGCTGCTAATACTACTACTGCTGCTGTTGCTATAGCTGCTACTGCTGCTGCTGCTTCTACTACTACTACCAGACCTACTTCTTCTCCTACTACTATACATACTTCTTCTCCTACTACTACAATAGGCACTACAACTACTTCTAATACTACTATTACTACTACTTCTCCTGCTACAACTACTACAATAATTATTATTACTACTGCTATTGCCGCTACTACTACTACCACCACCGCCACCACCACCGCCACTACTGCTACAACAACTACTGCTACTTCTGCTACTGGTGCTATTTCTACTACTACTCCAATTACTATAGCTACTACTACTATCACCATTACTACCACTACTATGACTACTGCTACTATTACTATTGCTACTATACGACAACTACCTCTACTATTAGTAGTACTTCTACTACTATTACTCTTGCTACTACTACTGCTACTACTACTACTAGTACAACTACTACTGCTACTATTACTCTTATTACTACTACTACTGCTGCTACTGCTACTACTAGTACTACTTCTACTACTTCTGCTCCTGCTACTCTAACTACTATTCTTACTACAACTTCTGCTAATACTACTACTACAATAACAACTACCACTATTACTACTCCAGCTACTACACCTACTATTTCTATTGCAAATACTTCTATTACTACTACTCCTATTCTTGTTACTAATAATACTACTACTACTTTGACTACTACTAATACTATTACAACTACAACTACTATTACTACTACTTCTGCTATAGCTACTACAATGACTTCTACTGCTACTACTCCTACTACTACTACTACTATGACTATTATTACTACTACTGCCACTACTACTAGTACTACTACTAGAATAACTACTTTTTCTATGACTACTACTACTGTGACTACTATTACTACAACTAATACTATAACTACTACTACAACAAAAACAACTACTACTACCTCAACTACAACCACTACTACTTCTGCAACTACACTACTACTACAACTTCTACTACTAGCACTATTACTCCTGTAGAAATAGTAATAGTATTAGAAGCAAGCTCATAGGAGTATCCATTTTAGTAGTAGGAGTAGTAGTTGTGGCATTAGTTGTGGTAGTAGTAATAGTAGTTGTAGCAGTAGGTGTAGTAGTAGTGGTAGCAGTAGTAGTTGGAGTAGCAGCAGCAGTAGTAATTATAGTAGTAGTTGCAGGAGCGGTAAAGATAGTAGTAGTAGGAGCGGTAACAGTAGTAGCAGAAGTAGAAGTGGTAGTAGGAGTAATAGTAGTAGAAGTAGTAGTTGTAGTAGGAGTAGCAATAGTTGAAATAATAGTAGTTGTAGTTGTAGTAGTAGTTGCAGTTATAGCAATATAGCTATAGTAGTTGGTGGAGCAGCTGTAGCAGTAGTTTTTTATAGTAGTAGTATTCGCAGTAGTAATAGGTGGGGTCGTACGAGTAGAAGTAGCAGTAGGAGTAGTACTACTAGTAGTCATAGTAGGAGTAGCAGTATCAGTTGTAGTAGAAGTAGTAGCATTAGCGGTGGTAAAAGTTGTAGTAGGAGTAGTAGGAGTAGCAATAATCGAAATCATAGCAATAGCAGTAGCAATAGTAGTCATAGTATTAGTTCTAGTAGTAAAACTAGTAGAATTAGTAGGAGTAATAGTACTTATAATAGGAATTATTGTAGTAATAGATGTAGCAGTAGCCGGAGTAGCAGTAGTATTAGTTCGAGTAGTAATACTAGTAGAAGCAATAGCAGCAGTAGTAGTAGTTATAGTGGTAGTAGTAGTAGTAGTATTAGTAGAAGTCACAGTAGTAGTAGTAACAGTAGCAGTAACACTATTAGTAGCAACAGGAGTAGCAGTAGTAGTAGTAGTAGTAGTAGTAGTAGTAGTGGTAGTAGTAGTAGTAGTAGTAGTAGTAGTAGTAGTTGTTGTTGTTGTTGTTGTTGTTGTTGTTGTTGTTGTTATTGTTGTTGTTGTTGTTGTTGTTGTTGTTGTTGTTGTTGTAGTACTAATAGTAGTGGTGGTGGTAGTACGAGTACTCATAGTAGTGGTAGTTGCAGTTGTAGTAGTAACAGCAACAGAAGTTGTAGTACAACTAGTAGTATTAGAAATAGTTATTGTTGTTGTTGTTGTAGTAGTAGTAGTACATGGAGTAGTACTAATATTATTAATAAAAGTAGTAGTAGACATAGTAATAGTGGTGGTGGTGGTGGTGGCGGTACTTGTAGTAGTAGTAGCAGCAACAGTAGTAGTAGGAGAAGTAATAGGAGTAGTAGAAGTAGTAGCATCAACAACAACAACAGAAGTAGTGTTACTGGTAGAAGTAGCAGTAGTGGTAGTAGTAGTAGTGGTGGTGGTAGTAGTGGCAGCAGCAGCAGTAGTAGCAGCAGTCGTAGTAGTAGTGGTAGTAGTAGTAGTATTAGTAGTACTACTACTAGTAGTAGAAATAGTAGCATTAGTACTAGTACTAGCAGTAGTATCGTCAACAGTCATAGTAGTTGTAGTAGCAGAAGCAGCAGTGCTTGTAATAGTAGTAGCAGTACTTGTAGTAGTAGTTGTTGCTGTAGTAGTAGTAGTTACAGTAGTAGTAGTCATAGGAGTAGTAGCCATAGTAGTAGTAGCTGCAGTTATAGTAGTAGTAGCAACAGTAGTATTAGTAGTAGTAATAGTCATAGTCATAGTAGTAGTATTATTAGTCATAGTAGTCCTAATAGTAGTATTAGTAGTAGTAATACTAGTAGTCATAGTAGTAGTATTAGTAGTCATAGTAGCAGTAGTAGGAGTAGCAGTAGTTATAGTAGTAGTAGTAGTAGTAGTAGTAGTAGCAATAGTAATAGTAGTAGTAGTAGAATTAGTGGTAGAATAAGTAGCAACAACAGTAGTAGTAGAAGTAATAGTAGTCGTACAATTAGTAGTAATAGTAGCATTAATAGACGAAGTAGTAGTAGTATCAATCGTAGTAGTAGTAGTAGCAGAAGAAGTACTAGTAGCAGTAGTAGTACCATTTGGAACCGTAGTAATAGCAGCAGTTACCGCAATGGCAGTAGTAGTTGTAGTAGAAGTTGTAGGAGCAGTAGTAGTAGTAGTAGTGATAGTAGTAGCAGTAGTAGTAGTAATCGTAGCAATTATAGTAGTTATAGCAGTAGCATTAGTAGTAATAGTAGCAGTAGTAGCATTAGTAGTAGCAGTGGAAGCAGTATAAGTAGTAGCAGTAGTAGTAATAGTGGTAATAATAGTTGATTGTGTAGGAGTAGGAGTGAGTACTATTACTACTCTTACTACACTACTACTAGTGTCGTAGTGTAGTAGTAGTAGTAGTAGTAGTAGTAGTAATGGTAGTAGTAGTAGTAGTAGTAATAGTAGCAATGGTAGTTGTAGTAGTAGAAGCAGTAATAGTAGAAGTAGTAGCAGTAGTAGTTGTAGCAGTAGCGATAGTAGTATAAGTGGTAGCCGTAGTAGTAGAAGTAGTTGCCGCAATGCTAGTAATAGTTGTAGAAGTAGTACTAGTAGAAGCAGTGGTACTTGTAATAGCACTAGCAGTAGTAGTCATAGTAGTTGTTATAGTTGTAGTAGTTGTTGTAGTTCTAGTAGTAATAGTAGTAGTAGTAGTAGAAGGATTCATAGTAGCAGTGCAAGCAGTAGTAGTAGTAGTAGCAGCAATAGTAGCAGTAGTAGAAGAAGTAGAAAAAGAAGAAGAAGAAGTAGCAGTAGTAGTAGATGCAACACCAACAACAGCAGCAGCAGCAGTAGTAATAGTAGTAGTTGTAGTAATAGTAGTAGTTGTAGTAGTAGTAGTAGTAGTAGTAGGAAGAGGAGCAGTAGTAGTAGTAGTAATAGTACTTGGATCAGTAGTAGTAGCAGTAGTTGCAGTAGTAATAATAGTAGTTGGAGTAGTTGTAGTAGTTTTAGTAGTAATAGTATTAGTGCTAATAGTAGTAGTAGTAGTAGTAATAGTAGTAAGACTAGTAGTTGTAGTATTAGCAGTAGCAGTAGTAGTACTACTAGTAGTAGTCGAAAAAGTTATTGTTGTTGTCCTTGTAGTAGTAGTGCAAGGAGTAGTAGTAATATTAGTAGTAAAAGTTGTAGTAGACATAGTAGTTGTAGTAGTAGCAGTAGTAGCAGTAGTAGCTATACCAGCACTAGTAGTGTTAGGAGAATTAATAGTAGCAATAGTAGTCATAGTAATTCTAGTAGTTATTGTTGTGGTAGTAATTCTACTAGTCATCGTAGTAGCATTAGTAGCATTAGTAGTAGCAGCAAAACTAGTAGTAGCAATGGTAGTAGTAGTAGTAATAGTAGTAGTAGTAGAAGAAGAAGACGAAGTAGTTGTAGTAGTCGTTGTAGTAGGAGTAGTAGAAGTAAGGGTGGTGGTGGTGGTGGTAGTAGAAGTAGCAGCAGTAGTAGTTGTTGTTGTTGTTGTTGTAGTAATAGTGGTAATAGTGGTAGAGGTACTTGTAGTAGTAGGAGTAGTAGTAGAAGCAGTAGGCATTGTAGTGGGAGTAGTAGTAGAAGTAGTAGTAGTAGTAGCAGTAATAGTGGTAGTAGTAGTAGTAGTAGAATTAGTAGCAGTAGTAATAGTAGTAGTAGTAGTAATAGCTATAGTAGTAGGAGTAATAGTACTAAGAGCAGTAGTGGTAGTCGTACTAGTAGTAATAGTAATAGTACTAGTAGGAGTGGTAGTTCTAAAAGTAGTTGTAGTAGTAGTAGTAATAATAATAATAGTAGTAGTAGTAATAATAGTAGTAGTACTATTAGCAATAGTAGTATTTGTAGTAAGAATAGTAGCAGTAGTAATAGTAGTAGAAGTAGTAGTAGTAGTAGAAGTAGTCGTAGTAGTTGTTGTAGCTGTTCTTGGTGTTGAAGTAGTAGTAGTAGTAGCTGTGGTAGTTGTAGTTGTAGTTGTAGTAGCAGTAGTAGAAGTTGTATTAGTAACAGTGGTAGTGGCAGTAGTAGTTGTACTAGTAGTAATAGCAGTAGTAGTAGTTGCAAATGTAGTAGGGGTTGTAGAACTAGCCCTATCAGTAGTAGAAGCAGCAGCTGCAGTAGTAGTAATATCTATAGCAGTAGTCGCAGTAGCAATTATAGTAGTTGTTGTTGTAAGAACTGTAGCAGTAGTAGTTGCAATAGATGTTGTTGTTGTAGCAGTAGCAGTAGTAGTGGTAATAGTAGTAGTAGTAGTATCAGTACTAGTAGTGGAAGTAGTAGTAGTAGGAAAAGAAATAGGTATAGAGAGCAGTAGCGGTGGTTGTAGTAGCAGCATTAGTAGTTGTAATAGTAGTAGTTTAATTAGTAGTAATAGTTACAGTAATAGCAAAAGTAGTGGTAATAGCGGTAGTAGTTACAGTAGTTGCAATAGTATTAGTAGCAGTAGTAGTTGTAGCAGTTGAGCACTAGCAGCAGCAGCAGCAGTATGAGTAGAACAAGTAGTAATTGAAGCAGTAGTAATAGTAGTTGTAGTTATAGTAGTAGTTGTAGTAGCAGTAGTATCAGCAGCAGTAGTAGTGGTAATAGTAGCAGGAGCAGCAGTAACAGTAGTAATAAAAGCAATAGTTGTAGTAGCAATAGTATTAGCAATAGTAGTAATTGTTTGAGAAGTAGTAGTAGTAGCGATAGCTGTAGCAGTAGTAATAGTAGCAATAGTAGTAGTAGTAGAAGAAGAAGAAGTAGTAGTAGTAGTAGTAGTAGTAGTAATAGTAGTAGCAATAGTAGTAGTTGTAGCAGTAGTAGCAGTAGCAGAAGTCGCAGTAGTATGAGAGGTAGTAGTAGTTCTTGTTGTTGGGAAAGTACTAGTAGTAGTTGTTGTTGAAGTAGTTGTAGTTGTATTAGTTGTAATAGTCATAGTTGTCGTAGTAATAGTAGTAGTCGTTGTTGTAATTCTAGTACAAGTAACAGAATTTGTAGTAATAGTAGTTGTAAAAGCAGTGGTAGCATTGCTGCAGTAGTATAAGTAGTTGGAGATGTAGTAGTAGAAGTAGTTGACGTAGCAGCAGCAGCAGTAGTAGTTGTTGTTGTAGAAGAAATTGTAGTAGTAATAGAACTAGTAGTATTAATAGCCACAATCGTAGTAGCAGAAGTAGAATTAGTAATAGCAGTAGTAGTAGTAATACTAGTAGTGGTGGTGGTAGTAGTAGTAGTAGTAGTAGCAGAAGTAGTAGTAGCAGAAGTAATAGCAGCAATAGTAGTTGTTGCATTACCAGTAGCCGTTGTAGTAGGACCAGCAATAGTAGGAATAGTAGTAGTTGTAGTAGCAACTGTAGTAGTAGTAGAAGTAGTAGTAGTAGTAGTAGTACTGACAGTAGTAGTGGCAGCTGTAGGAGTGGTAGTTGGAGTAGCAGTTGTAAAAATAATAGTAGTAGAAGTAGCAGTCGTAGTAGTAATAGTAGCAGCAACAATAGTAGTAGTAATCGTAGTGCTAGCAGCAGAAGTAGTAGCAGTTGTACTAGTAGAAGTTACTACTAGTACCACACCAACTGCTACTACTACTACTACTATTACTCCTACTATTACTACTATTGTTACTCCTACTACTACAACCCCCCAAACTACAAGTACCACGACTACTATTACTACTACTAATAATATTATTATTATTAATAATACTATTATTACTACTACTACTAATAATAATGCTATTCCTACCACAATTGCCACTACCAATACTACAACTACTACACCTACTATAACTACTATAACTACTACTACTAACACTACTACTATGACTACTATAACTGCAACAACTACTATTGCTTCTACAACTAATTCTACTACTACCACGACTTCTGCCACTACTACTACTACTACTATGGCTCATATTACTACTACTACTACTACTATTGCTATAGCAATAACAACAATAACAATAACAACTGCTGCTACTACTACTACTATTACTATTACAACTGCTAATACTACTACTACTACTACTACTACTACTACTACAACTACTAATACTACTACTGCCACTACCACAGTAACAACAACAACAACTACTACTACTATTATAACTGCTACAACTACTACTGCTGCAACTATTACTACTACTACTACTGTTGCTACTATTACTACTACTGCTGCTACTACTACTACTACAATAACAACTACTACTGTTGTTGCTACTACTACTACTTCTACTACTACTTCTACTTCCAGTACAATTGTTACTACTACTACTACAAAAATTGATACTTCTACTACTAAAACTAACACAGCAACAACTACTACTATTACTCCAACTATTACTACTCATACAACAAGTCCTTCTACTAGTCCAACTCGCACTCCTACTACTGCTACTACTAAAGCAACAACCACTCCTACTCCCACTCCTACTACTTATACTGCTACTGCTACTACTACTACTACCAAACAACAACAACGACTACTATGACTACTACTACTACTACTACTTCTACTACTGCAACTGCTACCACTACTACAACTACTTCTTCTAACAGTACAATTGCGACTGTTACTACTACTACTATTACTACTACTACTACTACTGCTACTACTACTCTTATTACTACTACTACTCCAAAAACTCCTACGGCTTCTATGACTACTACTCCTACTATAACTACTACTACACTCTTACTACTATACTACTACTACCACTATTACTACTACTCTTACTACTACTACTGCTATTACGACAACTCCTACTACTACTACTACACCCACTACTACTACTATTATTACAACTCCTATTGCTGTTCCAGGTGTGTGGGGTGGTGGAGAGGTGCGGGGGATACCAGAATGGTGCGGGGGTTGAGCAACTAAGCTCTAATAAAATGGTGCGGTGTTGAGAGGTGCGGAAGCGAAGTTAGAAAGAAAGAAAGAACTCAAAACTAAGAAGAGGAGAGAATTCTTCGGTGATTCTTTGATCCCGATTCTTCTATGTATTGATATTGAGATATGCCTCCCTTTTATAGGGAAGCCTTACACCCGGCAGATGCGATAAGATCGCATCTGCTTTTACAAAAGTAAGAATTAAAGCGGCTTTACAAAAGCAGGTTTCCTAAAGCTACTTTACAAGTGGCAGACGCGATAAGATCGCATCCACAAAAGTAAAAGCTAAAGCTGTCTAGCAGCTTTAATAAAGCTACTTTACAAAAGTCTCTTTTATAAAGTGGCTTTACCAAAAGCAACTTTATAAAAGTAACTCTACTTTACACCTGTGGGCACGGCTCCCTCTGGACTGGGCCGGGCCGGTTATTCTTTGGACTGGCGCGTCTGAGCAATCTTGGGCTCTCTGGGCTGGACTGTTGGGCCGAATTCTACCACTTTCTCCTTGCACAGGCTATCTGTTGTGCTCAGAACATGAAGGCGGGCAGTCGCTGGGCTGCGTCAGTTGTGAGTTTGACTGCTATTTCAAGCTGGACATCGATCTGAGTTCCAACAGGATGCCACTAGGCCCAGACGTTGCTCGTGGTCTTGCGTCCTGCGCGCTTTGTGGCTTCGGCTAGCTTCAGGGCGTGGAGGTCCCGGAACTGTCGAACAGCCGTAAGTGCTTCCTGGGCACTTTGTCATTCCAGCTATTGGAGCCGCCGTCTGATGGCGTCGTAAGTATCAAGGGACATGGGAAGTCCCTGTAGGAGCTGTAGCTGTGATTCATATTGTAGCACAAAGCTTGAGCTGCCGCAAAGTGCTCCTCCTTTGCCTTCTGAGAGGGTGTCTGGTGCGCCTCCTGCAATCGGGTTTCTATGAGGCTGAGTCTTTCTAAAGTTTCGGGTGGAGGCCATCCTGTAATGACAAGGGAAGTTATCAACAGGGAGAGGGTATCCGCTAGCTGGTTATCCTCTCCGCTGATGTGCTCAAAGTGGATGGCGAGTCTCGTGCCAGTAATGTAATCGGTGAAGGCAAGCCAGCGTACGCAGGAAGGCTTATTGTTGGCCGACATGTTGAAGAAGCTGATGATCGCTTGACAGTCAGTTCGAATAGTCAAGTCAGCCTTATCCAGGTAGTAAATCTTCAGTGCTTCCAGCGTATTCATGATGGCATAGAGTTCCGCATCAATGGTGTATTTGATTGGATGGAACCTGCCGCTAGCATAGGCACATACCTTCTCCATGGACTTGGGGTCATATTTCTGGTGCTTCCATTTACAGATTCCGCACCATCCCGTCATGCAGCCGTCGGTCTCAAGGATCATATAGCTGGCTTCTGGTGGTAGTTCGAGATCTGGCAACTTTTGCACCAATGCCTTGATTTTTGCGACTAAGTCCCAATCTTGGGAGTTCCAGCGCCTTTCTCCCATAGGACTTGTCTTTTCATAGAGTGGCCCGAGTAGAGTTCCCAGATTAGGGATATAGCTTCGGGCGTAATTCAAGATTTTGAGTCAGGTTCGAAGGCCTTTTGTGGTGGTCAGTTCCTGTTCCTGGAAGTTTGCAATCTTCTTGATGATGTGGGGCTGCAGCTTGATTCGCTAATTGCCGAGTACTGCCCCCAAGAATTCCACTTTCGAGACTGCTAACTTCATTTTTGTTGGGCACAGGATTAGCCCATTAGTTTGGCAAATCTGGAGCATGACCCACAGATGTTGTTCATGCTCCGCTTCAGAGGAGGAGAAGACCAAGATGTCATCAATGTATACTGCAATAAAGTCTTCAGTCCCCTTGAAGCAACTATCCATCTTCAACTTTCGTAAGATGGTGTTGATCCCGGGGAGGTTGTATTGATCCTTGTTGGTGAGATCATTCAGGCGCCGATAGTTGAAGACCATCCACTCCTTGCCTTTGATCTCCTGGCCCGTTCGGGAATCAATTGTTGTACCGAAGTTCACAATTATCGCAGTGGTGCGATAATTATGAACTCCGGTACAACTGCGATGCCGGCTTTTGCTGGGGCAAATAATGCCAAGATCCAGAAGTGCTTTCACATGTTTTGCATATGTCGCCTTAGCTTGTGGTGTAATGTGCTTTAAGGGCCGGTCTTCAATGGTGAAATCCGGGTTTTTGATATCCAGGTGGCAGAGCACCTGGTTCTTGGACCAATATTTCAGTGGGTCCTCACTAATGTATCCTTGGCATCGGAGTTCTTCAAGCAAGGAGCCGACGCTGCTGGTGAAGCTCCGTGATGGCTGTTGGTCCGTTGCATACTGCACTAGCTCTTGTATTTGAATGTACTCGTCCTCATCTAGGTCCAGCTCTTCAATAGCTATTGCAGTTGGTACAGATGGGAGAGTATGAATTGTGGTTACGTTTTTGTAAAACATAACCATATTTTCTTCGATGCGGACGCCGCCTTGCATGGCGCAGATGAAGTTACAGCCACGGATCATCTGGATATCCTCCCCCAACTTCATCGGGAAGGCATATGTGTATGGGATCCGAAAGCCGTTCTCCCCAATCAACATGCGGCCAAATTTGAGTTTTGTATTGGCCGAAGTGCGGGAGTTGATGCCACTGAAATGTGCCAGGAAAGGGTTATCCTCCAGGGCGCTCACAGGAGCCGCTCCTTGGTCAATACAGTAGGTTGTAGCCCCTGTATCGAGGATTGCATTTACTTCAAATGGCTCAACATGGGGAATTTCGAACTTCACCTTGAGGTTGTAGTGCATATTCTGCGTCCGCCGGGGTGGTGTTGTCACCCGCATTTCAGCAGAGAGGAGTCGTTGAGTAGTGTCAATGAGAAGGACATTGAGGTTGTCGTCATCGAGGTCGTCAGCATCCGCCAGCTCATCCTCCTGCTGCTGTAGTTTGAGTGCTTCCTTCTCTTATTGGAGCTTTTGTATCTCCTTTTGAAGGTCACTCCGCTCGAGCTTCATGCAGTTACGTTCCATGGTGGTGTCTTCGAGCTCTTTGTACTTCAGTTTCCAATTTTCCGCCTCATGCTGCCAGTGGTAGCTTTCCTTTTGGGCAAAAAGGAGGTGTTGTTGGAGGGCCTCCCTCTCATCATGGGCGAGAGTTAGCTGTTGTTGCAGCTGCCGCTTTTCCCTTTCACAAGCAGAAATATAATTTTGTTGTTCGAGTAGTAAATCTTTTGAATCATACCTTGGAAGGGATGTCTGGGCCACGGGGATTCTTTTGCTAAAGTAGTAACAGCTGCATCTGCCACATACTGTTAGCTTGCAGCTTGGGCAGTGCATACGGTAGTACTTTTGGGAGGGTGCCTGGCAGCAAGAGCACTTTTTGTAGGCGTCAGGCACATCTTGATGTAAGTCCCAAGTGTGGCTACACTCCTGCTGGTGTTGTGATACTCTGACCATGGCGCGGTAGCCCCCTGTAGGGCCAATCCACCATGTCTGGTCGTCTTCCCGAAACATAAATCTTTTCCTCCTGCAAGACTTTCATGTCCTCCTCCCCTTCAGAAATGCTGTAGATGGCATCACTAGGGTCATCGCCTTCTCGGACGGACACAATTTTGCAATCGGCTGGGAGGTCGTTATCAGGGCCCATGGTTGATTCCTCTGAGGGCCTGTATTCAGAGACAATGGAAGAGGAACAAAGCCGTTCCGTCAGCTTCGCTCGTTGAGGTGGTGCTTGTTGTGGTGCTTGCTGGGGATACTCCATACCCCAGTCTTCTTCTGCTATCGTAGCAACGAGCTCTGTGTTTCCCAAACAAGTATAACATTGCAAATAATCACAATACTTATCTGGGTCATTTTCAGTGTCAGAGGTGCCTTCTTGGTTGGTCAGACGCCACGTGGCGAGAAGGTGGGTGTTGTCACCAGTTCCTTACTGCAGAGGTTCCATGGACCGAAGTACAGAGGCCCCTGCGCGTGTATCTCCTGCATGGGTTCCGCAAGTTGGATTCTGGCCTTCCCGTCCTTTGGGATGCCACGTAAGATGCCCGTTTGCTGACCGTCATTGGGCAAAGCGGCGTCGCCACTTCTTAGCTGGCATCACCTTTCGAGGAGCCGGATGCTGAGGCTGCTTGCATCTTGTTATGATAGCAGGTTGTTGTTCTGGTGGGTCATCCTCCAAATCGTCCCATCCCATTGGTGTGATTGGGAAGGGCGTGAAGAAGGACGGAGGAGCAGAATACCGGACATAGTAATCATATTTTCCGCTGGGTTCACCCAGGGTGTCCCAAATTTCCTCCGTCGTCTCATCTGGAGCCTCATCTTGAGTGAGGATTGCAACAATTTCATCCTCTGTGGTGTCAGGAAGAGAGGCATAGTGGTTGAAACTGAGTGAGATCCGCCCATCCAGGAGTGTCATACTGGACACCTCAGTGGGTGTCAGGACAGGCAGGATTTGAGGGGGATTTAGGAGCCAGTTTATCCCACACAGCTGTGCCGTCGAGTACCGTTTTCCAGGGAGGGCATGAACACTGTGACTTGCCAGGTAGTCGATGACTCCTGAGACTTCATATGCAAAGGCCACGTTTGGTGTGTTCGACAGCCTCCCAATCAGTCCTCTAGTCACTAGCAGGTTGGCCTCACAATGGTGCCAGGTATCATAGCCCCGAGTAAGGACGGAGATTTGTATATTTCTGTAAAAATCTCCAATAGTCAACATCATATCAGGGATAATGTAAACTAATTGGCTCCCCTGTGTGAGATCAACTTCCATGGTGGCAATTACTGTTGTTGCTACTGTAGCGACTACTACTACTGCCACTACAAGTACTACAACAACAACTACAACTAGTACTACTACTACTACTACTACTACTCGAGCTACTACTGCTGTTATTGCTGCTACTACAACTTCTATTGCTACTACTGCTACTACTATTGATACTATTACTTCTGCTACTAGTACTACTGCTGCTGCTGCTGCTGCTACTAATATGACTACTACTAAAACAACAACTACTACTACTATGACTATTACTAGTACTACTAGTACTTCTGTTGCTATCACTACACAACTATTACTACTACCACTAACACTACTATAACCACTATTATTGCTACCGCTGCTGTTGCTCCTATTGCTGCTACTTATACTACTACTACAACTACTTCTCCTCCTACTACTACTACTATTGCAACTACTACTACTCCTACTACTACTGCTACTACTACTACTGCTACTATTTTTACTACTACTTCTACTACTACTACTACACTACTACTACAACTACTACTACTAGCACTGCTACTACAACAACAACTACTACTAGTACAACTACTAATACTACTACTACTTCAACTACTGCTACTTCTACAACTACTATTGCTACTACTACAACAAATACTACTACTACGACTACTACTCCTACAGCTAAAACTACTCCTACAACAACTACTCCTACAGCTACTGCTACTACTGCTATTGCTACTGTTGCCACTACTACAACTAGTTCAACTGCTACTACAACTAGTACTACTACTACAGCTACTACCGCTACGACTACAACCACTGCTACTATTACTAGATTACAACTACGACAACTTCTACTATAATACTACTATTACTAATACTACTACTCCTTATACTATTAGTAATACCACTGCTACTACTACAACTACTACTACTACTTCTGCTACAACTTTTGCTACTACTGTAGCTAGCACTCCTACTACTTCGGCTACTACTGCTAATACTAATAGTAATACCACTGCTACTACCACCACTACTTCTACTAATACTGCTACTACTACTACCACTACAACAACAACAACAACTACTACTACTACTACTACTTCAACTATTTCTCCTACTACTACTACTATTGTTGTTACTACTCGTACTACTACTACTTCTCCACTATTCCTACTAGTGCTTCTACTTCTACTACCACTATTACTTCTACCACTTCTACTGCTGCTGGTACTATTACTACTGCTACTGCTACTACTGCTACTGCTACTGCTACTGCTACTACTACTACTATTACTACTATTACAACTACTACTACCATTACTATTGCTACTTCTTCTACTCCTAAGACAACTATAGCTACTGCTGCTACCTCTAGTGCTACTACAACTACCCCTGTTACTAGTACTATTTATACTACAACTAGTACTCCTACGTCTACTACTACTACTGCAACTATTGCGACTATTGCTACAATGGCTACTTCTACTACTACCATTCCTCCTACTACTACTATTACTACTACAACAACAACAACAACTGCTACTACTAATACGACTATCACTACAACTTCTGCTACTAAAAATATTACTACGGCTAATACTATCACTACAATACTACTATTACTAATACTACTACTGCTTGTACTACTTTCACAATTACTACAACACTTCTATTGCTAGTGCTCCTACTACTCCTCCTACTAATGCTACTACTGCTACAACTTCTACGACTACTACCACAGCTACTACTACTACTGCTACCTCTTGAACTACAACTACTTCTGTTACTACTACTGCTACTATTTCTGCTAGTTTTACTACTTCTATTATTACAGCTACAACGACTAAAGCTACTGCTACTACTACTGCTACTACGGCAATTGTTGCTGCTACTACTACTATTGTCGCTACCACTACTACAGCCACTAATATTGCTACTACTACAATAAGTACTACTACTACAGCTACTACAACTCCTACAACTACTCCTTCTACTACACCTATTGCTACCACTACTCCTACTCCAACTACATCTATTACTAGTACTAGTACTAGTACTTCTACTACTAATACTAATACTACTAGTACTACTCCTACAACTACTCCTTCTCCTGCACCTATTGCTGACAATACTCGCACTCCTAGTACTTCTATTACTACTATTAGTACTAGTACAACTACTACTACTACACTTGCTACCACTACTACTACTACCACGACTACTACTACAACAATAGCAACTACTACTACTAGTACTACAACAACAACAACAACAACAACTACAACTACTATTTCTGCTACTTCTACTTTTGATACTACTACTACTACTACTAACAATACTACCATTATTGATACTACTTCTTCTACAACACTAGCTACTACTACTATTACCACTCCTACTACGATTACTACTGCTGCTACTACTACAGCCACTACTAGCACTACTATGACTACTACCACTACTACCTCTACTCAAACAACTACAACCACTGCGGCTACGACTGCTACTACAACTGCTACTACTACTACTGCTATTACTATTATTATAATTACGGCTACTACTACTACTACCACTAATGCTGGTCTAATTGCTATTGCTACTAAGATGACTAGTACCCTACTACTACTGCTGCTGCTGCTGCTACTACTACTACTACTATAACGAATACTACCACAACTACTACTACGACTGCTGATGCAACTATTGCTAGTAATACTACTATTCCTTCTACTTATCCTACTAATACTACTACTACTACAGCTGCTGCTGCTACTACTACTACAACCACATGTACTATTGCAACTACTACTACTACTACTACCGCTGCTAATACTACTACTGCGACCATTATTGCTACTACGACGACTATTACTACTACTACAAGTACTACTACTACTAGTACTACAATTACTACTACTATTGCTACTACTCATACTGCTACTACTCTTACTACTAGAACAACTGCTGCTACTTCAACTGCAACTACTACTACTACTATAGTTGCTGCTACTTCAACTGCAACTACTACTACTACTACTATTGTTGTAACTACTAAAGCTACTACTCCTACAACTAATGCTACTGCTACTATTCTGGCTACTACCACGACTACTACTACTACTACTTCTACAACTACTACTAGTACTACTACTACTACTACTACTACAACAACTGCTACTACTACTGCTGTTACTGCTACTGCTACTACTACTGCTAATAATGTGGCTACTAATACTACTACTAATACTCCTACTAATACTACTACTGCTACTGCTTCTACTGCAACTACACAACTATTGCTTCTACTACTACTACTACTACTGCAATAACTACTACTGCTACTACTACTACAACAATTATGCCTACTAATACTACTACTAATACTCCTATTAATTCTATTACTACTGTTGTTGTTACTGCTGCAGCTACTACAACAACCACTGCTACTGTTATTGTTGTTGTTGTTGCTACCACTACTACTTCTACTTGACATCTTCTACTACTACTACTACTGCTGCTACTGCTTCTACTCCTACACTACTACTGCTTCTACTGGCACTAAAACTCATGCTGCTACTACTACTACTACTAGCACTATTATTACTAATATTACCACTACCGCTACTATTGCTTCTGCTCCTTCTACTATTACAACTAATGTAGCTACTCATGCTTCTACTGCTACTGTTACTACTACTACTACTACAACAACTACTTTTACAACTACTGCTACTACTAGTACTACTATTGTAACTACTACTACAATTACTAGTACTACTACTACTCCTACAATAACAACTATACTACTTCACCTACTACCACTACTTCTGCTACTACTACCACTACTGCAACTACTGCTACAGCCACTACAACTACTACTACTACTGCTATTTCTACTACTGCTACTGCCACTACTCCTACTGCTACTGCTATTTCTACTATGACTTCTATTACTATAGTTACTACTACTTCTGTTACTACTATTACAACAACTTCTAGTTCTACTTCTACTATTGTTGCTCCTAATACTACTACTGATACCATGATAACTACTACTAATACTATTACTACTACTACTACTATTGCAACTTTTGCGGCTGCAGCAACCACAACTGCTACTACTACTGCTAATATAGCAACAACTAATACTACTATTGCTACTACTATTGCTTCAACTACCACTACTACTACTGATACTACTACTACTACTACTACTACTACTACTACTACTACTACGTCCTCTCCTACTACTACTAGTACAACTAATACTCCTTCTGCTACTATTACTACGACTACTCCTACTACTAGTACTACTACTACAGCTCAACAACTTCTACTACTGCTACTTCTTTGGCCACTACTAATACTTCTCCCACTACTATTGCTACAACTACTACTTGTGTTACTACTACAACTTCTATTGCTACCAATATTATTGCTGCTACCATAATCCCTGCTACTAGTAGTAGTAGTACTAAAACTACTACAACTACTACCATTACTACTACTACTTCTACTACTATTATTGACACACTACTACTACTACTTCTTCTACTATTGATATAACTACTACTACTACTACAATTGCTACTACAGCTACTACTGCTACCACTTCTACCATTGTTACGACTGCTATTGCTACTACTACAACAACAAATACTGAAGTCACTACTGCAACTACTGCTACTACAACTTCTGCTACTACTACAAGTACTACTACTACTGCTACAACTACAATTGCTACTAGTGTTCCCACTACTAAACCAACAACAATAACAACAATAACAACAATAACTACTACCACTACTACTATTGTGACTATTACTGCGACTACTACTACTACTACTGCTGCTGCTCCAACTACTACTACTACTACAACCACCACTGTAACTACTGATACTCCTACTACAACTGCTATTGCAACTACTTATACCATTACTACCACCACCACTACTACTATTACTAGTACTACTATCACTACTACTACTACTACTACTACTACTACTATTACTACTACTCCTACTACTGCTGCTACTACTGCGGCTAATAATATAGCAGCCACTAATGCTACTCCTACTACCATTGCTGTAACAACTACAACTTCTACAACTACTACTGCAATAACAACAACTACTACTATTATTATTAATACTACTACTACCACCACCACAACTACTACTACTTCTATAGCTATGGCCACAACTACTATTGCGACTACTACTGCCACCACTACTGCAACTAATACTATTCCTACTGCTACTACTACTACCACAACTGCTACTTCTACTACTACAACCACTACTACTGCTACTGCTACAACTAATACCACTTCTACTGCTGCTACAACTACTGCTAATGCTACTATTACTATTACTAGTACTACTATAACTACTACTACTCTATCTGAACTACTATTACTACTGCTACTATTGATATTACTACTGTGACAACTACTGATCCAACTATTGCTACAACTACCACTACTGTTGCTATCACTACTACTACTACTACTACTACTCCTGCTAGTACTACTACTTCTACTACAGCTCCTACTACTACTACAAAACTACCACCACTCCTACTACTACTTCTCTTATGACTACTCCTACTATGACTTCTCCAACTACTAATACAACTACCACTTCTACAACTACTACTACTCCAATTACTATTGCTACTGCTACTATTAATACTACTACCACTACTACAACTATTGCTACTACTCCACTACTTCAACAAGAACTACTACTGCTACTACTTCAATAACTACTAATATAACTACTACTAGTACTACTATGATTACTACAACATACTACTACTGCTGCCATTACTACTGCTTCTACTCACCTGACAACTAGTATTACTATTTCTACTATTGCTACTGCTACTGTTGTTAGTACTACTACAACTACTCCTACCACTACAATTCCTCCTACTACTACAATTGCTACTACTAATACTATTACTACTACTACTACTACGACGACGACGACGACGACGACAACTAGTACTACTACTACTACCACTACTACTACTACAACCCCTACTACTACTCCTACTACTACAAGTACTACTACTACTACTCAAACCACTGTTGCTACAGCTACTACTCCAAATGCTTCTATTACTACTTCTACTACTACTACTACTGCTGCTGCTACTACTTCTACTACTACTACTACTGCCACAACTTCTACTACTAATACTATTCCTACTACTATTACTCCTACTCCTATTCTACTTAAAACTACTGCTAGTATGACTTCTCCTACTACTAATACAATGACCACTTCCACTACTACTGCTACTACTACTCTTGCTGCAACTCCTACCACTAATTCTATTACTACTATGACAAATACCACTACGACTACTGCTACTACTACTATACTACCACTACTAATACTATGCTACTGCTACTGCTACTACTATGATTACTCCTACCACTATAATTGCTACTACTACTACCACAAATACTAATACTACTATGGCTACTTCTACTACTACTGCTACTACGCTACTAATACTTTTCCTACCACTACTACAACTACTGCAATTACCGTTATGGCTACTATCACTACTACAACTAGCACTATTTGTGCTACTACTAGAACTCCATCAACTACAACAGCTACTACTACCGCTACTACTATTGCTACTACTAGTACAACTCCAAGCATTGCTATTATTATTGTTATTGCTACACCTACTACTATTGCTGCTGCAACTGCTACTACTACTCCTACTACTACTACTACTACTACTACTACTACTACTACTACTACTACTACTACTACTACTACTACTACTACTACTACTACTACTGTACCTCCTACTACTGCTTCCACTACTACTACTATTGCTACTACTGCTACGGTTGCTACTACTACTATAATCACTAGTTTTTCTACTACTATTACTACTACTACTACTACTACTACTACTACTACTACTACTACTACTACTACTACTACTACTACTAATACTATTACTACAACAAAGACTACTGCTACAACCACTACTACTACTACTACTACTACTACTACTACTACTAATACTACTACTTTTGCTAGGAGTACTACTACTACCCCTACTATTGCTATTACAACTACTACTCCAACTACTTCAACTGCTACTACTACTACTATTACTATTAGTACTACTACTACTACTACTACTATTAGTACTATTACTACTTCAACTACCATTTTTACAACTACAACTACTTGGTACTACTACTATTGCCACTTATGCAACTATAACTCCTTCTACTACTATTATTGCTAATAATACTACTACCACAACTGCTACTCCTCCTCCTACTACTACTACAACGACTGCTACTACTACTCTTACAACAACAACAACTACTACTACTAATACTACTACTACTGCTACTACAACTACTATGGCTTCTGCTACTACTGCTACCACTACTACTACTACTGCTACAACTACTAAAATTGATACAATTACTACTTGTACTACTACTACCACCACTATAGCTACAACTACTACATATACTACTACTGCTGCTGCTACTACTATTACCACCGCTAATGCAACTACTATTACTATTACTACTACTGCTAATACTACTGCTACCGCTATTACTACAACTGCTAATACTACTGCTTTTGCTACTACTGCTACTGCTACTACTTCTGATACTACTACGGCTACAACTTTTCATACAAGTACTACTACAACAACCACTGCTGCTGGTATTACTACTGCTACAACTACAACTATACCTATCACTGCTACTACTACAACTAGCACTATTACTGCTACTACTACTACTGCTGCTACTATTGCTGCTGCTACTACAACTATACTATGAATATGCCACTAATCCTACCACTATTGCTACTACTCTATCTATTATTGCTACTACTACCACTTCTATCACCACTTCAACTTCTACTACTACTACTACTACTACTTCCGCCGCCGCTGCTGCTGCTACTACTACTACAGCTACTATTACGACCTCTACTACTACTATCACTATTATTACTACTAGTAAAAATACTACTACAACTATAACAACTTCTATTACTATTTTTGCTACTACAAGAACCACTAACACTACTATTACTACTACTACTATTACTACTACTGCTACTGCTACTACTACTACACCTACTATTACTAAGACTACTACTGCTGCTGCTGCTGCTACTACTGCAACTAATCCTACTACTCTTACTACTGCTGCTACTCCTAATAACACTCCAGCTACTACTACTGCGACTGATCCTACTATAACTACCGCTACCACTACTACTACAGCTACTACTACTACTACTACAATTGCTACAAATACTGCTACTGCTACAGCTACTATTAGTATTACTACGGCTACAACTATCGTTGCAACTACTTCTACTACTCCTACTATTACCTTGACTACTATTGCCACTGATCCTACTACTACTCCTAATACTGCTACATCTCCAACTACTAATACAACTACTACTACAACTGCTGCTGCTACTACGACTACAACAACAATAACAACAACAACTATTACTACTTCTACAATTACTACTAGAACTACTCTTGCTGCCACTACTATTACTACTACTACTACTACCACAATAACAAGATCTACTACTTTCACTACTACTTCTACTACACCTACACCTACTGCTACTGCCACTACTGATGCTTCTGTCAATACTACTGCTAGTAGTACAACTACTCCAGCTACTATTACTGCTATTAATACTATTGTAACTCCTCCTACTCCTACTACTACTAATAATACTATTCTTACTACTAATACTACTGCTATTACTACTATTACTATTGCTACTGCAACTGCTACTACTGCTGCTACTACTACAACTCCTAATAGTACTTCTACTACTACTGCTACTACTACTCCTAGCACTTCTCCTACTATTATTGCTACTACTACTACGACCATTACTACAGCTACTATTGCTGCTACTGCAGCTACTACTACTACTGCTGCTACAACCACTACTCCGACTACTTCTCAGGCGACTACTACTACTACTCATAGTACTATAACTTTTACTACTACTACTATGACTATTATTACTACACCTACTACTAGTAGTATTAGTAGAGGCAGTAGTAGTAACAACAGTAGTAGTAGCAATACTATGAGTACTACTACTACCACTACTTCTGATACTACCCCTAGAAGTAATAGTAGCAGGAGGAGTCGTAGTAGTTACAACTATTACTACGACTACTACTATTACTACTACATCAACTACTGCCACTACTGTTACTACTGTTGCTACTACTATTACTACTACTACTACTACTATAATTACTGCTCCTACCACTACTATTACTACTGCTGCTACTGCTACTGCTATTACTACCACTACTACTATTACTATTGTTATTGCTTCTACTACAACTGCAGCTACTTCTACTACTACTACTGCTACTCCTCCTCCTCCTCCTCCTCCTCCTCCTCCTCCTACTACTACTACTACTATTTATACGACTATTACTAGTGCTACTTCTACTACTACTGCTACTACTAATACTTCTCCAACTACTACTAGTGTTACTTCTACTTCTACTACAAGTTTTTCAACTACAAAATCTACTACTACTGCTACAGCTCCTCCTGATGCTGTTGTAACTGTTACACTAGCTACTACTGCTACTACTACTACTATTACTATAGCTACTACTACTATTACTATTACTACAAGTGAAACTAGTGCAACTACTACTACTACTACTACTACTACTACTACTACTATTACTACTACTAGTGCTCCTACTACTGCTACTACTACTACTACTACAATTACTACTACTACTATTACTACTAGTGCTACTACTACTGCTACTACTACTATTGCTACTACTAATACAACAACTACTGCTACTCCTACGACTACTTCTGCTACTACTACTACTACTACAACAACAACAACTACTTCTACTGCTGCTACTACTACTACTTCTACTACTACTTCTACTGCTGCTACTACTACTACTACTACTACCACCACCACCACCACCACCACCGCTACCACCGCTACTATAGCTACAACAACAATAACAACAACAACTACTACTACTAGTCCAACTACTAGTACTACAACTCCTAGTACTACTACTGCCACTACGACTACTACCTTTACTACTACTCCTGCTCCAACTCCTACTCCTAGTACCATAACTACTGCAACTTCTGCTAATATTACTACTAAAAAAATTACTACTCCTGCTGTCGTAGCTATGACTACTATTGCAACTACTTCTACTACAACTCCTCCTATTCCTACTACTAATACTACTACTAGTACTATTACAACTACTGCAGCTACTACTACTACTACTCCTACTACTACTACTACTACTACTACTACTACTTCTACTACTACTCATGCTACTACTACTAATCCTACAACTATAGCAACAACTACTACTACTGCTAGTTCTACTACTACAACTCCAACTACTACAACTACAATTCTAACTACAACTTCTGCTAATACTACTACTATAATAACTACTACTACTACTACTACCACTACAGCTCCTGTTGTAGCTACTGCTACTGTTGCAAATACTTCTACTACTACTACCTATTCCTGCTACTAATAATACTATACTATTACTACTGCTGCTGCTGTTACTACTACTACTACTCTTGTTACTACTACTTCTATTACTATTGTTCTTGCTACTATTAATACTATGACCACTACTACTGCTGCTACGGCTACTAACACTACTACTACCAGAACTACTACTACTGCTACCACTACTTCTACTACTACTACTCCTATTCCTACTACTACTAATACTACTATTACTAGTACTATTACTACTGCTGCTGCTGCTACTACTACTACTATTCTTGCTACTACTACTATTTCTACCACTACTATTACTTCTATTACTACTGCTCCTGCTACTACTACTGCAATGACTACTACTACTGTGGCTACGGCTACTAGCACTACAACTACCAAAATGTCTACTACTACAACTTCAGCTATTACTACTACTACTACTACTACAACCTCAACTGCTACAACTCCTTCTTCTGCGATTACACAAGTACAAGAACTACTACTACTCCAACTACAACTTTTACGACCATTGCCACTGCTGCTACTTCTCCAACTACTGCTCCAGCTGCTGCAACTACTACTACTATTGCTGCTACTACTACTACTACTAAAACTACTATTACCATGCTATTACCACAGCAACAACTACTAACACTACTACTCCACCACCTCCTCCTACTACTACTATTGCTACAACAACTATTACTACTACTACTGCAACTCCAAATCCATCTCCTACTACAACTTCAACTGCTATGACTACTGCTGCTACTACTACTACTACGGCTACAACTACTGCTACTACTACTGCTGCTGCTGCTATTACTACTAGAACTACTCTCGCTGCCACTACTATTACAACAACTACTACTACCACAAGAACTACTACTACTACTATGACACTACTATGACTACTACTTCTACTACACCTACTACTACTAGTGCCACTACTGCTGCTACTGTTAGTACTACAGCTAGTACTATAACAACTACTACTATTACAACTGCTACTATGACCACTCCTACAACTACTACAATAACTACTACTCCTACTAATACTACTGTAACTCCTCCTACTCCTACTACTACTACTAATACTATTGCTACTACCAATACTACTACTACTACTATAATTACTACTACTACTACAACTGCTACTGCTACTGCTACTACTACAACTCCTAATAGTACTTATACTACTGTTGCTACTACTACTCGTAGCACTTCTCCTACTACTACTGCTGCTGCTACTACTGCCATTACTACTGCTACTATTGCTACTACTGCAGCCACTACTACGACTACTACATCTACTGCAACTACTTCCACTACTACTCATGCGACTACTACTGCTACTCCTAGTACTAAAACTTCTACTACTACTACTACAACTACTACTACACCTACTTCTAGTAGTATTAGTAGAGGCATTAGTAGTAACAGCAGTGGTAGTAGCAATACTAGGAGTAGTACTTCTACCACTACCACTGCTACTACCCCTGGCAATAATAGTAGCAGGAGGAGTAGTAGTAGTTACAACTATTACTACGACTACTACTATTGCTACTACATCTACTACTGCCACTACTATTACTACTATTGCTACTACTGTTGCTACTACTACTACTACTACCACCACTATTACTGGTCTTGCCACTGCTATTGTTGCTGCTACTGCTACTACTTCTACTACAAGTACTACTACTTCTACTACTACTACTGCTACTCATCCTCCTCCTCTTCCTCCTCCTCCTACAACTACTACTACTTATACGACTACTACTAGTGCTACTTCTACTACTACTGCTACTACTAATACTTCTCCAACTACTACTAGTGCTACTTCTACTACTACTATTGCTGCTCCTCCTGATGTTGTTGTAACTGTTACACCGGCTACTAGTACTACTAATATTGCTACTACTGCTACTACTATTACTATAGCTACTACTACTACTACTATTGCTACTAGTTCTACTAGTGCTACTACTACTACTATTATTACTACTAGTGCTACTACTACTACTACAACAACAACAATAATTACTACTACTACTACTACAATTACTACTACTACTACTATTACTACTAGTGCTGCTACTACTACTACTGCTACTACTACTATTGATCCAACAACCACTGCTACTCCTACGACTACTTCTAGTACTACTATAATAATTACTTCTACTTCTACTACTACTACTACAACCGCTACTATAGCTACAGCAACAACAACAATAACTACTACTACCACTCCTCCAACTACTAGTACTAGTATTACTCCTAGTACTACTACTGCCACTACTACTACTACCTTTACTACTGCTCCTACTCCAACTCCTACTCCTAGTACCTTACCTACTGTAACTTTTGCTAATATTACTACTACAACAAGGACAACTCTTGTTGTCGCAGCCATGACTACTTTTGCAACTTCTACTACCGCAAATCCTCTTATTCCTACTACTAATACTACTACTACTACTATACCTACTACTACTCCTCCTACTACTACTACAACAACTTCTACTACTACTACTCATGCTACTTCTACTAATACTACAACTACAATAACAACAATTACTACTACTAGTTCTACTACTGCAACTCCTGCTACTACAACTACTATTCTAACTACAACTTCTGCTAATACTACTACTACTACTACCACTACTACTGCTGCTTTAGCTACTACTACTGTTGCAAATACTTCTACTACTACTACCTCCTATTCCTACAACTAATAATACTACTGTTACTAGTACTATTACTACTACTGTTGCTGCTACTACTACCACTACTACTTCTATTACCACTGCTCCTGCTACTACTACTACTATGACTACTGCTGCTACTGCTGCGGCTACTACCACTACTACTGCCAAAATATCTACTACTATTTCTACTACTACTCCTCCTCCTATTCCTCCTACTAATAATACTACTGTTACGAGTACTACTACTATCACTATTGCTGCTGCTACTACTACTACTCCTCCTGCTACTGCTACTGCTACTTCTTCTGCTCCTGCTACTACTACTACTATGACTACTACTATTGCTATTGTGGCTACTACCACTACTACTACCAAAACTACTACTGCTCCTACTACTTCTACTACTACTACTTCAGCTACTACTACTACAATAACTACTACTACTACCTCCTCAACTGCTATAACTTCTACTTCAGCGACAACACAAGTACAACAATTACTACTACAATCACTACTACTACTCCAACTACTACTATTACTACCATTGCTACTTCTTCTACTACTGCTACTACTCCTGCTACTACTACTACTACTTCTTCTGCTCCTGCTACAGCTACTACTATGACTACTACTATTGCTACTGCGGCTACTACCACCACTACTACCAAAACTATTACTACTCCTACTGCTACTTCTACTACTACTACTTCAGCTACTACTATGACTACTACTACTACAACTACTACTACAACAACAACTACTGCTACTACCTCAACTGCTACAACTTCTGCTTTTGCGACAACACAAGTACAACAATTACTACTACAAGCACTACTACTACTCCAGCTACTACTATTACTACCATTGCTACTGCCTCTACTACTCCTACTACTGCTACTACTGCTAATCCTGCTGTTGCTACTACTATTACTATGGCTACCACTACTACTACTATTGCTAATAGATGAACTCTAATCCAAACACATCAAAAGTCATGGGGTTATCACTAATGCCTTATGGGCTAACAAAAACTCTCTAGCCCAAATAAAATTATGTCCAATGCCTTATTAGCTAATGAAAATACTTCAAATTCAAGGAATTATCACCAATGACTTACTAGTTAATAAAAACACTCTAACCCAAATGAACTTATCTCCAATGCTTTATTAGCTAATAGAAATACTCCAACCCAAATAAAGTTATGTCCAACACCTTATTGTCTAATGTAAATACCTCAAATTCATAAAGTTATTGCCAATGCCTTATTGAGCAATGCAAACACTCCAACCCAAATGAAGTTTTCTCCAATGCCTTATTGATTAACGAAAATACTTCAAAACCCAAGGGATTATCATTGATGCCTTATTAGATAATGGAAGCACTCCAACCCAAATGAATTTATCTCCATGCCTTACTGGCTAACCCAAACTCTTCAAAACTTGTGATGTTATTGCCAATGTCTTATTAGCTAACAAAAACACTCCAACCCTAATGAAATTATCTCCAATGGCTTATTAATTAATAGAAATAATCCAACCCAAATGAAGTTATCTCCAGCTCCTTACTTGCTAACAGAAATACTCCAACCCAAACAAAATTATCTCCAATGCTTTATTATCTAATAAAAACATCTCGAATTCATAGAGTTATTGCCAATGGCTTATTGGCTAATAGAAATACTTCAACCCAAACGAAATTATCCTCAATGCCTTATCGGCTAACGTAAATAGGTCAAACTCTAGGGTTTATCACCGACACCTTCCTACTAATGGAAGCACTCCAATCCAAATGGAGTTATCTCCAATGCCTTATTGGCTAATGGATGTAGTTCAAACTCATAGGGTTATTGTTGACACCTTATTTGCTAATGGAAATACTTCAACCCAAACAAAGATATCTCAAAGGCCATATTAGCTAATGAAAATACTTCAAAACTCATGTGGTTATCACCAATGTTTGATTGGCTGACGAAAACTCTCTAACCCAAATGAAGTTATCTCTAATGCCTTATTAGCTAATGGAAACACTTCCTACTCATGGAGTTATCACCAACTCCTTATTAGCTAATAAAAATACTTTAAAACTCATAAGGCTACCACCAATATCCAATTGCCTAAGGGAAACACTCCATTCCCAAATGAAGCCTTATTGGCTAATAAAAGCATTAAAAAGCTAACAGAGTTACTGCCAACACCTAATTAGCTAATAGAAATACTCCAAACCAAATGAGCTTATCTCCAATGCATTATTTGATAATAGAAATACTTTGAATTCATGGGGTTATTGCTAACCCAAACAAACTAATCTCCAATGCTTTATTGCCTAATAGAGACACTATAAAACTCATGAAGTTATCATGAACCCCAAATCGGCTAATGGAAACTCTCCAACCCTAACAAAATTATATCCACGACCTTCTTAGCTAATGAGAATACTTCAAAACTTATGGGATTATTGCCAATGTCATATTGGCTAATAGAAATACTTCTAACCTCTTGGGGTTATCTCCATGTCATGTTGACTAACAAAAAAACTCCGACCAAAATGACATTATCTCCAACTCCTAATTGACTAACCCAAATGCTTCAAAACTCATAGGGTTATTGCCGATGTCTTATTGGCTAATGAAAAGACTCCAACCCAAAAGAAGTTATCCCAAAAACCTTATTCGCTAATGGAAATACTTTAAACTCATGAAGTTATCACCAATGCCTTGTTGGCTAATGGAAGTACTCCAACCCAAATGCAGTTATCTCCAACACCTTATTGGCTAACAAAAATACTTCAAAACTCATGGAGTTATTGCCAACACCATATTGGTTAACAAAAATACTCCACCCCAAACAAAGTTATCTCTAGTACCTTGTTGGCTAATAGAAATATCTCAAAATTCATGGGGCTAGCATCAACACCTTAATGGCTAATGGAAGTAATCCAACCCAAATAAAGTTATCTCTAATGCATATTAGCTAACAGTAGTACTTTAAATTCATGGGATTATCGCCAACACCTTCTTGGCTAATAAAAACACTCCAACCCAAACAAAGTTATCTCCAACATTGGCTAATAGAAATATTTTAAATTTGTGGAGTTATCGCCAATGGCTTATTGGCTAATGGAAATACTCCTGCCCAAATGAAGATATCTTTAGCATCTTGTTGTCTCATGGAAACACTCCCAAACTCACGGCATTACCATCAACGTATTATTGGCTGATGAAAAGACTTCAAAACTCATGAGGCCAACACCTTATTAGCTAACAAAGATACTCTTAACACAAAAGTAGTTATCTCCAATGCCATATTGGCTATTAGAAATACTTCAAATTTATGGGGCTATTGCCAATGCCTTTTTGGGTAATAGAAACACTCCTATGCCCTATTGGCTATTGCAAATACTTCAAAACTTATGTAGTTATCACCAACATCTTATTGGCTAATAGAAATACTCTAACCCTAACAAAGTTATCTCCAATGCTTATTGGCTAACAGAAACACTCCAACCCAAATGAAGTTATCTCCAATGCCTTTATTAGCTAACAAAAATATTCTAACACAAACAAAGTTATATGCAATGTCTTATGGGCTAATGGAAACACTTTAGATTTGTGAAATTATTGCCAATGCCTTGCGGGCTAGCTGAAACACACCAACCCAAATTAAGCTATTTCCAATGCCTTATTGGCTAAAAGGATTGCATGAGTAAGGAGGAGAAAGATCAAATAAGCAATTATGGATTGTTGTACTTAAAATTGTTGATATATTATGTGGTTGGTATATGATGTTAGTATGTTGATAAATGGTGTTAGTAAGGGGGAGCTTACATAGTTACATATGTTGGCATTGTCTTACAACTTAAAGTTTATCTTTAAAAGTCTAGATTATATTTTTTAAAAAATTGTAAGGGTTTGTCATTATCAAAAAGGAGGATATTATTATGCTTTATAGTTTTGATGATGAACAAACTATGTATTTGATCTATTTCTTGAACTATGTGTAGTTAGTAATTAAATCAAACCCACAATGAAGATCAAGCCTATTTGGAAGCCTCTAGTATGGATGAATATGAAGATATCATTGAGGATGAGGTGTGATGGTAGATCAATGGGCTGATCTTGAAGGAATGAAGATGGGCTAGGAGAAATCTCGAAAAAAGACTCAATAGGTTTAGTTTTATTATTTATTTTCTTTGAATTGAAGATTTGTCATTTGAATTAATGGTGTAGAACATTGGCTAGCACTCAACCTACCTTAGAACGCCTTTGTCAACTCATTTTTTAATCCAAGGTCATATTGAGATGGTGTCAAGCATGAAAATTGAAGTAATAGTATAAACAAAAGTTTTTCTATTAGCTTTGGATGGTAAAATTTTATAGTTTGGATGCCTGAATGTTGCAAAACAGCTCTCTAAATTATTGACAGCTTCAAATCCCCATACTCAAAGTTTGAAAAAATTCATGCTCAAGGTTCAGTCGCCCAATAATTTTATCAAATGTTTGAAATCGTACAATTCAAAAATTAAGACCTTTGATTGGGCACCTAAAGCTGTGACATTAGCTTCAACAGCTAGTAAAAATTTGACCGTTGGGAGGCTTCATACATCCAAACAGGTATAGTTCGAATGCTTGAACATGGTAGAGCTAGCTCAACATCTAGTATTCTCACCAACTGGTATTTAAGGGCTTGGAACTTGTTCCTTAACAATTTTTGCACATTCTTGAGCAATCCTTCTCTAAGATAACAAGTTCCTAGAAACCCTCTAGCCTCCAAGAGCTCTAATCTTTGCACTTCAACTTTCAAATCTTCAGAGCTATTATTCACACATTGAGTGATCTTGTAGTGAGTCATTAGAGTGTTTTTCTTCTTCCACAATAGATTATAAGCACTCCAAAGTTGTTTGGAGGTGTTGAGAGAGTAAAGCTCCAGTTTATTGGAGCAAAGGTGAGTGTATGGGGTTGGCTTGACCAATGAAGCATCATACTAGTGAACGGTTAAAGTCCTCAAGAGCGAGACAAGGATAGTGGAGTAGGAGCGGTTTGCCTCTGAACCACTTTACATCATGGTGCATTCTTGCCTTTCTTTATATTCCTTTATATTGCTTATACTTGCAATTGATTGTATTTGTCTTGAAATTACTTTTTCCATTGGATTGATCATAATCTTACTCAAATACTTCAAAATGTACAATTAGTTTTTCCAAAGCCTAATTCACACCCCTCTTAGGTGAATAATTTACTTTCAATTATCTCCATCGCCTTGTTGTCTCATGGAAACACATCAAAACTCATGGCATTATCATCAACAACTTAATGGCTAACAAAGACACTCCAACTAAAATTAAATTATTTCTAGTGCTTTATTAGCTAATGGACATACTTTAAATTCATGAAGTTATCACCAATGGCTTATTGGCTAATGGAAACACTTCAAACCAAACGAGGTTATCTCCAATGCATTATTGGCTAGTGGAAACACTCTAAACTTATCAAGTTATTACTGATGTCTTTTTGGCTAATGAAAATACTCCAACCAAAAAAAGTTATCTCTAATGTCTTATTGGCTAATAGAAATACTTCAAAGCTCATGGGGTTGACATCAATGCCTTTCTGGCTAACAAAAATACTCCGACCCAAATGAACTTATCTCCAATGCCATATTGGCTAGTGGAAATACTTCAACCCAAACAAACATATCTCCAACACTATATTGGAAAATGGAAGCACTTTAAAATTCATGGAATTATTGTGAATGCCTTATTGGCTAATAGAAACACTTCAACCTAAACGAATTTATCTACAACACCTTATTTGCTATCGAAAATACTACAACCTAAATGAAGTTATCTTTAATGTCTTATTAGCACGCAAACACACTTTAAAACTCTTGAGTTTACCACTAGCACCTTATTCACTAATAGAAACACACTTCAAACAAATTTATCTCCAATGCCCTATTGGCTAATGATAAAACTTCAAATTCATGGAGTTATCACTAATACCATTTTGGCTAAATGAAGCACTCCAACCTAAAGGAATTTATCTATAATGCGTTATTAGCTAACAAAAAAAAATTCAAATTTGGTGAGTTATACTAAAGAGTTAAGGGCTAATGGAAGCACTTCGACCCAAATGAAGTTATCTCTAATGCCTTATTGGCTAGCAAAAATAATTCAAACTCATGGGATCATCACCAATGCCTTGTTCTCTAACAGAAATACTCCAACCCAAATGAAGTTATCTCTAATGCCTTAGTAGCTCATGGCGACACTTCAAATTCATGGGGCTATCATTGACACCTTTTTGGATAATGGAAACCTGAATGAAGTTATCTCCAACATCATATTGGTCAACAAAAATAATTGAAAATTCAGAGAGTTATCACCAATTCCTTTTTCGCTAACAGAAACATAAGAACTCAAATGAAGTTATCTCCAACATTTTATTAGCTAATAGAAATATTTCAAGACTCATGGAGCTATCACCAATGCCTTATTGGCTAACAAAAATATTCCAACCCAAATGAAATTATCTCCAATACCTTATTGGCTAACAGAAATATGACAACCCAAACATAAGTATCTCCAATCCCTTATTGGTTAACGGAAACACTTTAAACTCATGGGGTTATTGTTGATGCCATATTGTTAAATGGAAACACTCCAACCCAATTGAAATTATCTCCAATGTCTTTTTACCTAGTAGAAATACTTCAAGTTTACAGTGTTATCACCAGTGGCTTATTAGCTAACGGAAACACTCTGACCTAACAGAAGTTATCTCCAATACCTAATTAGGTAATAGAAATGTTTCAAATTTGTGCAGTTATCACCAATGGTTTATTGGCTAATAGAAGCATTCTAGCCTAGATGAGGTTATATCCAATATATTATTGGGTGGCAAAAATACTTCAAACTCCTAGGATTATAGCTAACACCTTATTCACTAGTAGAAAAACTCTAACCCAAAAGAAATTATCTCCAACACCTTATTGGATAACAAAAACACTTCAAAACTCATGGGGTTGTCAACAATGCTTTATTAGCTAATGAAAATACTCCAATACAACCAAAGTTATCTCCAACACCTAATTCGCTAGCAGAATCACTCCAAATTTATTGGGCTATTGCCAATGCCTTTTCAGCTAATGGAAATATTCCAAACTCATGGGGTTATAGGCATTGCCTTATTGACTAATGAAATCACTCTAACCCAAATAAAGTTATCTCCAACACTCTATTGGCTATTGAAAATACTTCAAATTTATAGAGTTACCACTAACAACTTATCGCCTAATAGAAGTACTCCGATTAAAATGAAGTTATCACCAACACCTTATTGACTAATGGAAACACTTCAAAACTCATGGTTTATTGCCAACACCTTATTGGCTAACAGAAATACTCCAACCCAATGAACTTATCTCCAATGTCTTATTAGCTAATAGAAACACATTAAATATGTGGAGCTAGTGCAAATGCCTTATTGGCTAATGGAAACACTCCAACCTGAATGAAGTTCTCTCCAAAGCCATATTGGCCAATAGAAACACTTCAAATTTATGGAGCTATTGCCAAGGGGGGTTATCACCGGTGCCTTATTGATTGACAAAAATACTCCAACCTAAACGAAGTTGTCTCCAATGCCTTCTTGACTAATGAAAACACTACAAAACTAATGGGGATATCACCAATGCCTTATTGACTAAAGTAGATATTCCAACCAAAGCCTAATTTGCTAATAAAAATACTCCAAATTTGTAAAGCTATCACCAACACCTTTTTAGCTAATGAAAATATTCCAACCCAAACAAAGTTATCTCTAATGCCTTATTGTATAACGAAAATACTTCAAAGTTTATGAAGTTATCGCCAATACCTTATTGACTAAGGAAAACACTCCAACCCAAATGAAGTTTTCTCCAACACATTATCAACTAACAGAAACACTCCAAACCAAATGAAGTTATCACCAACTTCTTATTGGCTAAGGAAAATGCTTCAAAACTCAAGGTGTTACCACTAATGCCTTTTTGCCTAATAAAAATACTTCAGCCAAAATGAAATTATCCCCAATGCCTTATTGGCTAATGGAAATACTTAAAACTAACGGGGATATTGTTGTCCGCTTATTGGCTAATAGAAGCACTCTAACCAAAATGAACTTATCTCTAGTGATTTATTAGCAAATAGAAACACTTTAAAACTGATGGGGGTATTGCCTATGCCATATTGGCTAACAAAAATACCACAACCCAAACAAATTATCTCCAACACCTTACTGGTTAACAGAAACACTTCAAATTTAAGTAGTTATTGTCAATATCTTATTGGCTAATGGAAACCCTCCAACCCAAATAAAATTATCTCCAATGCCATATTGCCATTTGGAAACAACTTGAACTCATGGGGTTATTATCAATGCATTATTGGCTAATGAAAACACAGCAAACCAAACAAAATTATTGCCAATTCCTTATTCACTATCAAAAACTCATCAAAATCAAAGAGTTATCACCAATGGCTTATTAGTTAATGAAAATACTCTCTAACCCAAAATGAAGTTATCTCCAACACCTTATTAGCTAACAAAAATACTTCAAACTCAAGGTATTATTACTAATGTTTTATTGGCTAATAGAAAAACTGAAACTCAAACCAAGTTACCTCCAAAGCCTTATTAGCTAGCGAATATACTTCAAAACTCATATGGTTATCACCAGTGTCATTTTTACTAACAAAAATACTCTGACCCAAATGAAGTTATCTCCAATGCCATCTTGTCTGATAGAAACAATTCAAATTCATGGGCCTATCACCCACACTATTTTGGTTAATGAAAATGCACCAACCTAAATGAAGTTATCTCAAACACCTTATCGGCTAATAGAAACATTCTAACCCAAATTAATTTACCTACTACACCTTATTGGCTAATGAAAATACTTCATCCTAGATGAAGTTATATATAACGCTCTATTGGCTAACCGAAACACATCAAATTTATGGTGTTATCGCCAATGGTTTATTCGCAAACTAAAACACTCTAGCCCTAATGAAGTTATCTCCAATGCCTTATTGGCTAATGAAAATAGTTCAAATTTATAGGGTTATCACCGATGCCATATTGGCCAATGGAACGACTCCAACCCAAATGAAGTTATCTCGAATGCCTTATTAACTAGCAAAAACTCTTTATCTCCAATGCTTTATTGACTAATGAAAACACTCCAGCACAAATGAAGTTATCTAAAGCACCTCATTAACTAACGAAAATACTTCAAACTCATGGAATTATTTCCAATACCTTATTGGCTAATGGAAATACTCTAACACAAATGAATTTGTCTTGAACACCCTATTTGCTAATGGAAACACTTGAAAACTCAAAGAGTTATCACCAACGCCTTATTGGGGAATAGGAATACTCCAACCCCAAATGAAGCCTTTTTGGCTAATGAAAATACTTTATCTCCAACACCTTGTTTATTAATAGAAACACTTTAGAACTGATGGGGTTATCGCCTATGCCTTATTGGTTAATGGAAATAAGTCAACCAAATTGAAATTATCTCCAACGCCAAAAACACATCAATTTTGTATAGTTACCACCAATAACTTATTAGCTAATGGAAACACTCCAACCCAAATGAAATTAGCTCCAACATCATATTTGCTATCAGAAATGCTTTAAACTCATAGGGTTCTTACTGTTGCATTATTGGCTAACGGAAATACTCCAACCGAAATGAAATTATTGCCAATTCTTTGTTGGCTAATAGAAATAATTCAAATTTATGGAGTTATTGCCAATGGTTTATTGGCTAATGGAAACACTCCAACCCAAACGAATTTATCTCTAATGCCTTATTGGCTAATAAAAATACTTCAAACTCATGGGGTTATCATCGATATCTTATTGGTTAACAGAAACACTACAACATAAATGAATTTATCTCCAGTGACATATTGGGTAATGGATATACCACAAAACTCTTGTCGCTATCATCAATACCATATTGGTTAATAAAAATATTCCAACCTAAACAAAGTTATCTCGAATGCCATATTGGCTAATAGAAATAATTCAAATTCATAGATCTATTGCCAATGCCTTTTTTGGCTAATGGAATCACTCCAACCCAAATGAAGTTTTTTGTAATGCCTTGTTGGCTAACAAAAATACTTGAAAACTCATGAGATTATCACCATCACCTTATTGACTAACAAAAGCACTTCAACCAAAATAAAGTTACCTCTAATGCTTTATTGGCAAATGGAAACACTCCAACCTAAACAAAGTTATTTCCAATGCCTAATTGGCTACTGAAACACTTCAAACTCTTGGGGTTATTGCTGATGCATTATTAGCCAATAGAAAACTCCAACCCAAATAAATTATCGCCAATTTCTTATTGGCGAGCGAAAACACTTCAAAACCCATGAGGTTATCATGAATGCCTTATTGGCTAACACAAACACTTTAACCCAAATAAAGTTATTTTCCAATGCCTAGGCTAGCAGAAATACTTCAACTCGTGGGATTATCATCCTCACCTTATTGGCTAATGCAAACACTCCAACCAAAATAAACTTCTCTGCAATGCCTTATTGGATAATAAAAGCACTTCCAAACTCATAGATTTATCGCCTACACCTTATAGACTAATGAAAATAGCCCAACCCAAATAAAATTATCTCCAATACCATATTGGATAATGGAGACATATCAAATTTGTGTAGTTATCACCAATGACTTCTGGCTAATGGAAACACTCTAACACAAACAAAATTATCTCCAATACCTTATTGGCTGCCAATAATACTTTGTACTCAAGGGGTTATTATCGACGCATTACTAGATAATAGAAATACTCCAACTCAAATGAAGTTATTGCCAATTTTTTATTGGCTAAAAGAAACACTTCAAATTTATGAAATTATCACTATGGGCTTATTGGCTAATGGAAATAGTACAATCTAAATGAAGTTATCTCCAATGCCTTATTGGCTAGTGGCTTTACTCCAAAACTCATGTGCTTATCACCAATGCCATTTTAGCTAATGAAAATACTATAATCTAAACAAAGTTATCTCCAATACCTTCTTGGATAATGGAAATAATTCAAATTCATCGGTCTATCATCAATGCCTTTTTAGCTATGAAAAATATTCCAACTCAAATGAAGTTATCTTCAATGCCTTATTGGCTAATAGAAATACTCTAACCCAAATAAGGTTATCTCCAAGGTCTTATTAGCTAACTAAAATACTTGAACCCAAATGAAGTTATCTCTTGCACCCTATTGGCTAATAGAAACTTCAAATTCATGGTGTTATTGTCAATGGTTTATTTGCTAACAAAAACACTCTAACCCAAATGAAGTTATCTCACACATCTTATTGACTAACAAAAACACCTTATTGCCTAATAGAAACACTACATATTCATGGCATTTTGCCAATGGTTTACTAGCTAACTGAGATATGCTAACTCAAAAAAAATTATTTCCAATGCCTTATTAGCTAACCAAATCATTACATACTCATAGGGTTATCACCAATGCCTTGTTGGCCAATAAAAATGCACCAAGTTAAGCAAAGTTATCTCTAATGCTTCATGGGCTAACAGAAATACTTTATCACCAATGCTTTCTTGGCTATCGAAAATACTTCAGTACAAATAAAGCTATCTCCCACACCTTATTAGCTAACAAAAATACTTCAAACTTATGGAATGATTGAAAACCCATTATTGACTAATGGAAACACTCTAACACAAATGAACTTATCCAAAATACATTATTGGCTAACGGAAACACTAGAAAACTCATAGACTTATCGATAATGGCTTATTGAGAATGGGAACACTCCAACCCCAAATGAAGCCTTATTAGCTAACAAAAACACTTCAAAACTCATAGGGTTATCACCAATGCCACATTGGCCAATGAAAATAACCCAATCCAATCTAAATTATCTCTAATGCCTTATCTGCTAATGCAAATACTTTAAATTTGTGTAGTTATCACCAACACATTATTGGCTAAAGGAAACACTCCAACTCAAATGAAGTTATCTCCAATGCTTTATTCACTATCAGAAACACTCTGAACTCTTAGAGGTACTACCGAAGCATTATTGGCAAACAAAAACACTCCAAGCCAAATGAAGTCATCGCCAATTTCTTATTGGCTAACAGAAATACTTCAAAACTGATGGGCTTATCACTAACATCCTATTAGCTAGTGGAAATGCTCCAACCCAACAAACTTATCTCCAATGCTTTATTGGCTAGTAAAAAACTGTAAAACTCAAGGGGTTACCACTGATGCTTTATTGGCTAACGGAAGCATTCCAAATCAAATGAACTGATCTCTAACACGTAATAGGCTAATAGAAACACTTCAAAACTCATGGAGTTATTGCCTAAGCCTTATTGGCTAACAGAAATAAACCAGCCCAAGGAAATTATCTCCAATGCCTTATTCACTAAGGAAAACACTTTAAAGTTGTGTAGTTATTGCCAATGCCCTATTGGCAAATGGAAACATTCCAACACAAATGAAATTATCTCCAACTTTGTGTTAGCTATCAGAAATACTTCAAACTCAAGGGGTTATTACCAACACATTATTGGCTAACTAAAACACTTCAACCTAGGTAATTTTATCTCCAATTCCTTATTGGCTAATAGAAACACTTCAAATTCATGGAGTTATCACCATCGACTTATTGGCTAATTGAAATACACCAACCCAAACAAAGTTATCTCCAATACCTTATTGGTTAATCAAAATACTCTGACTAAAACAAAGTTGTCTCCAAAGCTTGATTGCCTAATAGAAATGCTCCAACCCAAACGAAGTTATCTCCAACATCTTATTGGCTAACAGAAATACTTCAACCCAGATAAGGTTATCTCCAATGATTTATTGGCTAACAGAAATACTTTCGATTTGTGGAGTTATCATCAATGGCTTGTTGGCTAAAAGAAACACACCAAACCAAACAAAATCATCTCCAACACCTTATTAGCTAATGGATATTCTTCAAAACACATGTGGTTATCACCACACTATATTGACTAATGGAAATACTTCAACCCAAATGAAGTTATCTCCAACACCTTCTTCACCAACAGAAATAATTCAAATTCATGGGCCTATCGCTAATGCCTTTCTGGCTAATAAAAATACTCTAACCCAAATGAAGTTATTTTTAATGCCTTATTGGCTAATGAAAATACTTGAAAACTCATGAGCTTATCACCATCACCTTATTGGCTAACAAAAATACTCTAGCTAAAACAAAGTTATATCCAAAGCCTATTAGCCAATGGAAACACTTCAAATTCATGGGGCTATCCCCAATGCCTTTTTGGTTAATAGAAACACTCCATACCAAATGAAGTAATCTCTAGTGTCTTCTTAGATAATGGAAACACTTCAAAATACATGTAGTTATCACCAAGGCCTATTGGCTAACCGAAACACTCATATCCAAATAAAGTTATCTCAAATGCCTTACTAGATAATGGAAATACTTTAATCCAAATGAACTCATCTCCAAGTCTTTATTGGCTAATAGAAACACCTTAAAACACATGGGTTATCACCGACACATTATTGGCTAATGGAAATAAATCAACCCAAATAAAATTATCTCCAACATCTAATTGGATAAAAGAAATATTTCAAATTAGTATAGCAATTGCCAATGACTTATTGGCTAGCGGAAGCACTCCAACCAAAATGAAATTACCTCCAACATAGTATTGGCTATTGGAAATACTTCAAACTCATGGGGTTATTGTTGACGCGTTATTGGCTAATAGAAATGCTCTGACCCAAACAATGTTATTGCCAATTTCACTTCAAATTCATGGGGCTATCACCAATGGCTTATTAGCTAATTGAAACACTCCGACCCAAACAAAGTTATCTACAATATCTTATTGGTTAACCCAAATATTTCAACCCAAATGAAGTTATCTTCAAAGCCTTACTAGCTAACAGAAGCATTTTAATCCATACAAAGTTATCTCCAATAGCTTATTAGATAATGAAAACACTCTAACCCAAATAAAGTTATCTCCAATGGCTTATTGGCTAAACAAAACACTTCAAATTCATGCAGTTATCACTAATGACTTGTTGGCTAACAAAAGCACTCCAAATTGAATAAATTTATGTCCAATGCCTTAATGGCTAATGGATATACTTCAAAATACATTTGGTTATCACCAATGCAATATTAGCTAACAAAAATACTTCAACCCAAATGAATTTATCTCCAACACCTTATTGGTTAAGCGAAACAATTCAAATTTATGGGCTTATCACCAATGTGTTTTTAGTTAATGAAAACACTCCAAGCCAAAAGAAGTTGTCTCCAATGCCTTATCAACTAATAGAAATACTCCAACTAAAACAAAGTTATATCCAATGCCCTATTGGCTAATGTAAACACTTCAAATTCATGGGGCTATCCCCATTGCCTTTTTGGCTAATCGAAGCATGCTAACCCAAGCAAAATAATCTCTAACATCTTATTGGTTATGAAAATACTTCAAAACTTATGGAGTTATTGCCAACATCTTATTAGCTAATGAAAATACTCCAACCAAAATGAAGTTTTCTCAAATGCCTTATTGCCTAACAGAAGCACTCTAACCCAAATGATCTTATTTCTAACACCTTATTGGTTAATAGAAACACTTCAAAACTCATAGGTTTATCATCTATATCATATTGGCAAATGAAAATAAACCAATCCAAATCAAATTTTCTCCAATGCCTTATTGGCAAATAGAAACACATCAAATTCGTGTAGTTATCACTAATGCCTTATTGGCTAATGGAAACGCTCCAACTCAAATAAAATTATCTCCAACATAATATTGCCTATTAGAAACACTTCAAACTTATGGGGTTATTGTTGATGCATTATTAGCTAACTGAAAAACTCCAACTCAAACAAAGTTATTGCCAATTTCTTGTTCACTAATAAAAACACTTCAAATTCATGTAGTTATCGCCAATGGCTTATTGGCTAATTGAAATGCTCCAACCCAAACTAATTTATCTCTGATGCCTTGTTGGCTAATGGAAATATTCCAACCAAAATGAAGTTGTCTGTAAAGCCTTATTGGCTAATGGAAACATTCCAACCTAGATAAATTTATCCCCAAGGCTTCTTGGCCAATGGAAATGCTCCAACCCAAACAAAGTTATCTCCAACGGCTATAGGCTAATGGAAACACCTCAAATTCATGGAGTTATCACCAATGACTTGTTGATTGACGAAAACACTCCAAACTAAATGAAGTTATCTCCAATGCCCTATTGTCTAATGGATACACTTCAAAATGCATATGGTTATCACCAACTCTATATTGGCTAATGGAAATACTCTAACTCAAATAAACCTATCTCGAATGCCTTCTTGGCTAACGGAAATAATTTGAATTCATGGGCCTATTGTCAATGCCTTTTTGACTAACGGAAACATTCTAACCCAAACAAAGCTATCCCCAATGCCTTATCAGCTTACATAACTACTTGAAAACTCATGAGGTTATCATCATCACCTTATTAGCTAACAGAAATACTCCAACTAAAATAAAATTATATCGAATACCTTATTGGCTAACGAAAATATTTCAAATTCATGGGGCTATTCCTAATGCCTTTTTAGCTAATAAAAACACTCCAACCCAAATGAAATAATCTCCAACGCCTTATTGGCAAATGAAAATACTTCAAAACTCAATGAGTCCAATGCCTTATTGGCTAATGAAAATACTGCAACCCAAATAAAGTTATCTTCAATGCCTTCTTGGCTAACGGAAACAAATCAAATTCATAGGCTTATTGCTATGCGTTTTTTGCCAACAAAAATACTCTAACCCAAATAAAGTTGTCTCCAACACCTTATTAGATAATGAAAATACTCCAACTAAAACAAAGTGATATCTAATGCCTTATTGACTAATGTAAAAATATCAAATTCATGGGGCTTTGCCAATGCCTTTTTGGCAAATAGAAACATGCCAACCCAAATGAAATAATCTCCAACATCTTATTGGCTAATGAAAATACTTCAAAACTCATGGAGTTATTGCCAATGCCTTACTGGCTAATGAAAACAATCCAACCCAAATGAAGCTTTCTCAAATGCCTTATTAGCTAATGGAAATGCTCTAACCTAAATAAATGCCTCTCCAACGCCTTATTGGCTAATAGAAACACTGCAAAACTCATAGGGTTATCACCCATGCCTTATTGATTAACAGAAATAAACTAACCCAAATGAAATTATCTCCAATGCCCTATTGGCAAATGGAAATACATAAAATTCATGTAGTTATCACCAATGCCATATTGGCTAATGAAAACACTCCAACCCAAATGAAATTATCTCCAATGCCATATCAACTATAAAAAATATTTCAGACTCATGGGGTCATTGCTAACATGTTATTATTAGTTAAAAGAAAAATTCCAATCCAAATAAAGTTATTGCCAATTCCTTATTGGCTAATAAAAATACTTCAAATTCATGGAGTTATCGCTAACGACTTATTGGCAAATTGAAACACTCCAACCCAAGTGAAGCTATCTCTAACACTTTATTGGCTAATAAAAATAGTTCAACTAAAATGAAGTTATCTCCAATACCTTATTGTCTAACGGAAGCACTCCAACCCAAACAAAATTATCTCCAAAGGCTTATTTTCTAATAGAAACACTTCAAATTTCTGGATTTATCGCCAATAACTTGTTAACTAATAGAAACACTCCAAATCAAACAAAATTATCTCCAACACTTTATTGGCTAATAGATATACTTCAAAATGCATGTGGTTATCACCAATTCTATATTGGCTAATGAAGATACTCCAATCCAAGCAAAGTCTAATGCCTTCTTGGATGATGGAAACAATTTGACTTCATGGGCCTATCACTAATGCCTTTTTGTCTAACAGAAACACTCCAACCCAAGTGATGTCATCTCCAATACCTTATCGACTAACAGAAATACTTGAAAACTCATGAGATTATCATCATTACCTTATTGGCTAACAGAAATACCACAATTAAAACAAAATTGTATCCAATACCTTATTTACTAACAGAAATACTTTAAATTAATGGGGCTATCCCTAATGCCTTTTGGCTAATAAAAATACTCCAAGCCAAATGAAATAATCTCCAATGTTTTATTCGCCAATGAAAACATTTCAAAATCATGGAGTTATTGCCAATGGCGCATTGGCTAACAAAAATATTCCAATCCAAAATTACCTCAAATGCCTTATTGGCTAATGGAAATACTCTAACCCAAATGAAATTATCTTTAAATCCTTCTTGACTAATGAAAATAACTCAAATTCATGGGCCTACCACCAATGCCTTTTTGGCCAATGGAAACACTCCAACCCAAACAAAGTTGTCTCCAACACCTTATTGGCTAATGAAAATACTCCAACTAAAATAAAGTTATATCCAATGCTTTATTGGCTAATGTAAACTTATCAAATTCATGGGGCTATCCCCAATTCCTTTTTGGCTAATTGAACCATGCCAAGCCAAATAAAATAATCTCCAACATCTTATTGGCTAATGAAAATACTTTAAAGTTCATGGGGTTATCACCAATGCCATATTGGCTAATGGAACTACCCAAACCCAAACTAAATTATCTCCAATGCCTTATTGGCTAATGGAAATTCTTCAAATTTGTGTAGTTATTGCAAACATGTTATTGGCTAACTAAAATAGTCCATCCCAAATAAAGTTATTTCCAATCCCTTATTGACTATTGGAAATACTTCAAACTATTAGGGTTATTGTCTGTGTTATTGGACAATTGAAACACTCCAACCCAAACAAAGTTATCGCTAATTTCTTCTTGGCTAAAGGAAATACTTCAAAACTTATGTATTTATCACTAACACCTTATTAACTAACAGAAACACTCCACTCCAAATGAAGTTATCTCTAATTCCATAATGGCTAGTGGAAGCACTTAAAACACATGGGATTATTACTAATGCCTTATTTGCTAATGGAAGAAATTCAGCTCAAATGAACTTATCTTCAATATCTTATTCACTAATAAAAACATTTCAAAACTTATGGGGTTATCACCTATGCCTTATTGACTAATAAAAATAAGCCAACCCAAATGAAATTATCTTCAATGCTGAAACCACTTCAAATTATTACCCAACAGAAACACTCCAACCAAAAAGAAATTATCTCCAACATTATATTGGCAATTAGAAATACTTCAAACTCATGGGGTTATTGCTGACACATTATTGACTAATGAAAACACCCCAACCTAAATGAAATTATTGCCAATTTCTTATGACTAATAGAAATACTTCAAATTCATTCAGTTACCACCAATGGCTTATTGGCTAATAGAAACACTCCAATCCAAACAAAATTATCTTTAATGCCTTATTGGCTAGTAGAAAACACTGCAACCTAAATGAATTTATCTCCAACGCCATATTGGATAATGGATATACCTTAAAACTCTTGTGGCTATCACCAATGCCATATTGGTTAACAAAAATATTCCAACCCAAATAAAATTATCTCCAACACCATAGTCACTAATGGAAATAATTCAAACTCATGGGTCTACCACCAACACCTTTTTGTCTAATGAAAATACTTCAACCCAAACAAAGATTTCTCTAATGCCTTATTGGCCAATGAAAATACTTGAAAACTCATGAGGTTATTACCATCACCTTATTGTCTAACAGAAACACTCCAACCCAAATAAAGTTACCTCCAATGTCTTGTTGGCTAACAGAAACACTCCAATCTAAAATCGTTATCTCCAATGCCTAATTGGCTATCAAAACACTTCAAACTCTTAGGGTTATTGCCGATGCATTATTGGCCAACATAAAGACTCCTACCCAAATGAATTTATTGCCAATTTCTTATTGGCTAATAAAAATACTTCAAAACCTGTGGAGTTATCACTAATACCTTATTGGCTGACAAAAACACTTCGACCCAAATAAAGTTATCTCCAATGCCTTATAGGCTAGTAGAAATACTTGAAACTCATGGAGTTATTATTCTCACCTTATTGACTAACACCAACGCTCCAACCCAAACAAACTTCTCTCCAATGCCTTATTGGCTAATAGAAGCACTTCATAACTCATAGGGTTATCACATACACCTTATCAATTAACAAAAATAGTCCAACCCAAACAAAATTATCTCCAACACCATATTGGATAAAAGAAACACATTAAATTTGTGTATTTATCGCCAATGCCTGATTAGCTTACGAAAATGCTCTAACCTAAATAAAATTATCTCCAATGCCTTATTGGATACTGACAACACTTTGAACTCATGAGGTCATTACCGATGCAATTTTTGCTAACGAAAAAACTTCAATCCAAATGAAGTTATTATCAATTCTTTATTGGCTAACTGAAACACTTTAAATTCATAGAGTTATCACTAAGGGCTTATTGGCTAATGGAAACACTCCCAACTCAAACAAGGTTATCTCCAACACCTTATTTATTGACTGAAACACTTCAAACTAATGGGGTTATCGCAACACCTTATTAGCTAATGGAAATAGCACAACCCAAATGAAGTTCTCTCCAACACCTTATTAGCTAGTGGCTTTACTTCAAAACTTATGTGCTTATCACCAATGCTATTTTGGCTAATGGAAATACTATAACCCAAACAATGTTATCTCCAACGCCTTCTTGGCTAATGAAAACAATTCAAACTCTTAGGGTTATTGCCGATGCATTATTGGCCAACATAAAGACTCCTACCCAAATGAATTTATTGCCAATTTCTTATTGGCTAATAAAAATACTTCAAAACCTGTGGAGTTATCACTAATACCTTATTGGCTGACAAAAACACTTCGACCCAAATAAAGTTATCTCCAATGCCTTATAGGCTAGTAGAAATACTTGAAACTCATGGAGTTATTATTCTCACCTTATTGACTAACACCAACGCTCCAACCCAAACAAACTTCTCTCCAATGCCTTATTGGCTAATAGAAGCACTTCATAACTCATAGGGTTATCACATACACCTTATCAATTAACAAAAATAGTCCAACCCAAACAAAATTATCTCCAACACCATATTGGATAAAAGAAACACATTAAATTTGTGTATTTATCGCCAATGCCTGATTAGCTTACGAAAATGCTCTAACCTAAATAAAATTATCTCCAATGCCTTATTGGATACTGACAACACTTTGAACTCATGAGGTCATTACCGATGCAATTTTTGCTAACGAAAAAACTTCAATCCAAATGAAGTTATTATCAATTCTTTATTGGCTAACTGAAACACTTTAAATTCATAGAGTTATCACTAAGGGCTTATTGGCTATGGAAACACTCCCAACTCAAACAAGGTTATCTCCAACACCTTATTTATTGACTGAAACACTTCAAACTAATGGGGTTATCGCAACACCTTATTAGCTAATGGAAATAGCACAACCCAAATGAAGTTCTCTCCAACACCTTATTAGCTAGTGGCTTTACTTCAAAACTTATGTGCTTATCACCAATGCTATTTTGGCTAATGGAAATACTATAACCCAAACAATGTTATCTCCAACGCCTTCTTGGCTAATGAAAACAATTCAAACTCTTAGGGTTATTGCCGATGCATTATTGGCCAACATAAAGACTCCTACCCAAATGAATTTATTGCCAATTTCTTATTGGCTAATAAAAATACTTCAAAACCTGTGGAGTTATCACTAATACCTTATTGGCTGACAAAAACACTTCGACCCAAATAAAGTTATCTCCAATGCCTTATAGGCTAGTAGAAATACTTGAAACTCATGGAGTTATTATTCTCACCTTATTGACTAACACCAACGCTCCAACCCAAACAAACTTCTCTCCAATGCCTTATTGGCTAATAGAAGCACTTCATAACTCATAGGGTTATCACATACACCTTATCAATTAACAAAAATAGTCCAACCCAAACAAAATTATCTCCAACACCATATTGGATAAAAGAAACACATTAAATTTGTGTATTTATCGCCAATGCCTGATTAGCTTACGAAAATGCTCTAACCTAAATAAAATTATCTCCAATGCCTTATTGGATACTGACAACACTTTGAACTCATGAGGTCATTACCGATGCATTTTTTGCTAACGAAAAAACTTCAATCCAAATGAAGTTATTATCAATTCTTTATTGGCTAACTGAAACACTTTAAATTCATAGAGTTATCACTAAGGGCTTATTGGCTATGGAAACACTCCCAACTCAAACAAGGTTATCTCCAACACCTTATTTATTGACTGAAACACTTCAAACTAATGGGGTTATCGCAACACCTTATTAGCTAATGGAAATAGCACAACCCAAATGAAGTTCTCTCCAATGCCTTATTCACTAACGAAAATACTCCAACTTAGATAGAGTTATCTCCAAGCCTTTATTGGCTAACTAAAACACTCGAATTCCAAGGAAGTTATCTCTAGCACCCTATTGGCTAATAGAAATAATTCAACAATTTATCATCAATAATTTATTGGCTAACAGAAACACTAAATCAAATGAATTAGCTCCCATACCTTATCAGCTAATGAAAATACCTCATTGGGTAATAAAAATACTACATATTTACGGCATTTTTGCCAATGGTTTATTAGCTAATGAAAATACATTAATTGAATGAAATTATCTCTAATGCCTAATTGGCTAATGAAAATATTTCATACTCATATGGTTATCATAAATGCCTTATTGGCCAACAAAAATACACCAACCCAAACAAAGTTATCTCCAATGCCTCATTGGCTAACGGAAACACTTTATCACCAATGCTTTCTTGGCTACCGAAAACACTCCAATACAAATAAAGTTATCTCCAGAACCTTATTGGCTAATGGAAACACTTCAAACTCATGGAATTATCGACAACCCATTATTGACTAATGGAAATACTCTAATGCAAATGAACTTATCTAGAATGCCTTATTGGCTAATGAAAATACTTGAAAACTCATACTTATCGGTAATGCCTTATTGGGAAACGAGAATACTCCAACCCCAAATGAAGCCTCATTAGCTTGCAAAAACACTTCAAAACTCAAGGGATTATCAACAATAACTTATTAGCTCATGAAAATACCCCAACCCAAACTAAATTATCTCCAATGCCTTATTGGCTAATGGAAATGCTTTAAATTCATGTAGTTATCACCAATGCAATATTAGCTAAAGAAAACACTCCATCTCAAACAAAGTTATCTCCAATACCTTATTCTCTAGTAGAAACACTTTGAACTCTTAGAGGTATTGTCAATGCATTATTGGTCAATAGAAATACTCCAACTTAAACGAAGTTATCACCAATTTCTTATTAGCAAAAAGAAATAATTCAAAACTGATGGGATTATCACTAATGCCCCATTGCCTAGCAGAAACACTGCAACCCAAACTAAGTCATCTCCAATGCCTTATTGGCTAGTGAAAAAATATAAAACTCAAGGGGTTAGCACCGATGCCTTATTAGCTAATGGAAGCACTCCAAACCAAATAAACTCGTCTGCAACACCTTATTAGCTAATAGAAACACTTTAAAACTCATGAAGTTATTGCCTAAACCTTTTTGGCTAATGAAAATAAACCAACCCAAATGAAATTATCTCCAACGCCCTATTGGTTAACAGAAATACTTCAAAGTCATGTAGTTATCACCAATGCCTTATTGGCTAACAAAAATACTCCAACCCAAATAAAATTATCTCCAACATCATATTGGCTATTGGAAACACTTCAAACTCAAGCGGTTATTGTTGATGTGTTATTGGCTAACCAGAACACTCTAGCCCAAGTAAAGTTATTGCCAATTCCTTATTGGCTAATAGAAATAGTTCAAATTCATGGAGTTATCACCAATGACTCATTAGCTAATTGAAATGCACAAACCCAAACAAAGTTATCTCATATAACATATTAGCTAATAGAAATACTCCAACCTAAATGAAGTTATCCCCAAAGCAAGATTGCCTAATGAAAACACTCCAACCCAAATAAAGTTATCTCCAACGGCTTATTGGCTAATAGAAACACTCCAACCTAAACAAGGTTATCTCCAATGGTTTATTGGCTAACAAAAACACTTTAAATTTGTGGAGTTATTGCCAATGGCTTGTCAACTAAAGGAAACACACCAAACCAAAAAAAATTATCTCCAACATCTTATTAACTAATGGATATTCTTCAAAACACATGTGGTTATCACCAACACTATATTGGCAAACAGAAATACTCCAACCCAAACAAAGTTATCTCCAACGCCTTCTTGGCTAATGGAAATAATTCAAATTCATAGGCCTATTGCTAATGCCTTTCTAGCTAATGGAAATACTCTAACCTAAATGAAGTTATCTTTAATGCCTTATTGGCTTATAGAAATACTTGAAAACTCAAGAGCTTATTATCATCACCTTATTGGCTAACGAAAATACTCCAACTAAAACAAAGTTATATCCAAAGCCTTATTGGCCAATGAAAATATTTCAAATTCATGGCGCTATCTCCAATGCATTTTTGGCTAATAGAAATGCTCCAGCCCAAATAAAGTAATCTCCAATGTCTTCATGGATAATGGAAACACTTCAAAACACATGTAGTTATCACCAAGTCCTACTAACTAATAGAAACACATCTATCCAAATAAAGTTATCTCAAACACCTTATTGACTAATCAAAACACTCTAACCCAAACAAGCTCATCTCTAACTCCTTATTGGCTAATAGAAACACTTTAAAACACATGGGTTATCATCTACACATTATTGGCTAATGGAAATAGATCAACCCAAATGAAATTATCTCCAACGCCTTAGTGGCTAGCAGAAACACTCCAACAGAAATGAAGTTACCTCCAATGTAGTATTGGCTATCGGAAATACTTCAAAACTCATGGGATTATTGTTAACGTGTTATTGGCTAACAAAAATACTCTAACCCAAACAATATTTTTGCTAGTTCCTTATTAGCTAATATAAATACTTCAAATTCATGGAGTTACCACCAACGGCTTATTGGCTAATTGAAACACTCCAACCCAAATAAAGTTATCTCCATTGCCTTATTGCCTAACTGAAATGCTCCAACCCAAATGAACTTATCTCTAAAGTCTTACTAGCTAATGGAAACACTTCAACCTAAACAAAGTTATCTCCACTAGCTTATTAGATAACTGAAACATCCCAAGCCAAACAAAGTTATCTCCAACAACTTCTTGGCTAACAAAAACACTTCAAATTTGTGGAGTTATTGCTAACAACTTGTTAGCTAACTGAAACACTTCAAACCAAATAAAGTTATCTCCAACGCCTTATTAGCTAACAGATATACTTCAAAATGCATGTGGTTATCACCAATGCTATATTGGCTAACGAAAATACTTCAACCCAAACAAATTTATCTCCAATGGCTTCTTGGCTAATAGAAATAATTCAAATTCAAAGTCCTATCACCAACGCCGTTTTGGCTAATAGAAATACTCCAACCCAAATGAAGTTGTCTCCAACACCTTATCGGCTAATGGAAATACTCCAACTAAAGCAAAGTTATATCCAACACCCTATTGTCTAATGTAAATACTTCAAGTTAATAGGGGCTATCCCCAATGCCTTTTTGGCTATAGAAGCATGCCAATCCAAATGAAATAATCTCCAATATCTTATTGGCTAATGAAAATACTTCGAAACTCATAGAGTTATTGCCAACACCTTATTAGCTAATGAAAATACTCCAACCGAAATGAAATTTTCTGAAACACCTTATTGGCTATTGAAAACACTCCAACCCAAATGAACTCATCTCTAACACCTTATTGGTTAATAGAAAAACTTCAAAACTCATGTGGTTATTGTCAACACCTTATTGGCTAATGAAAAAAAACCAACCTAAATAACATAATCTCCAACTCCTTATTGGCAAATAAAAACACATCAAATATGTGCAGTTATCACCAATGCCTTGTTGGCTAACAAAAACACTCCAACCCAAATAAAATTATCTCTAACACTATATTGGCTATCGAAAACATTTTAGACTCATGAAATTATTGCCAACACATTATTAATTAATAGAAAAACTCCAACCCAAATAACGTTATTGGCAATTCCTTATTAGCTAATAGAAATGCTTCAAATTCATGGAGCTATTGCCAATGACTTATTGGCAAATTGAAACACTCCAACACAAGTGAAGTTATCTCAAACACTTTATTAGCTAATAAAAATAGTCCAACCAAAATGAAGTTATCTCCAATGCCTTGTTGGCTATCGGAAGCACTCCGACCCAAATAAAGTTTTTCTCCAAAGGCTTATTGGCTAATAGAAATACTTCAAATTTGTGGAGTTATCGTAATGACTTGTTGGTTAATAAAAACACTCCAAATCAAATGAAATTATCTCTAATACCTTATTAGCTAATAGATATGCTTTAAAATGCATGTGGTTATTACCAACACCATATTAGATAATGGAAATACTCCAACCCAACCAAAGTCCAATGCGTTCTTTGATAATGGAGACAATTAGAATTCATGGGCCTATCACCAATGCCTTTTTAGCTAACGAAAATATTATGACCCAAACAAAGTTATCTCCAATGCCTTATCGACTGACGAAAATACTTGAAAACTCATGAGGTTGTCACTATCACCTTATTGACTAATAGAAATATTCCAACTAAAACAAAACTATATTCAATGCCTTACTGGCTAATGAAAACACTTCAAATTCTTGGAGCTATCCCTAATGCCTTTTTGGCTACAAGAAACACTCCAACCCAAATAAAATAATCTTCAACATCTTATTAGCTAATGGAAATACTTCAAAACTAATAGCGTTATTGCCAATGCCATATTGGCAAATAGAAATACTCCAACCAACCCAAATGAAGTTATCTCCAATATCTTATTGGCTTATAGAGACACTACAACCCTAATGAAGTTATCTCCAATGCCCTATTGGATAACTGAAATACTTCAAATTCATCATGTTATTGCCAATGATTTATTGAAGAATAGAAACATCCTAAGCCAAACAATATTATCTCCAATGCCTTATTAGCTAACAAAAATAGTTTAGACTCATAGGATTATCATCGATAGCTTATTAGCCAATGAAAACATTCCAACCCAAATGACGTTATCTCTAATATCTAATTTGCTAGCAAAAATATTTAAAACTGATGGAGTTATCATTGACGGTCTATTAGCTAATGAAAATACTCCAACCCAAAGGAACTTATCTCCAATGCCTTATTAGCTAATACGAACACTTCAAAACATATGATGTTATCACCTATGCCTTATTGCCTAATAGAAATAGCTTAACCCAAATCAAATATCTTTAGTGCCTTATTGGCTGACAGAAACACATCAACCTAAATAAAGTTATCTCCAATGCCTTATTGGCTATAAGAAACACTTCAAACTCTTGGGGTTATTTTTGACGCATTATGTGCCAACAGAAACACTCCAACCAAAATGAAGTTATCTCTAATTTCTTATTGGCTAAAGAAAATACTTCAAAACTCATCGGGTTATCACTAATATCTTATTGGCTAATAGAAACACTCCAACCCAAAACAAAGTGTCCAATGTCTTACTGGCTTACAAAAATACTAAAAAATCATAGGGTTATTATCACTACCTTATTGGCTAATGAAAATACTCCAACCCTAAAGAACTTATCCCTAATGCCTTATTGGCTAATAGAAACACTTCAAAACTCATGGGGTCATTGCCTACGTCATATTTGCTGATGAAAATATCCCAACCCAAATGAATAATCTCCAATGCCTTATTGGCTAATTGAAAATTTTCAAATTCATGTAGTTATCACCAATGCCTTATTAGCTAATGAAATCACTTCAACCCAAATGAAATTATCTCCAACACCCTATTGGCTAGTAGAAATACTTCAAACTCATGGGGTTATCATTGATGTCTTACTGGCTAATGGAAATATTGCAATCCAAATGAAGTTCTCTCCAATACCTTATTATTAGTTAACGGATATACTCCAAAACTCATATGGTTATCACCAAACCCATATTGGCTAACAGAAATACCCTAACCCAAATGAAGTTATCTCCAACGCCTTCTTGACAAATAAAAACTCTTTATCGCCAAGGCATTATTGGCATATGAAAGTACTCCAGCCCAAATGAAGTTATCTCCAACATCTTATTGGCTGAAGGATACACTTCAAACCCATGGAGTTATCACCAATGCCTTATTAGCTAATAGAAACACTCCAATACAAAAGAACTTATCTTTGATGCCTTACTGGCTAATGAAAATACTTGAAAACTCATAGAGTTATTGTCAATGCCTTTTTGAGAAACTAGAGCTCTCCATCCACAAATGAAGCCTTATTAACTAATGAAAACACTAAAGACTCATAAGGTAATCAACAATGCCATATTAGCTCACAAAAATACCCCAACCCAAACTAAATTATCTCCAATGCCTCATTGTCTAAAGGAAATACTTCCAATTCATGTAGTGATTGCCAATGCATTATTGGCTAATGGAAAAACTCCAACCAAAATAAAGTTGTCCCCAACAGCTTGTTGGCTATTGGAAATATTATTGCTAGTATGTTATTGGCCAACTAAAACACTCCTACCCAATTGAAGTTATCCCCAATCTCTTATTGGCTAACGAAAATACTTCAAAACCTATGGGGTTATCACTAATGCCCTATTGGCTAGCAAAAACACTCCAACTCACACAAAGTTATTTTCAATGCCTTATTGGCTAGAGGAAACACTTAAAACTCACGGGATTATTATTGATGCCTTATTGGCTAATAAAAACATTCAAACCTAATGGAACTTATCTCCAACACCTTATTGGGTAATAGGGATACTTCAAAACTCATGAGGTTATCAACTACGACTTATTGGTTAATGCAAATAGGCTAACCCAAATGAAATTATCTCCAATGCCTTATTAGCTAACAAAAATACTTCAAATTCATGTATTTATCATCAATGCCTAATTGGCTAATAAAAAGATTCTAATCCAAATGAAATTATCTCCAATGGCTTATTGGCTATCAGAAACCTTCAAACTAATGGGGCTATTGCCGATGCTTTATTAGCTAATGAAAACACTCCAACCCAAACAAAGTTATTGCCAATTCTTTATTGGCTAACAGAAACACTTCAAATATACACAAATGTCTTATTGGCTAATGGAAATACTCCAACTCAAACAATGTTAGAAACATTTCAAAATCATGAGATTATCCCAATGCCTTATTGGCTAATGGAAACACTATAATTCAAACAAAATTATTTCCAATGCCTTATCAGCTAGGGTATTTGCTTCAAAACTCATATGGTTATCACCAAAGCCATTTTGACTAACAGAAATACACCAACCAAAATGAAGTTATCTCCAATGCCTTCTGGGTTAATAGAAATAATTCAAATTCATGGGTCTATCACCAATGCCTTTTTGGCTAACGGAAATACTCCAACCCAAATGAAGTTATCTCCAACAACTTTTTGGCTAACAAAAATACTCCAACCCAAACCAAGTCATCTCTGATGCCTAATTTGCTAACAGAAAAGCTCCAACCCTAATGAAACTATCTCCAATGCCCTATTCACTAATAGAAACACTTCAAATTCATGGTGATATTAGGAATAGTTTATTGGCTAACCGAAACACTCTAGCCTAAATGAAGCTATCTCCAACACCTTATTGGCTAATAAAAACACCATATTGGCTAAGAGAAACACTACAAATTCATGGTTTTTGTGCCAACAGTTTATTGGTTAATGAAAATACTCTAACCCAAATGAAGTTATCCCCAATGTTTTGTTGGCTAATAGAAATAAGTCATACTCATAGGGCTATTGCCGATGCTTTATTGGCTAATGGAAACACTCCAACCCCAATAAAGTTATCTTTAATACTTTATTGGCTAACAGAAATACTCTTTAGCCAATGCTTTATTGGCTAATGAAAATGCTCCAACCCAAATGAACTTATCCCCAATGCCAACGAAAACATAACAACCTAAATAAAGTTATCTCCAATGCCTTATTGGCTATAAGAAATACTTTGAACACTTAGAGTTATTGCTGATATATTATTGGCTAATCGAAACACTCTAGCCCAAATGAAGTCATTGCCAATTTCTTATTATCTAGCTAAAATACTTCATAATACATGGGGTTATTACGAACACTTTATTGGCAAATGAAAATATTCCAACCCAACTGAAGTTATCTCCAATGTCTTATAGGCTAGTGGAACAACTTAAAAGTCATGGGGTTATCACCATTGCCTTACTGGCTAACGAAAATATTTCAACCCAAATGAACTTCTCTCCAATGCCTTATTGGTTAATAAAAATACTTCAAAACTCATGGAATTTTCACCTACACCTTATTCCCTAACAAAATACCTTGACCCAAATGAAATTATTTCTGATGCCTTATTGGCTGATGGAAATATTTCAAATTTATGTAGTTATCATCAATGATTTATTAGCTAATGAGAATACTTCAACCCAAATAAAATTATTTCCAACACCTTATTAGCTATCAGAAACACTTCAAACTCATAGGATTATTGCCAACGCATTATTGGCTAACAAAAATACTTTAATCCAAACAAAGTTATTGCCAATTCCTTATTAACAAATAGAAATCCTTTAATTCATGGAGTTATCTCTAGTAGCTTATTGGCTAATGGAAAAACTCCAACCTAAATGACATTATCTGCAATGCCCTATAAGCTAGCAAAAACACTTCAAACCCATGGGATCGTCGCTGATGCCATACTAGCTAATGGAAAAATTGCAACCCAAACAAAGTTATCTCTAACACCTTATTGGTTAATGAAAATACTTGAAAACTCATGAGGTTATCACCATCACCTTATTGGCTGACAAAAATACTCTAACTATAACAAAATTTTATCTAATGCCTTATTATCTAATAGAAATACTTCAAATTCATGGAACTATCCCCAAATAGCTTTTCAGCTAATAGAAACTCTCCAACCCATACAAAATAATCTCCAATGTCCTATTGACTAATAGAAATGCTTCAAAAATCATGGAGATATCACCAACACCTTATTGGCTAACATAAAAATCCCAACCCAGATGAAGTTATCACAAATGCCTTATTGGATAACGAAAATACTCTAATACAAATAAAGTTATCTCCAATGCCTTATTAGCTAATGGAAATTATATCCAATGCCTTATTGATTAATAAAAACACTTTAAATTCATGGTGCTATCGCCAATGCTTTATTGGCTAATGAAAAAACTCTAACACAAATGAATTTGCTTCTAATATTGGCTAATGGAACCACTTCAAACTCATGAATTATCATCAATGCTTGATTAGCTGACAGAAATACCCCAATATAAACAAACTTGTCTCCAATACCTTATTGGCTAATGGAAATACTTGAAAACTCTTAGAGTTCTTTCCATTCCCTTATTGGGAAATGGGAATACTCCAACCATAAATAAATCCTCGTTAGCTAGTGAAAACACTTCAAAACTCATAGGGTTATCAACAATTCCTTATTGGCTTATGAAAATATCCCAACTGAAACTAAATTATTTCCAATGGCTTATTAGCTAATGGAAACACTTCAAACTTGTGTTGTTATTGCCAACATATTATTAGCTAATAGAAATACTCTAATCCAAAGAAGGTTATCTCCAATGCCTTAATGGCTATTGGGAAAACTTTGAACTCTTAGTATTGTCTTCGTATAATTGGGCAACAAAAATACTCCAACTCAAACAAAGTTATCGCCAATCTTTTATTGGCTATCAAAAATTCTTCAAAACTCATGGGGTTTTCACTGACATCATATTGGCTAATGAAAATACTCCAATCCAAACAAAGTTATCTCCAACATCTTATTGGCTAGCAGAAACACTTAAAACTCATGGAATTATCACTAACGTCTTATGGGCTAATAGAAATACTTCAAACTAAAAGAGCTTATCTCCAACACCTTATTGGCTAATATAAATGCTTCAAAACTCATAGGATTATCACCTATGCTTTATTAGTTAATGGAAATAGCCCAATCCAAATGAAATTATCTACAACGCCTTATCGGCCAATGAAAATACTTCAAATTCATATAGTTATGGCCAATGCCATATTGCCTAATGGAAACATTCTAACCCAAATGAAACTATCTGTAAGGCCTTATTGGCTATTGGAAACACTTCAAACTCATGGGGTTATTTCAATGCATCATTGCCTAATGAAAATACTTTAACTAAAACAAAGCTATTGCTAAATCCTTTTTGGCTAATGCAAACACTTCAAATTTATGAAGTTATTGTCAATGGCTTATTGGCATATTGAAACACTCCAACCCAAATGAAGTTCACTCCAATACCTTATTGGCTAATGAAAATACTCTAACCCAAACAAAGTTATCGCCAATGTCTTTTTAGCTAACAGAAACACTTCAACCTAAGCAAAGTTATCTCCAATGGCTTACTAGCTAACGGAAACACTCCAATCCAAACAAAGTGATCCCCAACTATTTATTAGCTAATAGAAATACTTCAAATTATTTGAGTTAATATCAAGAACTTATTGGCTAATGCGAATGATCCAAACCAAATAAAGTTATCTCCACAGTCTAATTGGCTTATGGATATACTTCAAAATGTAGGTGGTTATCACCAATACTATATTGGCTAACAAAAATACTCCAACCTAAATAAACTTATCTCCAATCCCTTCTTGGGTAATGGAAATAATTCAAATTCATGGACCAATCATCAATACCTTTTTGGCTAATAGAAACACTCCAACCCAGATGAAGTAATCTCCAATGTCTTATTGGCTTAACAGAAATACTCCAATCCAAACAAAATTATCTCCAATGCCTTCTGGGCTAACATAAACAATTCAAATTCTTTGGTCTATCATCAATGCCTTTTGGCTAACCGAAATACTCCAACCCAAATGAAGTTATCTCCAATGTCTTATTGGCCAATAGAAATACTCAAACTAAAACAAAGTTATATCCAATGACTTATTAGCTAATGAAAATACTTCAAATTCATGGGGCTATCCCCAACACCTTCTTAGCTAATAGATATACTCCAACCTGGACAAAATAATCTCTAACATCTTATTGGCTAATGAAAATAATTTAAAACTCATGGAGTTACTACCAACGCCCTATTGGCTAATGAAAACTCTCCAACCCAAACAAAGTTTTCTCAAATACCTTATTGGCTAAGAGAAATGCTCTAATCCAAATGAACTCATCTCCAACACCTTATTTTCTAATAGAAATAATTCAAAACTAATGGGCTTATCATCTACGCTTTATTGGCTAATGAAAAAAAAAAACCAAACAAAATTATCTCCAATGCTTTATTAACAAACAAAAATACATCAAATTCATGTAGTTATCACCAATGTCATATTAGCTAATGGAAACACTCCAAACTAAACAAAGTTATCTCTGGTACCATATTGGCTAAAGGAAATACTTCAATCCAAACAAATTTATCTCCAACACCTTCTTGGCTAACCAAAATAATTCAAATTAATAGGCCATTTGCCAATGCCTTTTTGGCTAATGGAAATACTCCAACCCAAATGAAGTTATCTCCACTACCTTATTGGCTAACAAAAATACTCCAACTAAAACCAAATGATATCCAATGCCTTATTGGCCAATGGAAACACTTTAAATTTATAGGACAATCCCCAATGCCTTTTTGTCTAATACAAACACTCTAACTCAAATGAAATAATCTCCAACATCTTGCTAGCTAATTGAAACACTTTAAAACTCATGAAGTTATCATCCACGCCTTATTAACCAATGGAAGCACTCCAACATAAAGCTATCTCCAAAGGTTTATTGGCTAACGGAAACACTCTTTAGCTAATGCTTTATTGGCTAATGAAACAGTCCAGCCCAAACAAACTTATGTCCAATGCCTTATTGGCTAGTGGAGAAACTTCAACTCCTGGAGTTATCACTAATGCCTTATTGCCGACCCAAAACCCTCCAACATAAATAAACTTATATCCAATGTCTTATTAACTAATAGAAATACTTGAAAGCACATTGTGTTATTACCAACGGCTTATTTTGAAATGAGAACACTCCAACCCCAAATCATGCATTTTTGGCTAATGAAAATAATTCAAAACTAATGGGGTCATCACCAATGCCACATTGTCTAACGAAAATACCCAAACCCAAACTAAATTATCTCCAATGCCTTCTTGGCTGTTGGAAACACTTCGAATTCATATAGTTATTGCCAACATGTTATTAGCTAACGGAAATACACTAACATAAATAAAGTAATCTCCAACACCTTATTAGCTATCGAAAACACTTCGAACACTTGGGGCCATTGCCGATGCATTATTGGCCAAGGAAAATACTCCAAGCTAAATGAAGTTATCACCAATTTTTTATTGGCTAACTAAAATATGTCATCAAATGGAGTTATCACTAATCCTTATTGGCCAACAAAAACACTTCAATCCAAATGAACTTCTCTCTAATACCTTATTAGCTAATAAAAATACTTCAAAACTCATGGAGTTATCGCTTATGCCTAATTCACTAATGAAAATACCACAACCCATATGAAATTATCTCTAATTCTTTATTGGATAATGGAAACACTTCAAATTTGCATAGTTATCACCAACACCTTATTTGCTAACTGAAACACTTCAACCCAAAAACTCATGGGGTTAATGCCAATGGGTTATTTACAAATGGAAACACTCCAACTCAAATGAAGTTATTGCCATTCCTTATTGGAAAAGAGAATACTTCAAATTCGTGGAGTTATTGCCAGCAGCTTGTTGTCTAATGGAAAAACACTAACCTAAATGATGTTATCTTCAACACCCTATAGGCTAGTAGAAGCACTTCAAACTTATGGGGCTATTGCTGATGCCACATTGGCTAACCCAAAACCTGTAAAAATAAAGTTATCTCCAATGACTTATTATCTAATGGATATACCTCAAAATGCATGTGGTCATCACCAACATGATATTGGCTAATGGAAATATTCCAACCCAAAAAAAATTATCTCCAACGCCTTCTTGGCTAATGAAAACAATTCAAATACATGGGCCTATCACCAATGCCTTTTCGGATAACAGAAACCCTCCAACCCAAATGAAGTTATCTACAATGTTCTATTGGCTAACGAAAATACTTGAAAACTCATGAGGTTATGACCATCACCTTATTGGCTAATGAAAATACTCTGAATAAAACAAAATTATAACTATTTCCTTATTAGCTAATAGAAATACTTCAAATTCATGGAGTCATCCCCAATGCCTTTTTAGCTAATAGAAACACTCCTAACCAAATGAAATAATTTCCAATGTCTTGTTGCCTAATGAAAACACTTTAAAAATTATGAAGCTATCACCAGCACCTTATTGGTTAACATAAATGCCCCAACCCAAATAAAGTCATGTCAAATACTTTATTGGATAAGAAATACTCCAACCCAAATAAAGTTATCTCCAATGCCTTAATGGTTAATGGAAACACTCCAATGCAAATGAAGTTATCCACAATGCCTTATTGGCTAATAGAAACACTTCAAATTCATGGTGATATCTAACAAAAATGCTCCAACCCAAATGAATTTGTCTCTAATATTGGCAAACGAAAATACTTCAAACTCATGGAGTTATCACCAATGCTTTATTGGCTGATGAAAACACCCCAACACAAATGAACTTATCTCTAATCCCTCATTGGCTAATGAAAATACTTGAAAACTCATAGAGTTATAACTAATGCCTTACTGGGAAACAGTAATACTCCAACCCCAAATGAAGCTTTATTAGCTAATGAAAATAATTCAAAACTCATGGGATTATCAACAATGCCTTATTGGCTAAGGAAAACACCCAAACTCAAACTAAATTATCTCCAATACCTTATTGGCTAATGAAAATACTTGAAATTTATGTATTTAATGCCAACACATTATTGGCTAACAAATACACTCCAACCCAAAAAAAATCTCTCCAACACCTTAATGTCTATGAAGAAAACATTGAACTCTTGGGATTATTGCCTTCATATAGTTGGTCAATGTAAACGTTCCAACCCAAATGAAGTTATTGCCATTTTTTTTGGCTATTGAAAATACTTCTAAACCCATGGGTTATCACTCTACATTATTGGCTAACAAAAACACTCTAACCTAAACAAACTTATCCCTAATGCCTTATCAGCTAGGAAAAATACTTAAAACTAATGGGGTTATCACTGACACCTTATGGGCTAATAGAAACACTTCAACCTAAAGGAACTTATCTCTAATGCCCTTTTGGCTAATATAACACTTTGAAACTCATAGGATTATCTTCTATGCCTATTAGCTAATGGGAATAGCCCAATCCAAATCAAATTACATCCAATGCCTTATGGGCCAAAGGAAACTCTTCAAATTTGTGTAGTAATGGACAACACTATATTGCCTAACAGAAACACTCAAATCGAGACAAAATTATCTCCAACGCCTTATTAGCTATTGGAAACACTTCAAACTCATAGAAACACTTAAAATTCATGGGGCTATCCCCAACACCTTCTTGGCTAATAGAAATACTCCAACCCAAATAAAATAATCTTCAACATCTTATTGGCCAATTGACACACTTCAAAACTCAAGGAGTTACTGCAAACACAGTACTGGCTAACAAAAACCCTCCAACCCAAATGAAGTTTTCTCAAACGCCTTATTGGCTAACAAAAACATTCCAACCCAAATGAACTCATCTCCAGCACCTTATTGGCTAATAGAAACCATCAAAACTCATGGGTCTATTGCCTACACCTTATAGGCTAATAGAAATAAATCAACCCAAATGAAATTATCTCCAATGCCTTATTGGCTAACCAAAACACATTAAATTCTTGTAGTTATTGCCAATGCTATATTGGCTAATGAAAATACTCTAAACCAAACAAAGTCATCTCCAACACCTTATTGGCTAATTGATATATGTCAAAACACATATGGTTATCACTGATGTTTTGCTAGTTAACAGAAATACTTTAATGCGAATGAAGTTATCTCTAACACCTTCTTCGCTAACAAAAATAATTCAAATTCATGGGCCATTCGCCAACACCTTTTTGGCTAACATAAACACTCAACCCAAATAAGGTTATCTCCAATGCCTTATTGGCAAACAGAAATATTTGAAAACTCATGAGATTATGACCATTGCCTTTTTGGCTAATGAAAATATTCCAACTAAAACAAAATTAAATCCAATGCCTTATTGACCAATGAAAATACTTCAAATTCATGGGGCAGTCCCCAAGTGCTTTTGGCTAATGCAAATACTCCAACCCAAATAAAATAATGTCCAACATCTTACTGGCTAATTGAAACACTTCAAAATGTACAAAGTTATCGCCTACATCTTATTGGCCAATTGAAACACTCCAAACTGAACATAGTTATCTCCAATGCATTATTGGCTAATAGAAACACTCTTAGCCAATGCTTTATTGGCTAATGGAAACACTCTAGCCTAAACGAAGTCATCTCCAATGTCTTTTTGGCTAGTGAAAGACTTCAAACTCATGGAGTTATCACCAATGCCTTATTACCGAATGAAAATACTCCAACACAGACAAAAAAATCTCCTATGTCTTATTGGCTAACAAAAATAGTAGAAAACTCAGTGCTATACCAACGGCTTATTAGAAAATGAGAACATTCCAACCCCAAATCATGCATTTTTGGCTAATGAAAATAATTCAAAACTTATGGGATTAGCACCAATGCCACATTGGCTAATAGAAATACCCAACCCAAACTAAGTTATCTCCAATGCCTTTTTGGTTGATGGGAACACTTCAAATTTGTGTAGTTATTGCCAATTTGTTATTGGCTAATGGAAATATGCCAACCGAAATAAAGTTATCTCCAATAGCTTACTGGCTATCAAAAACACTTTGAACACTTGGGATCATTGTCAACATGTTATTGGTCAATAGAAACACTCTAACCCAACTAAATTTATCACCCATTTTTTATTGGCTAACTAAAATACCTCAGAACACATGGGGTTATCACTAATGCCTTATTGGCTAACAGAAACACTCCAACCTAAATGAACTTCTCCCCAATGCCATATTGGCTAGCAAAACCACTTCAAACTCATGGTGTTATCACTGTTGCCTTATTAGCTAATGAAAATATTTCAACCCAAATGAACTTTTCTCCAATACTTTATTGACTAATAAAAATACTTCAATGCCACATTGGCTAATAGAAATACCCCAACCCAAATAAAATTTTCTCTAATGCCTTATTGGCTATTGGAAACACTTCAAATTCGCGTAGTTATTACTAATGCCTTTTTGCCTAATGAAAACTCTTCAACCCAAGTGAAATTATCTCCAACATCTTATTGGCTAACAGAAACACTTTGAATTCATGGAGTTATTATCGATGCATTATTAGCTAATGGAAACACTCCAACCTAAAGAAGTTATTGTTTATTGACAAATAAAAACACTTCAAATTCTTGGAGTTATCGCTAGCAGCTTATTGGCTATTAAAAAACTCCCACCCAAATGAAGTTATCTCCAATGCCCTATAGTAGAAATACTTCAAACTCATGAGGTTATCACTGATGTTGTATTGGCTAATAGATAAACTTCAAAATGCTTGTGGTTATCACCAACATGATATTAGCTAACAGAAATGCTCAAACCCAAATAAAGTTATCTCTAATACCTTCTTGACTAACAAAAGCAATTGAAATTCATGGGCCTATCACCAAAGCCTTTTTCTCTTATGAAAACACTACAACCCAAATAAAATTATCTCTAATACCTTATTGGCTAATGAAAATATTTGAAAACTAATGAGTTTATCAATACCACCTTACTAGCCAACAAAAATACTCCAACTAAAATAAAATTATATCCAACATTTTATTGGCTCATAGAAACACTTAAAATTCATAGGGCTATCTCCAACACCTTCTTAGGTAATAGAAACAGTCCAACCCAAATAAAATAACCTTGAACATCTTATTGGCTAGTGGACACACTACAAAACTGATGGAATTACTGCCAATGCCCTATTGGCTAACAGAAACCTTCCAACCCAAATAAAATTTCCTCAAATGCATTATTGGCTAACAAAAATGTTCCAACCCAAATGAACTCATCTCCAACACCTTATTAGCAAATAGAAACACATCAAAACTCATGAGTTTATCACTTTGCCTTATTAGCTAATGGAAATAAACCAACCCAAAAAAAATTATATCTCCAATGATTTATTGGCTAATGAAAACATATCAAATTCCTATAGTTATCGCCAATGCCATATTGGCTAATGAAAATACTCCAAACCAAATGAAGTTATCTCCAATGCCTTATTGGCTAATGGATATACTTCAAAATGCATACGGTTCTCACCAACGTTATGTTGGGTAACGAAAATACTTAGGCTTGAAAATAATTTCAATTTTGATCACTTCTATTCTTTTTCAATAGGAGTAAGTCTATTTTATTTGGAGTGAACGGCCTGATATTACCTTTACTTTTTTTTTTAACTCAACTTACTTGTTTGAATTAAAAGGAATATCTTGAATTCGAAAATTCCAACCAAGAAAAAAAGAAATAATAAGGCCAAGGAAATCTTAGATCAGACCTACGAAAATGAAACCAAAAAAAGATACTGAAAAGAATTACACAAAATCATAAATAATAATTAAAATAAAGGAGAAAAACAATTAAAAAAAAAGAAGGAAGGAGAACTAGATTTTCTTTTGAAAAAATATTTCCTTTTTAGATGGGCTGTCAAGGATGTAGAGGAGGTAGGATGGGCAACTGGTGAGATCTAGTATGGATTGTACATGGATGAGAGTTAGAGTCGGCGGCTCTCCTAGGGTTCCCTCATCTGAGATCCCTGAGGAAGAGGATCAAGTTGGCCCAACTCAAATGAAGTTATCTCCAATGCCTTCTTGGCTAACAGAAATAATTCAAATTCATGGGCCATTTGCCAATACCTTTTTGGCTAATGGAAAGACTAACCCAAATGAAGTTATCTCCATTGCCTTACTGGTTAATGGAGATCCTTGAAAACTCATAAGGTTATCACCATAGCCTTATTGTCTAAGGGAATTACTCCAACTAAAACAAAATTATATCTAATGCCTTATTGGTTAATGAAAACACTTCAAATTCATGGCGTAGTCCTCAAGGGCTTCTTGGCTAATACAAACACTCTAACCCAAATGAAATAATCTCCAACATCTTACTGGCTAATAGAAACACTTCAAAACATACGAAGTTATTGCTAAGGCCTTACTTGCCAACAAAAACAATTCAACCTAAACGAAGTTATCTCCAATGCCTTATTGGCTAACGGAAACACTCTTTAGCCCTTGCTTTATTGGCTAATGAAAATACTTTGACCCAAATAAAGTCATCTCCAATGCCTTATCGGCTATTGGGAAAACTTCAAAATCACAAAGTTATCACCAGTGCCTTACTGCTGAATGAAAACACTCCAACACAGACAAACTTATCTCCTATGTCTTATTGGCTAATGAAGATAGTTGAAAACTCATAGTGCTATCACCAATGCCTTATTGGGAAATGAGAACACTCCAACCCCAAATCATGCATTTTTGGCTAATGAAAATAATTCAAAACTCATGGGATTACCACCAATGCCAGATTGGCTAATAGAAATACCCAAACCCAAACTAAGTAACCTCCAATGCCTTTTTTGTTGATGGGAACACTTCAAATTTGTGTAGTTATTGCCAACAAATTATTGGCTAATGGAAATATGCCAACCTAAATAAAGATATCTCTAATATCTTATTGGCTATCGGAAACACTTTGAACACTTAGGATCATTGCCAATATGTTATTAGTCAACTGAAACACTCCAACCCAAACAAAGTTATCATCAATTTTTATTGGCTAACTAAAATACCTCATAACACATGGGGTTATCATTAACACCTTATTGGCTAACAGAAACACTCCAACCCAAATGAACTTCTCTTCAATGCTTGATTGGCTAATGGAACCACTTAAAACTCATGGCATTATAACCATTGTCTTATTGGCTAACCTAAATATTCCAACCCAAACAAACTCTTCTCCAATACCTTATTGACTAATAAAAATACTTTGAAACTCATGGGGTTATTGCGTATGCTTTATTCACTAACGAAAATACCTTGAGCCAAATGAAATTATCTCTGACATCTAATTAGCAAATGAAAACACTTCGAATTCTTGTAGTTATCGCTAATTCCTTATTGGCTAATAGAAACACTTTAACCCAAATGAAATTATCTCCAATATCTTATTGGCTAATGGAAATATTTTGAATTCATGGGGTTATTACTAATGCATTATTGGCTAATGGAAACAATCCAACCCAAACGAAGCTATTGCCAATTCCTCATTGACAAATAAAACTATTTAAATTAATGGAGTTATCGCCCACAGCTTATTAGCTATTGGAAAAACTCCCACCCAAACAAAGTTATCTCCAACACTGTATAGGCTAGCGAAAACACTTCAAACTCAAGAGGTTATCGCCAATATTGTGCTAGCTAATGGAGAAACTACAACCCAAATAAAGTTACTCCAATGATTTGTTGGCTAACGGATATACTTCAAAATGCTTCTGGTTATCACTAACACAATATTGGCTAACAAAAGTACTCAAATCCAAACAAAGCTAGCTCTAATGCCTTCTTAGCTAATGAAAATAATTTGAATTCATGGGCCTATCGCTAATGCTTTCTAGCTAACAAAAACACTCCAAATTCAAATTCATGGGCCTATCGCCAAAGCCTTTTTGGCTAATAAAAACACTCCAACCCAAATGAAGTTATCTCCAATGCCTTATCGGCTAACGAAAATAACTAAAAACTCATCAGGTTATCACCATTGCCTTGGCTAAGGAAAATACTCTGATTAAAATGAAATTATATCTGATGCCTTATTCGCTAATAGAAACACTTCAAATTCATGGGGCTATCCCCAATGCCTTTTTGGCTAATAGAAACACTCCAATCCAAATGAAATAATCTCCAACATCTTATTGGAAAACACTTCAAAAATCATGATGTTATCGCCAACACTTTATTGGCTAACATAATACCCCAACCCAAACAAAGTTATCACAAATGTATTTTTGGATAGTGGAAATACTCCAACCCAAATAAAGTTATTTCTAATACCTTATTGGCTAGCGAAAACACTTTAACTAGAATGAAATTATCTCCAATGCCTTATTAACTAATAAAAACATTTCAAATTTATGGTGCTATCACCAATAGTTTATTGGCTAACAAAAATACTCTAGCCTAAATGAATTTGTCTCCAATATTGGCCTACAAAAATACTTCAAACACATGGAGTTATCACTGATGCTTTATTGAAAACACATCAACCCAAACAAAGTTATTGTTAATTCCTTTTTGGCTAACAAAAACATTTTATATTCATGGAATTATCGTAAATAGCTTATTGGCAAATTGAAACACTCCAACCCAAATGAAGTTATCTCCAACATTTTATTGGCTAACAAAAGTACTCCAACCCAAATGAAGTTTTCTCCAACATTTTATTGGCTAACAAAAGTACTCCAACCCAAATGAAGTTATCTCCAATGGCTTATTTGCTAATTGACAAACAGATATACTTAAAAATGCATGTGGTTATCAATAATGTTATATTGGCTAATGGAAATACTCCAACCCAAACAAAGTCATCTCCAATACCTTCTTGGCTAACAAAAATAATTTGAATTCATGGGCCTATTACCAACACCCTTTTGCCTAATGAAAATACTCTAACCCAAATGAAGTTATCTCCAACACCTTATTGGCTAATGAAAATACTTGAAAATTGATTAGGTTATCACCATTGCCTTTCTGGCTAATAAAAATATTCTAATTAAAATAAAATTATATCCAACTCCTTATTGGCTAATGAAAATACTTTAAATTCATGGGGCTATCCCCAACACCTTCTTGGCTAATAGATACAATCTAACCCAAATGAAATAATTTCCAACATCTTATTGGCTAATGGAAATGCTTCAACACTCATGGAGTTATTGCCAACACCCTATTGGCTAATGGAAACCCTCTAACCCAAATGAAGTTTTCTAAAATGCCTTAATGGCTAATGGAAATACACTAACCTAGACAAACTCATCTCCAATACCTTATTGACTAATAGAAACACTTCAAAACTCATGAGCTTATTGCCTATGCCTTATTGGCTAATGGAAATGAACCAACCCAAACAAAATTATCTACAATGCCTTATTGGCTAACAAAAATACATTAACTTTGTGTAGTTATTGCCAATGCCTTATTGGCTAATGGAAATAGTCCAAACCAAATGAAGTTATCTCCAATGCCTTATTGGCTAACGGAAAACCTCAACCCAAACGAAGTTGTCTCCAATGCCTTCTTGTCTAACAAAAATAAATCAAATTCATGGCCTATTCACCAATGTCTTTTTGGCTAACGAAAATACTCTAACCCAAATGAAGTCATCTCCAATGCCTTATTAGCTAATGGAAATACTTGAAAACTCATAAGGTTCTCATCATCACCTTATTGGCTAACGAAAATACTCCAACTAAAACAAAATTATATCCATTGCCTTATTGGCCAATGGAAACACTTCAAATTCATGGGGCAATTCCCAATGCCTTTTCAACTAATACAAACACTTCATCCCAAATGAAACAATCTCTAATGTCTTATTAGCTAATAGAAACACTTAAAAATTCACAAAGCTATTGTCGCTGCTTTATTGGCCAATGGATACACTCCAATCCAAATGAAGTTATCTCCAATGTCTTATTGGCTAACGGAGACCCTACAACCCCAATGAAGTTATTTTTGATGCTTTATTGGCTAGTAGAAACACTTCAAATTCATGGTGTTATCGCCAATGGTTTATTGACCAATAGAAACACTCAAGCCCAAATGAACTTATATCCAATGCCTTATTGACTAATGAAAATAGTTCAAACTCATAGAATTATTGTCAATGCATTATTGGTCAACGGAAACATTTGAACACAAATGAAATTATCTCTAACACCTTATTTGCTAATAGAAATACTTTATCACCAATGCTTTATTGGCTAATGAAAACACTCTAGATTAAATGAAGCCATCTCTAGTGCCTTATTGCCTAATAGGAGCACTTTATTGCCTAATAGAAACACTCCAACCAAAACAAACTTATCTCCAATGCCTTATTGGCTAATAGAAATAATTCAAAATTCATGGGGTTTCAACTATGCCATATTGGCTAATGGAAATACCCCAACGCAAATGAAATTATCTCTAACACATTATTGGTCAATGGTGACACTTAAATTCATATAGTTATCACCAACCCCTTATTAGCTAATGAAAATACTTCAACCTAAATGAACTTATCTCCAATGCCCTATTCACTAGTAGAAACTCTTCAAACTCATGGGGTTATCATCAATGACTTACTGGCTAATGGAAACAGTACAACCCAAATGAAGTTCACTCCAATGCCTTATTGGCCAATGGATATACTTCAAGACTCATGTGGTTATCAACAAAGCCATATCGGTTAACTAAAATACTATAATATAAATAAAGTTATCTCCAATGCCTTCTTGACTAACAAAAACTCTTTATCACCAATGCTTTACTGGCTCATAAGAACACTCCAGTCTTATGCCTTATTGGCTAATAGAAACACTTCAAACTCATAGATTAAATCTTAGCTGAAACTGAAATGTTTCAGCCAAAACATTTCGGTTTTGGCCGGTGGTGAAACACTTTGTCAAAATTGGTTTCAGTTTAGGGTTAGGGTTTTGTGACGGCAAGCACATTGAGCGCAGAGTGAGCATAGCGAGTGCGCACGAGGAGAGCGCGCAATGAGCTCGCATAGGGAGATTGCACGGTGAGCTTGCAAGGGGAGATTGGGCAGTGAGCTCGCATGGGAAGAGCACGTGGGGAACTCACACAAGGAGATCATGCGGGGAGCTTGCATGGGGATATCGCACAGGGAGCTTGCACAGGGAGCTAGCGCAATGAGCTCGTGCAGGGAGATTGCGCAACGAGCTCACAGGGGGAGAATGTGCAATGAGCTCACACGGGGAGAGCATGTAGCAAGCTTGCACTGGGAGATCGGGCAGTGAGCTTGCACAGGGAGAGAATGCTGGGAGAGCATGCAGCGAGCTAGCATGGGGAGATCATGCAGCCATTGCCAGCCTCGTGCTCATTCCTGTGCCCTCGCCAACCTCGCGCCGTGCTAGAACCCTCCCTGGCATCGACCCCACACCCTCGTGACTGCCTTTGGTTCCCACACCCATGCATTCGCGCTGGCGTAGGCACGAGCGCATGAGTGTGAGTGCCAAAGGCCAATGCGAGAGTGCAGGCTCGATGTCGATGAGGGCTTGGGCACTGGCACGAGGCCAGTGAGGGCAAGGGTTTAGGCTCACTGGCGAGGGTGCGAGTGAGGCACGGGTGCAGGCGTGAGCTCGCCGGCGTGAGAGTGGGTGTAGGTAGCAGAGGGCGTGGGCTTGGGCATGGGTGCGGGTGCGAGTCTGGGCGTTGGTGCAAGCTCACCGATGAGGATGCAGGTGAGGTCGACACGAGCGCGAGCTTGCCGGTGCAAGCGTGGGTGCAAGTGCTAGAGGGCATAGGTTTGGGTGTGGGAGCTAGTGGAGCGCAGGTGCAGGTGTGAGCTCGCCGGTGTACATGTAGGTGCAGGCTCACTGACAAGGGTGCGGGTGAGGCGCAGGTGCGAGCGCGAGCGCAGGCATGGGCGCCCGAGGGCACAGGTTCGGGCTCAGGTGCGGGTGCGGGTGAGGCGCGGGTGTGGGTGCGAGTTCGCATCAGCGAGCTCCTGCACACACCCTTGCCTCACCCACACCCTCCCCTGTGAGCCCGCCCCCATGCCCATGCCAGAACCTGTGGCCTCTGGCGCTCGCACCCGAGCCCTTGACTGCCTCGCGTCTGTGTCCGAGCCCTTGCCAACCTCGAGCCGGTCTCTGGTGCCCACACCCGTGCACTCACCAGCCAGGCACTCACACCCGCCCTTGTGCCTGTGCCCATGCCCATGCCCCCGCGCTCATGCCCAAGCCCTAGCCCCAGCCTCACGGCCATGTCCGAGCTCTTGCCAACCGTGCACCAGCGATTGCGCCCTCACCTGGGCCATGCCTCACCGGTCACGCGCCTGCGCCTGCACCCTCACTTGGGCCACGCCTCACCGGTTGCGTGCCTGCGCCTGCACCTTCACCGGCCTCTATAACTGATAGTCGAGTGAATAGTGAAATACGCAATACTGTTCACGTGCATGCATTTTCACCTTTTTCATGTATGTGCGTAGCCACTCCACCAAAAGTAAAAGTAAAAAAAAATTATATCAATCAATGTCCCACTCCCATGTCAATAAATAATTAATAATTAAAAAAAAAATTTGACGGAGACCTGCATGATTGTTTCAAAAATTTTTAAAAATATTATAATATTTTTAATTTTAAGTTAAAAAATAATTAAAATAAAGTTAGATTTTATTAAAAATAAATAAATAAAATATTTTGGTCGAAACCAAAATGAAAATGATTTTTTTGACCAAAACACATCAATTTCTCTAATTGTCCGTAGGGATTTATAGGCAAAAAAATCTTTTAGTTAATTAAATATAATTATTATCTCTAAATTTAAAGGTTGGTCTACCCATTAAGTGATTAACTATTAAAATTAATTAAACTTATATTTACTATTATGATAAAATTATTAATAATTATTTAAATTTTTTATATTTTTTGAAAATTTTTAAAATTGTTTATCATTTTTTAATTTGAAGTCAAAATATAGTTAAACTCTGGTCAACACGTAATTAATACTTAAAAAAGTTTTTTGACCGAAAATGTCGAAATGTATCGATTTCGCTGGACGTCGAAACCAAAACTTAAAACCTTGGATTTATCACCAATGTCTTATTGGGTAACAGAAACTCCCTAACACAAATGAACTTATTTCCAATATCTTATTGGCTAGCGAAAATACTTGAAATCTCATAGAGTTATTGCCAACACTTTATTAGGAAACAAGAGTTCTACAACCCTAAATGAGGCCTTATTAGCTAATGAAAATACTTAAAAACTGATGGGGTAATTAACAATGCCATATTAGTTAAGGAAAATACTGCACCCCAAACTAAATTATCTCTAATGCCTTATTGGCTAATGAAAATACTTTCAATTTGTGTAGTGATCACCAATGCATTATTGGCTAATGGAAACACTCCAACCTAAATAAAGTAATCTCCAATGCTTTATTGGCTATTGAAAATACTTTAAACTCATAGGGTTATTGCTGATGCATTATTGGCCAATGAAAACACTCTCACCTAAATGAAGTTAGCATAAGTTTCATATCTGCTAACAAAAATACCTCAAAACTTATAGGGTTATCACTAACAGCTTATTGGCTAATAGAAATACTCAAATCTAAATGAAGTTATCTCCTTTGCCATATTGGCTAGCAAAAATGCCTAAAACTTATGGGGTTATCATTGACGCCTTATTGGCTAATGAAAATACTCCAACCCAAAGGAACTTATTTCCAATGCCTTATTAGCTAATATGAACACTTCAAAACTCATAAGCTTATCGCTTATACCTTATTGGCTAATGAAAATAGCCCAACCCAAATGAACCTATCTCTAACTCCATATTAGCTAATAGAAACATGCCAACCTAAATAAATTTATCCCCAATGTCTTATTAGTTATTAAAAATACTTCAAACTCTTGGGTTTATTGCTGACACGTTATTCACCAATAGAAACACTCTAACCTAAATGAAGTTATTCTCAATTTCTTATTAGCTAATGAAAATACTTTAAAGCTCATGGGGTTATCACTAATGCCTTATTGGCTAATAGAAATGCTCCAACCTACTTGAAGTTATCTTCAATAGCTTATTAACTAGCAAAAATATTGAAAAACTCATGGGGTTATTACTATTGCCTTATTGGCAAATGAAAACACTCCAACCAAACAAACTTACCTCTAATGTCTTATTGGATAATAGAAATACTTCAAAACTCATGGGGTTATCACCTATGCCATATTGGCTAACAGAAATACCCCAACCAAGTGAAATTATCTCCAACACCTTATTTGCTAATGGAAACACTTCAAGTTCAGTTAGTTATCATCAATGCCTTATTGGCTAATGGAAGCATTTCCACCCAAATGAAGTTATCTCCAGCTCCCTATTGGCTAGCAAAAATACTTCAAACTCATGGGATTATCATCAACACCTTAATGGCTAATGAAAACACTACAACTTAAATGAAATTCTCTCCATTGCCTTATTGGCCAATGGATATATTTCAAAACTCATGTGGTTTTCACCAACACCATATTGCCTAATGAAAATACTCCAACTCAAATGAAGTTATCTCCAATGCCTTCTTGGCTAATGGAAACTCTTTATCATCAATGCTTTATTGACTCAAAAACACTCCAACACGAACAAAGTTATCTCCAATGACTTATTGGTTGATGAAAACACTTAAAAACATGAAATTATTATCAATGCCTTATCGGCTAATATAAACACTCGAACACAAATGATCTTATCTCTAATGTCTTATTGGCTAATGGAAATACTTGAAACTCATCAAGTTATTGCCAACTCCTTATTGGAAATTGGGAGCTCTCCAACCCCAAATGAAGCTTTATTGGCCAACGAAAATACTTAAAAACTCATTGGATAATCAACAATGCCATATTAGCTAACAAAAATATCCCAACCCAAACTAAATTATCTCCAATGACTCATTGACTAACAGAAATACTTCCAACATGTGTAGTGACTGCGAACGCATTATTAGCTAATAAAAACACTCCAACCTAAATAAAGTTATCTTCAACACCTTATTGGTTGTCAAAAATACTTCAAACTCTTAGGATTATTACTGATGCATTATTAGCCAATGGAAACATTCCAACCCAAATGAAGTTATCACTAATTTCTTATTGCATAATGAAAATACTTTAAAACTCATGGTTATCACTAACACTTTATTAGCTATAGAAATACTCCAACCTAAATAAAGTTATCTCCAATGGCTTATTGGCTAACAGAATCACTTAAAACTCATGGGGTTATTGTCATCACCTTATTTCCTAACAAAAACACTCCAACCTAAATGAACTTATCTCCAATGGCTTATTAGATAATTGAAACACTTCAAAACTCATGGGGTTATCATGTACATTGTATTGGATAATGTAAATACTCCAACCCAAATGAAATTATCTCCAATGCCTTATTAGATAATGAAAAGACTTCAAATTTATGTAGTTATTGTCAATGCCTTATTAGCTAATGGAAACACTTTAACCCAAACAAAGTTATCTCTGATGCCCTATTGGCTAGCAAAAACACTTCAAACTCATGGGGTTATCATCGATGCTTGACTTTGGTTGATGGAAACACTTCAAATCATGAAGTTATCACCAACACCTTAGTGGTTAACAAAAATACTCCAACACAAATAAACTCATCTCTAATGCCTTATTGGTTAATGGAAACACTTGAAAACTTATAGAGTTATCACCAATGCTTTATTGGGAAACATGAACTCTTCAACTCCAAATAAGCCTTATTGGTTAACAAAAGCACTTAAAAACTCATGGGGTAGTCAACAATGCCATATTAGCCAACAAAAATCCCCCAACCCAACTAAATTATCTCCAATGCCTCATTGGCTAATGGAATACTATGCAATGGGCTTACTCTCCTTTAGTGCTTGGGGATGGTAGTGTAGGTTGCTTGAGCAGCATGAGGAGGCTGCTCGGGAGTTACATGAGCCGGTAATGGAGAGAGCTCATCAGTGGGACACGACCATGGTGATTCAGAGGAGAACATGGGCAGCTGAGCTCTCATGGACTTATAGGAGACAAATGAAAAGAGCCAAAGTAAAGAGCAAAAGAAACAAAAAAGAAAACAAGATACATTTTGCGACCTTACTCAATTTGTTCTCCAATCTATTTATTTTCTTTCACCTTGTCACCTTCCCAAACTAATCTTTTCTTCTCTTCTATTTTAGCATTCATCCCCTTTACAGATTTTGATCTCTCTATTTTTGGTGCAGGATTACACATTTTTTTATAATGGTTAAGAGGATAAGAAGATCAAACTGATCTTCCTCTTTTGAATTTTAAATAGATGGTTGGATGAAGTCTATCTACATTCAAAGTTTAAAATTTTGGAGATTGGATATGTTTTGTTAGAATTGAAACTTTCAGGCCCTTTTTGAGCAAAATTTAGACCTGTTCATAGATAAAAATTTTTGCAACACTTGTTTGGGAACATTAGAATTTTCAGTGTTTATTTGTAAATATAGAATTCTTTAGGTGTTTATTTGCAAACCTTATATTTTGTATAGATTGATTTGAAATTTTTGGAACTTTCATGGACTTTTTCATAAAATTCCATCCCAGGGATTTATTTATAAGAAAAATCTAACCAAGAATCTATTTGTAAGATTTTATTCGGTCCAAGGATTTGTTTGTAAAGTTCTTATTTTTTTTCATTTTAGCCCAAATTTTGGATGAATTATGGGCCTAATTTTATTCTAAATACTTGATCCACTCAACCCACTTGGATTAAGCTTAGTTTGAGAATTCAGGTTCAAATTAAGCTTAATTTTCAATCAAATTTGACTGCGATTTAGATTCAATTGAGACCCACACTTGAGACCTGATTTAAGTGCATGCAAGTTTCAATGTTGATCATATTTCAATCAAATATGATTGCAGCAAAAATCATTTCAAACAATTTTCTCTTTTGAATTCTACTATTGATTATCCTTCCAAAGAGAAATACTGACTTAAGCATTGGAGAGACCGCCACATTCCGATTGTCTCCCTCATGGTGTCTCCATCTTGCAGGTCATGTGGCATGAACCAATCAAGTGGATCTGATCTTAAGGGATCTTCTAATTTGAAACTGATGGCAAGTTTAACTCCATAAAAAATAACAATGATAACAAAGATGGTAACAGTGGCAATAACTATAATGGCAAAGGTAGTGGCATCAAGTAGGGAAGAGAGACTGGAAAACAATAATGATGATTGTGATGATCAACGTGACAAAGATAAAGGTAATAATAGTAGTTTTTATTTCTTCTTTTATATGTTACTTTTTGAAATTTGCTAGTGTTCAGGTTTTTTTTAAAGTATTATAGATTAAGTTTCTATTTTGGTATTTATTGACATAACAATATCCTATTTTTTGTTATAGTTTATTTTTACTTTACTTTTTAGTTATTTTGCCAATGTTCAATATTCAACATAATTTAGTTATATTTTTAGTTTCAGTTTTTGTTAGTTATCACTCACACTTACATATTATTCAACATAATATTCAATATGCCATCATGTAATTGTCTTTCTTTTTGTTTTTGTTAGGGTAAAATATTCATTCAACATTGTTTAGGTGGCTTTTATCGACCGAAATTTGATAAAAATATGAGCAGAATTGAAGTTAGAATTATCCCGAAACTATAGCTCAAATTTATGCTTCAACTGGATCTGAATCACAATGAAATTTGACCCAAATTTGAGCTCAATTCAAACCTAAATGGTTATAAATTTTGAAGGTAAATTAAGTTTAATTCAAGTGGACTGAGTAGGCCCAAAATTTGGGCCTAAATTAGGCCTAAAACTCATTAAAAATCTTAAACAAAATGAGAGAAATAAAATATTTATATATAGGTTCCTGAACCAAATAAAACTATTATAAACAAGTCTATTGTTGGATTTTTTTTTTTTCTTTTCTCTTACAAATAGATCCATAGCTCGATTTTTCCCTCATAAGTAAGTCTCTGGATCAAAATATCTTTTCATATTGGTCTCCAAATCAAGTAATTGTTTACATATAGGTCTCTGCAAGGACAAAATCTTTACAAAAAGATCCTTGGATTGAAAATTCTTACAAAAAGATCTATAAAAATCTTTAACTTATAAATTGGTCCTCACATAATCTTGGATTTGTGAAAGTTCCCCTCAAAGATTGTAAATTATAAATGAATCTTTACAAAATTTAGAGTTACGAAAAGAACCTTTTAAAAATTTATATTTACGAATAAATACTGAGGATATTTTACTTTTTACAAATAACCCTCCAAAACAAATTAAATTACAAACTTGACATTTTGTGCTTGTATAAATAAACCCTCCAAATATTTTTATTTCTAAATAAATCTAAATTTTATTATTTTTGTTAATAAAAATTTTCAAAAAGGATCTTAAAAATTTTAAAAATTTATAAATAAACCCTTATGGATAATTTCATAAAAAATTCATGAATTTATGAAAACTACACATCGATCCCTGAAAATAAGTTTCGAACTAACACCCTAAATTTTGTGATATCACAAAATAATACAAATCTTCATTCACATTCACCAAGAGGCTTCTCCCTTCCTCTCACCGGTGTTAGGCCATGAAGTGGCCCCTTGCCATCATCACTACTGAGTGGCCATGAGGCAGCTCCTGCTTATCGAGGTTGGCAAGGGCCAACCTCCTGCCATTTTGATCAATTGAAGTTAGCTAAATTGGCCACTTGACAAAGAAGAAGAAGATCAAGATGGGTGACTGTCGGCCATATGAATAAGTGAATGAAGAAGAAAGGATGAGAAAGAAAGGAGAAGGGAAGAAAACAATATTAAAAAAATGTCATAATGGCTGCCAAGAGATAAAAAAAATAAGAAAATAAGAAAATAAGAAAGAAAACAAAAAAAATTAAAATTAAAATTGAAAAAATAAAGAAAAAAGGCGAAAAGATGAAAAATACTTTTTTTTACTTTGATTTGCCTCCACTAACTTAGGGCCAACTTGTGGGTCCACTCAAAAGTTATCCGACCTATGATTAACCTACGAGCTTGCTCGAAAGTCATCCAACCTAGGACCAACCAGAAGGCTCACCCAAAAGTCATTCAATCTAGGGCTAGTTAGCATACTCACCCAAAAGTTGTCCAACCTAATGCTAACCTGCGAGTTTCACCCCAAAATCATACAACCTAAGACCATCCTACAAGCTTGTCTGATATTTGATCAATCTTGGGCCAGCCTACATACTCACCCAAAAGTCATTCAACCAAGAGCCAACCTGCGGGCTTACCCGAAACTCATTTGATTGAAGGCTAGCTTGTGGGATCGCCTAAAAGTTATTTGACTCGGGGCTTGCACTTGGACTTACCCAAAAGTCACTTAATTAATTGATAATCTAATGGCTCTAAAATTAACCAAATTAAATTGATTAAAGTAAATCAATCAAAATCATTGACCTAATTAAATTGGAAATAAGCCAATTTGGCCAAACTAAATAAATTGATTAAGTGCCAAACTAATTTGAACGAATTGTTAAATGGATCCAAATTTGCCCAAATAAAGTTTATAAATTGAATTTAAATTAAAACGGACCCAAAATGGTCTAGGTCAAATCAGATCAAATCGACCCATACCCAAATTCTAACCGGGTCCAAGTAGCTCAAACACAAAACCACATCAAGTCCAAACCTAAACCAAAACCAAATCAAGTCTAAGCCTGAATCAAAATCAAATTTGATCCAAACAAGAATCAAAACCAAATCGGGTCCAATCTTGAATCAAAACCAAGTCAAGTCCAAGTTATGAACCAAACCAAGTATAAGATAGGTTGAACCTGAACCAAAACCAAATCACATCCAAGTCTAAACCAAAACTAAACCAAGTCCAAGTTATGAACCAAATCAAGTACAAGATGGGTTGAACATGAACCAATACTAAATTAGGTCCAACTTGAACCAAAACTAAATCAGGTTCAAGTTATGAACCAAAACCGAGTATAGGACAAGTTGAACCCAAACCCAATATGTTCTAACAAGGTCAAGGTCAAATCCAAACCCAATGAGAGACCAACATTGGATGAGCCCAAGCCTAATAAAGGTCCAATATGGGTCAAACCCAAACCCAAGATAGGTTGAATCCAAACCCAATAAGGGTCTAGCATGGGATGAACTAAAAACCCGATAAGGGTTCAAACTCAAATCCATTAAAGAATCCATTAAGGATCAAAACCAAGGTCTATTAAGGATCCAATAAGAACCTAATAAGGATTGAGCTAAGATCTATTACGGATCCATTAAGGACCCAATAAGACTTGAACCAAGATCCATTAAGGAACTGATAAGGACCCAATGAGGGTCAAGCTAAGGATTCAATAAGGATCAAAGCAAAAATCTAATAAGGATCAAGTCCAAGATCCAATATGGTTTGAAATAAGATCCATTAAGGATCTAACAAGAATGCAATAAAGGTTAAACCAACATTTATCAAGGATCCAATAAGAATCCAATAAGGGTTAAACCAAGATCCATTAAGGATCCACTAAGAATCCAATAAGCATTAAACCAAGATCCATTAAGAATCCAACAAGAACCCAACAAGTATTGGACCAAGATCCATTAAGGATCCAATAAGAACCCAACAAGGGTTGAACCAAGATCCAAAGGGTCCAATAAGAACTCAACAAGGGTCAAACTAAAGATCCAATAATGATCCAACAAGAATCTAATCGAAGATTCTATAAGAATTAAATCCAAGATCTAATAAGGATCCAATAACAATCAAGTTCAAAATCTGATAAGGATCAAAACCAAGATCCAAAAAGGATCAAATCTAAGGTCCATTAAGGATCAAGTCTAAAGCCTAATGAGGGCTCATTAAGGGTCAAACTCAAACTCATTTAGGATCCATTAAGGATCTAGCAAGGGTGGGATCTAAACCTATTAAGGGTTGAATCCAAACTCATTAAGGTTCAAATTAGATCCAATGAGAACCCAACATAGGGTCAAACATAACCTGAATCAAATCAAGTTAGATTTGAACCAAAACCAAGTCTGAATATTGAATTGAATCAAATTGAATAAGACTTGAATTGAAACCAAGTCTAAATTGAACCAAGCTCAAATCTAGTGGAGTTAGTCAACAACAAGCACAAATTCATTGACAACACCTTGGCCCAATCCAAAACAAACCAAAAAAGTTGTTGATTGTGAAATCAAGAGTGATTAGTACAAGAAAAAGCTACTAACCATTCTCTTAAGTTAAAACCAAACTAACCTAGGGTTTCACTCAGCTAGTTAGTTAGCTAAACAAAATGTTCAAAGGAAGTTAACTGACAACAAGCATAAAGTCATCAGTAGTACTTCAAAATTAATCGATAATAAGCTAAAAAGTTATTGATTATGAAATCAGGAGTGATTAGCATAAGTCAAAGTTGCTAACCATTTTTTCAAATTAAAACTGAACTAAGCCAGACCTACACTCAATCAGTTAGTTACCCAAATGTTGCATTCGAAGGAAGTTAACTGATAATAAGCACAAAGCCATTGACAACATTTTAAATCCATAGATGAATTGGCAATAAGTACAAAATCATCAATTATCTTTAAAACCAAACCAAACTAAGGCATGCTTACACTCGGTCAGCTAGTTAGCCAAAAGCTATGTTTAAAAATGTTAATCAACATAAGCATAAGACCATCACTAACACTTCAAACTCAATCAAGATCAAACTAAAAAGTGATCAATTATCAAATAAAGGATTATTAGCATAAGCTAAAACTGCTAACTATTCTCTTAAATCAAAACAAAACTAACATGGGCTTGCACCCTTCTAGCCAATCAGCCTTAAAGTCAAAAGAAGTCAATCGACAATAAGCAAAAAGTTGTCATTGATACTTTAAGCCTTAATAGATCAACCAATATAAGCCATAGCAATTAATAACACCCTAAAATTGAGCAAGATTATCAACATCCTTTAGGGATTAAACCAAGCATCCAATCTGGCCAATAAAGTTCCAACCTGTCCATCTATCACACCTTACATGATCAAGTGCATGGGAGTGGGGCAGCGGCAAGCATCAATCCTTTCTTAATTCCTTTCTCATTTCATACTATTTATGTTATGAATTTAAATACTTTGAATTGTAAATTGAGAGTATGCCCTTGATTAAGCCTTGTAACCCCAAAATTCAATTAATCAAATTACATTCTTTATTTCTTTTTGTCTATATTTTGTTAGCTAGGTTTTTTACTTTAGGAACCTCCTATAATTAATAGGGTTACTAACAATAAGGGAATGTGCCTATTGGAAATCATGTTTTCACAATACTTAAAAGTGCACTCAAACCTACCCAAATTGATTTGATATTTTGAGATTTCTTCTAGGCATTCTTTAGCTATCCCGAGTGGTTGATAGTGGCTCCACTAAGTCCAGCATGCCTAGTGAGACATGACTTCACCTTCATGTGTGAAAACTTAATTAATATGATAGGGACACTAAGAAGATAGAATTATAATTGAAGATTGATTAATTGTAGTTTTCCCTGATAGAAAACATCAAATGGTACCAACAAAGAAGGATCATGGTTTTTCTACCTCTATTGATGATCACCACAAGGGTAGCTGGAGCCCATATCAAGTTCAAAACCATCTCTGAAGTCATCCAATTCCAGAGTGCACCTGTTAGCTCACCAACCAAAGCTGCGGTCCTACAGGATGAATCTACCTCTCACCTTCCATCAAGGTGAAAGAGACCAAATGTCATCATTTCCAAGGTGAAGGGTCAGCTTGATATGGAATTGGAAGTTACTCTTTAATCAACAAGGTATCTGTCTTCCAAAGGTTAGACGCAAAAGGATGCTTAACATTTGATTGCCTTCACTCCACTCCCAATAAAGTACAATCAAAAGCACGTCTAGAAACATGCATGGATGAAAAAGAGCCCATCTTGACCATCATAAACAAAGGAAAGGCTATTTGGATTTTCAGTCTACTTGGGAATCTTGCCCCTTAAATGACATAAGCCATTACCATCCCCATCTCTAATTCCTTTGTCCCATTAAAAAGTTTAGCGAAGGGTAAAAATAAATCAAAATGTTAAATAAAAGGAACATAGTTTCACCTCAAGACTATTGCTAAAGGGAGGATAACTAAGTAAAATAAGAAGAATTATTGTGAGACTATGACCAAGCACAAAACCCCATAAAGGGAAACAATCCACATTGTCAGAGTCATTTCCCATCATGACTCTACCAAGGACTAAAAGCCCACTCTGCAACCAACCAAATGCCAAAAAAAGGTTGTGCAAATGAGACTTGCAAATAAGAAGGTTCCAGAAGAAGGGACCCTTGTTAGCCGACCCTTATTGCCACACAAATCATACTAGAGAGAAGGCATAGCTACTCGTTCTTTGCATAGGCTTCTGAACAAGGTGACCCAACTGATGGGAGAAGTTAACCTGAATCCAAGACATACAAAGCCAAGATCTAACTCTTGAAACATGAACCATCATGTTATGATAGAAGCCCTAGTCATAACTGAAAGTTCTAGTGGAGAAATGACTATAGAGGTACTCTAAGAATAGTTGAGACAACAAGAAAAAGAGAAGGATAAAGCTCTGGAGAAATACACGGAGTTGATGGATATGATGTTACAAATGAGACAAAAGCTTGACAAACTAGAACAGTTACAACAATCACCTTAAGAAGCTATAGGGAAGGTAGAAAACTTATCTCTTGTGGAAGAAACCCATGAAGATGTAGTGCCTTATTTACCAACAATCGCAAGTACCTTATTTACCAACAAGGGATACACAATCACCAAACTTAGGGAATTCTTGTTAACATCAAGATACTAGCATACATATAACAACAAGCATAGCGAATGGTGGTAACTTAAGTGAGGTAGGGAAGCAACACAAGTAGGGTAAATGACATAGACAAGTCATACTTAAGTCATCATGACCAATTGCCATATCCTAAGAGCTATATTGTGCCTAAATTCAAATAATTTAATGGTATTAGTAGCCCTATATAGCACATAGTTCACTTTGTGAATTCATACAGGGATTCAAGCAAAATCCCTTCACTGTTACTCTACCAATTCTTAATAAACCTAAAAGGGGTAGAATTGAATGGTATGTAAGTTTGCAACTAGAATATATACAAACCTAGTTGTAAATGTAGGAAGCCTTTCAAATTAGGTTTAGTGGACTTAGTGACAAAGCGACTATTGCAGGTCTTTTCTTGACACCTAGGCATAATAATGAATCGATGTTGAATTACATCACATGATAGAGAAACCTTAGCATTAGATGTGAATAATCCTTAAGCCAATTCAAGGTTGTAAATCTAGTCCTCAGTAATATAAGAAATGATTGGATGGCACCCTACCTAAATGCTTCTTCCATTTACACATTTCAAGACCTTATCATACAAATCAAAAACTTGAAGAGGATTGGCCCACCAACTTTAGCTATTTTGCAGAACCTTAAACTGGAAAAAAATAAGGCAGTGCAAGGGGAGCCTTCTAAAAATTTAAGGATAGCATTCACAATGAATGAACAAAAGAAGTCTACAAATCCCACCACAAGTAGAGATACCCCTCAAAAATTACCAGCTCCTAGAGGAGATGGAGAAGTACAACCATCCAATACCCTCCAATAAAGGCTCAAAAAGAAATACTCTTTCAAAAAGGAAGAGTAGGCAAAATCTTCAAAGATGCCCTAAAATTAGGCCTCTAAAGGTCAAAGGAAGCAAATAAAAAGGACCATCTAAATTATTATGCTTACTATAGAGTCTTGGGTCAGACCATTGAAGACTACTATATGTTCAAAGGCTAGATCGAGAAGCAATATCAAGAGAGCAAATTAACTCTCTCAAAATGAGCCTTATTTGAGACACCTACCAAACACATTAATCACATCACCATGTTCAAGGCACATGAACCACTTGTTGGACTCCTTTTTAGGAAAGAAGAATAATGTACACCCAAACAAGGGCACTTGTGGGTGATCAACTCTTCTAAAAGGCTGAATATGCTAATAAAGAAGATGGAAAAGAACCCTAAAAATCCTAAGATGATTTTGAGGAAAGATCCATCGTAATAAGCTTCATCACCTACCAAAAAGATCAAAAAACAAAAAAAATAAGAATAAAAAGAAGAAGAAGTTAGTTAATAATAAGAATACATGATCAAGAAATCAGCTATCCAAGAGTATACTGATGCTTTAGAAGAATATGTCCAAGGATAAGAAAACCAAGTAACTGTCAAAATAACTCCTTCCTAATGAACTTAGAGCTATATTCAAGGACTTTGACAGCAAGAATGGGGAAGAAGAACCCCCAGTGGTAATATGTTCTACCATTATCACTATTAAAAGCTCATAGCTGAGCTAATCACCAAGGTGAGAAGAAGCAAATGAACTCATTGAGCCCATCATTGGTGAAATGGTGATCCCCATAAGTTTTCCAATGGACTACCACCAAGATGACTACATCAAAGAGTAGTTTTCCTGTGAATACGACTATGGCATGATCAAGCTATATCTAGACACTAAAAAGATCTAGCTATAACTAACATGAAGTATGTTACGGCAAAAATGCAAGTGATAAATGAACACATGCAAGCCATGACCACCCACATGAAGGGCATGTCAAATGTAACTATCATGCTTTATGCAGAGATAGAAAGATGGAGAGAATGGTAGAAGAAAAGGCAAAAGCTTGCAAGAGGCCCATTCTCTTTCTCATTTCATAATCTTTATAATTATGAATTTAAATTTTTTAAATTGTAAAGTGAGGGCATGTCCTTGCTTAAGCTATGTTGCCCTTTTATTTAAAATAATCAAATCTTGCTTTTTTTCGTGTCTCAATTTTATTAGCTAAGGTTTCTTATTTTAGGAGGTTCCTAATGATTGTCAAGATAATTAACAATAAGGACTTATGCCTATTAAAAGTCATGTTCTCACAATACCTCATAGTGCATTAAAATAATCCAAATCTTTTTTTTTTATTATTTTGATATTATTTCTCGAGGTCTTCTAGCTATCCAAAGTTGTCAATCGTATCTCCATATAATCATCTAAGTTTGTTGCTTCTTATCATATGGTGACTCATATAAGTACCATAGACATTGATAATAAGCCGACCCAATTGCCATCGAATAACTTAATGCCAAATGATCAACCCATTAGATTCGGTGAAGTCCCAGTCTTATAACCTATGGAAGAAGGATGCCCTCTACCAACTTTAGAGAAGCTATATATTAATGACACAAATGATGAATTTGACTCTACATCTAAGTCAGAACAATTCTATGATCACCTCAAAAATCCCTACACCAATAAGCGCTAGAAGAAAAAGCAAGCATTTCGACAAGGGACCGAACAAGCTAACATTGGTGCTCATCCAAACTCTGTGTCAAGCCAATGCCAACACCCACAAAAGAAAAGCTCCAGAAACAAAATCCTAAAGAAGGTCATGCTAGCCAATGAAATAGAAGGATTCATCAAAAGGGTTTTCGAAGGTCTCTTGACCAAGAAACCCATGTGCCTATTTTCAATACTGAGTGGGATGACTATCAACAAGCCAAATCCTCCAAAGGTATCCAAAAACCACCATTTGGGCATGGATCCACTATCACCTATTACATGATTATCCTTGGTAGTGATTTGAAAGAGAAGCCTAGTTGGTCTCAAGATAGTAGGGGCCAACAAAGAAATGCAAATCAAGTACAATTTATTGGCAATAAAATATTACCTCCAAGCAATTTCCAATGTTTAAAGACAAGAATATCTTGAAGGACAAAGACAAAGAAAAGAAAATCCAAATAAATGAGGACACATAGCCTTCATAAGCTGAACCTACACCCAAAAGGGTTTAGTATAACCTAACTTCTCACCTCAAGAAAATCCCTATCATGTAAATGTGTTCGATGCCCTAATAATGTCACAAGAACTTAGGGGTATGTTGGTACATATTTTGCAAAATCCAACTAATTATTGAGCATATTTCACTGAGAAAAATATGAAGGAGTCATTATATGCTCATCGGACTCCCACTATCAACTTTATAAATATGACTTGCGACCGGGATGGCAAACCAAAATAGACTGCTATATGTCACAGGGAACAATAATGGGATTAAAATTAATCACATCCTTATTGACCCAAGCTCCTTGGTCAATTTGATGACCATCCATACTTCACAAACTTTAGCTTTGTACGTGTGCCACCTACCGTCCAAAATTATAACTATCTAAGGGTTTAATCAAAATAGCCAAAGAGCTCTTGGAGTCATAACCATACCTTTGAAGATAAGCAAATTAAAGACCAATGCTAAGCTCTATGTAATCTATAGTGATGCATCATGCAAGACATTGTTAGGAAGACCATGGCTACTTGAAAATGAAGTAGTGTCATTAATCTTACATCATACCTCAAATACTTCAAAGATTATGAAGAATGTCATATTGATGGGGATGTACATCCTTTTGATTTTCACAGAGTACATTATGATGATGCAAAATATTATCAAAAATCACATGCTGATATAGGGTATGCTTCCATTAGTCAAGTAAAAAAGAAATTTCTAGTTTGAGCTTTAGCTTTCCTCATCTAGGGGATGATACAAAGTCTTTAGATGAGGAAGCACCGTAATTCTACCTAGGTGGCTATTCTTCTAATGAAGGTAATTATAAAAGCCTAAAAGAAAACATCCTTCTTATTACAAAAATCCCGAAAGGCTTATTTAAACTATTAGATGAGCTAAACACTAATGTTATGGAGGAATTAATAAACTCTTTTATTTTACCATGGCATAAGGAAGAAAAGGAGATATTGTTCTATAAAGCAATCTCCTATACCCCAAACATACATGAAATTCTAAAAACTAAAAATCCAAAAGATAATGGTGACTATTAGCTAATAGTCATAGCCAAATGTTTTCCAAATAGGCTTCATCAAATAATCAATAAATTTAGCTATAGACATCAACAAAATAAAAGAAGAAAGTTGTTTCTTCAAAAATCAATGGGACCACCCAAGGGCGTACTTATATTCCCAAAGAAGGAAATAAGAATTCCATGAGACTAGGCTATTTCTCCAAGCATCCAAACATATCTTATAGTCACCATTAGGTCATTGTCTGATAATGAGGATGATCAAACATCTACAATGCTTTTTGGCAAATGAAATGAATGCATCAAACCAATAATGATTTTCCAAACACTACAAGAAGGTGAAGCCATCAATCAAGCTCTATCAGAACCCAAAGATAGGGGGCACGGTTCAACTAAAATGCTTCTAGTGCCAAAATAGGAACATTTTCCAGGTCCTACTCAACATGATGTTCCACTTGGTGAAGAGGTGATCCTTAAACCAAAAGAAGGAACACCAGAATTCGAAGACCAAGGAGCAATCCACAACTGATGAAGTGATGAAAAGCAATTTGGATTTAGAGGAGAATCCTAGACCAACATTTATTAGCACACAACTTCTGGAAGAAGGCTAAGCCCAACTCAAAGTAGTGCTCAAAGAATACATCAATTGCTTTGCATTAAACTATAGGAAAATGGTTGGACTAGACTCTAAATTCATAGTCCATAAGCTGGCTATCAATCTTAAAATTTTACCTATCAAACAAGCACCTAGGAAGATGAAACTCAACCTAGAACAAAGGTGATAGAAGAAATAAAGAAACTAATTGAAGCAAGCTTCATCAGATAAGAGAAATACTCATATTGGGTAGCAAGAATTATCCCAATTGAGAAGAAGAATGGCCAAATCCATATTTTTTTTGTATTATAGGGACTTAAATAAAGCATATCCAAAAGATGAATTTTTTTTTCATTGCCAATTATGAAAATCATGATTGACAACATGGCTAATTTTGAACTATACTCCTTTATGGATGGTTTTTTAGGATATAATAAATCAAGATGGATCCTAATGATAAAAAGCATATGGCCTTTCAAACTTCGATAGGCATTTACTACAACAAGGTGATTCCTTTTGGGCCTAAGAATGTAGGTGCCACCTACCAAAGGGCTATAACTCAAATCTTCGATGACCTCATACACCAACTAATAGAGCATTATGTGAATGATTTAGTGCTCAAAATTAAAGCCAAAACTAAGCACATCAAAGACTTGAGAATGATTTTTGACTACCTTAGAAAATGTAACCTAAAGATGAATCCTATGAAATGTGCTTTTCGGGTATCATTAGGCAAAGTCCTTGGCTTCATTGTTAGACTCCAAGGGATTAAAATTGATCCATCTAAGATCAAAACCATATTGAGTATGCCACAACCCAATAACTTAAAATAATTAAGGTTATTCCAAGGTCTCTTACCTACATAAGGAGATTCATATCAAACCTCTCTGGAAAATACAAACTCTTTTTCAAATTTATGAAAAGGATGCTCTCTTCATCTGGGATCAAGATTGCCAATAACTCCTTGAAGAGATTAAGTAATATATCTTGAAGCCACCAATCTTCATAGTACCTATGCTTGATAAGTCCTTAATCCTCTATATGACTACAATGGAAGGGTCCCAAGGGGCTCTTCTCACCCAAATAATGAAGAAGGCAAAGAAAATATATTCTACTATTTAAACAGCATGTTAATAGGAGCAAAGAATAATTACTCTCCCATCAAAAAGTATTGTTTGGCACTCATATTCACAATTAAGAAGTTCAAACATTATCTAGTTTCTCACCAAGTTATTTTAATATCAAGGATTGATCCCATAAAATATTTAATTACCCAACCTGTACTTACTAAAAGGGTAGCAAAATGATCCCTAATACTCATGGAGTACAACATTAAGTTCACTTACCAAAAGATAGTTAAAGAATAAGCCTTTGCCAACTTTCTCACAGCCCACCCAGAACCAAATGACTCTCTATTGAGTTCCAAGCTCCCCAATGAAGAAACCCTTTTTGTTGAGGAAGAGGAACCCTATTGGAAGCTATACTTTGATGGGGCATTATCCATCAACCTAGAAATTAGAACAAACCTTCCACAAATTAAAGCAACAATTGGACTTATATTTATCATCCTAAATGTGGGCATTTTACAATATTTCTACTCTCTCTCAAAATCATGTACAAATAATGAAGTAAAATATGAAGCCCTAATTGGAAGGATAGAAATGGTCCTTAACATAGGGATATAATGCCTCCATGTCTTTGGTGGTTTGCAAAATCAACCTATTGGCCTAGATTGGCAACCTTTAAGGGATAGTTAAAGAGGTTTTACAAAATGAAAAGGCTTTTGCAAAGATCCAAAGCCCAATATTATCCACCAAGAGAGATATTCACAATATCATACAAATATCAATCAATCATGAGTACTATAAATGTAAATAAAGTTAAGGAAGGAATGCACTACAATTTATGTGGTTTGGAGACTAACCACTCTTACTCCGTAGTATTTGCCTCATCTTAAGGTCTTGAATCACTCCATTGATGATGTTGCTTCTTGAGGCAAAGTCAAGCTTTTACATCAACTTGCAAAATGCAAGTGTTACTTCCTTCGGGTGAAGCCACACCTATCTCTTCCTTAGGGTGAAGCCACTCTCGTACAACCAAGCTAGCTCAAAATGAGAAGATCTACTCCCCACTAGAATTTTGTACTCTTACACTCCTAAGACCTAAAAGTGTTTACAAGTGAAAAAAGATAAAAATGATATAGTTTAAGCTCATTACAACTGTCTCTCAAGATTGGACACAAGACCAATGAAGATTTGATATGAAATTGGAAAGCTTAGAGCACTCTTTGGCTAGTAGGCTTGGGGGCATTCGATCTCTACTCTATAAAATCTATGAAGTTACAAAAACTTGTTAGGAGAAGCCCAACCATGCCTATTTATAGTCCTTGGGTTAGAATTAGCCATTGGGAGTGAAATCCCGCAACTAGGTTTGCCCCAATGGTCAGAAAATTAGCCATTAGTCATGCAAAATCTATGAATCAATCTATCACTTTACAAACTAGTAGATTTCAGGTGAGCCAGAACTGGCAAATTTGCTCAACCAGTCATCTAATTCCAAATCATTCATCCAAATCTAGTAAACCAGAACTGATACTCCCAAGTGGTTGTCTGGTTTCTCAACCGGTCATCTAGTTTTAGCAGAAGAACTCTATTAAGAGCTTCCAACCATAACAAGGGCTCTAAACCAATCTCAAAATCAAACATTGACTCAACTAAAACAAAAGATAAAAATCTAAACCTAGCCAATCTAATTTCTTGAGCGATCTTCAAGCCATCTATAATTCTTTAAGTTCCATTTGTGGATCTACCATCATACCTTATCTTCAATATTTTCTTCATGTCCATCCATGCTTGAGGTTTCCAAACAATCTTAGATCTTTATTTCAAGCTCAGCTTGGCTACAAGCTACACATGCTCAAGAATTCATCAAATATATGATTTGGTTATCATCAAAACTATAAAGGACAATAATTTCCTCCTTTCTGATAATGGCAAATCCACATGAGAAAAAATGAATAAACTAGTTTATAAAAGATTTGCAATTGAACACATGCATTAACTAGAGCAATAACGATGAGCATAGATAAGAAAATATCACTTTAGCAAAGAATAGCTCCCCCTTACCCTAACAATTCTCCCTCTACTAGTTTAAACAAATCTAACAATGTCCTCTTAATTATTCTCCCCTTTTTTAAAATAATTTTACTACATTAGCAAAAATTGCCATATATAAGAATATATTAAAAAGTTGAGGGTGTTAGCCCTAAATCATGAGCACAAAACTTTGATACAAATTGTATGCCCAGATTGGCAACCTTTGAGGGGTAGTTAAAGAGGTTTTGTAAAATAAAAATGCTTTGGAAGAGATCCAAATCCCAATATCATTCACCAAGAAATATACTGATAATGTTATACAAATATCAATCAATTATGGGTGCTATAAATGTAAATAAATATAAAGAATGAATGCACCATGATTTACGTGGTTCGGACACCAACCACTCCTACTCCATGGTCCTTATCTTGCTCTTGAGGACTTTAATCACTCCACTAGTGATATCACTTCTTGAGGTCAAGCCAAGTCTTTATATCAACTTTCAAACTATAAATGTTGCTTCCTTGGGGTTAAGCCATGCCAGTCACTTACTTAGAGTGAAGCCATGCTTGTACAACTAATTAAGCTCAAACTAAGAAGACCTACTCCACACTAGAGATTTTGTACTCTCACACTCCTAATACCTAGGAGTATTTACAAGTGAAAAAAGATAAAAAAGATACAATTTAATCTCACTATAAATCTCTTTCAAAATTGGGCACAAGGGTAGATAAGAAATTAAAAAGCTTAGAGCACTATTTGGCTAATAGGCTTGAGGGGATTCAATCTCTTCTTTATAAAACATATGAAGTTGTAAAAACTTACTAGGATAAGCCCAACCATGCTTATTTATAGTCCTTGGATCAAAACTAGCCATTGGAGGTAAAATGTTGCAGCTAGGTTCACACTAACGGTTAGAAAACTAGCCATTAGTCACACAAAATCTGCAAACCAGTCATCTGCTTTACAAAATTGGCAAATTTGCTCAACTAGTTATCCGATTCCAAATTAGTTGTCTAGTTTTGATAAACAAGAACTAACACTCTCAGGTGGTCGTCCAGTTTTAGCAAAAGAACTCTATTAAGAGCTTCCTCCCATAACAAGTGCTCTAAACAAAATAATATCAAAATCAAACTTCAACTTGACTAAAGTCAAAGATGAAAATTAAAATCTAGTCTATCTAATTTCTTGAGTGATCTTCAAGCCATCTAAAATCTTCAAGTTCCATTCATTAATCCACCATCACACCTCTTCTTTAATATTTTCTTTCATGTCCATCCATGTTTGAGACTTCTGAATGGGCTTGATCTTCATTTCAACCTCGACTTTGCTGCAAGCTACACATGCACAAGAAATAATCAAATACATGGTTTGGTCATCATCAAAATTACAAAGGGCAACACAACCAAGTGGAAGATGGATTCAAAATTCATTAATTCAAGCTACTAAAATACTATGAAAAAGCTTGAAAACTCATGGGACAAATCCATACATTTAAAGAATTAAAGTTCCTTGATTTGTTAATGTAGAAGTTGACTCCTTAGCTAAGTTAGATAAGGAATTAGCTGACCTTGATCAAGAAAAAATTCTAATCATGGTTTATAGTAGATAGATAGGTGATAAGTTTAGCCTTTAGCATCAAGCACGAGAAGGTAAAATCTAAAGTGGTAGAAGAGATAATAGATTGGAGATATCATTTATTAACTATCTCAAAAATGGTGAACTCGCAAAAAATAAATTGACCCAAGTGCAACTCATGAAGAGGGCCACATATTTTCTACTCATCAATGACATCCTTCATAGAAGGTCTTTTGATCAACTACTCCTATGCTACCTTTCAGATGAAGAAGCAAAAGAAATCATGTACAAAATATACTCTAGGGTCTATGGAGCTCATCAATCAAGCCCTAAAATAATGATGAAAATCAAGTGCATAGGCTACTACTAGCCCATGTTGATGAGAGACTACTTTAATGCAAGAAAGTGTCACCTATATCAAATTTCTGGTGACTTCATTGATCAACACACCCAAACTCTCTACATCTAATGGTATCATCAAGGTCGTTTAAGATATGAGGATGGATGTTATCAACCAAATTGAGCCACCTTCTTCCAAAGATCACTACTTCATATTGGCAATGATCGATTACTTCTCTTGGTAGGCATACACAATTTTACTAAAAGAGGTAAAAGCATATACTATTATCTGTTTCTTCTTGGAACATATCTTATACCAATTTAGTGTTCCTCAAAAGATTATTTTTGATAATAGACCATCTTTTAAAAGTTTCCAACTAGGACAATTTGCACACCACCATAAAATAGGCTTGAGTTATTCATTCATATATAACGCAAGGGCAAATGGTCTCACTAAAGTTATGAACTTAAGCACTAGAATGTCCTCCACTGGCACCACCTTCCAATGAGCATATTGTCTATTATTTTACATGTTTGTGACTCCTTGCCAGAGGGATGAGGAGTTATCTAGCTGGAGCTTGACATTAGCACACTCAATCCCACACCAATAGTTTCCATCAAGGTCATCTAGCCACTTGGGAGAAAAATCACCTATAGAGATACCCTTGTCTATTGTAACAGTCAAATGTCAATCTTGAAGAGGGTTTCAACTAGTGATTTGGGCAGCTCAACAAGACTCAATATTTTAGATTGAGTTCAACTAGCTAAACAAGTTACAACAATGATTGCCAGCATGCAGCTAAGAATTAAGAGAAGTTATTGAGCACCTACACCTAAGTAAATTTCTTCAAATCCTTGGACTAAGTTGCAACAACACAGAGAATGTGGAAGAATGGGTTCCATTAAAACCATGGAGCTATCAGTACAAATTGCTATGACATCACCCAAAAAATAAAAAATAGAAGATGAGCGGAGCAATGAGTATTTTCAATGATAAAAAAAATTCTATTACAATCACTCAAAATAAAGAACACATCCTTCTAAGGTTAAATAAGAGTCTTTATCCAAAATTGCCAAGCTACCCTCCTCAAAGATTTGGTTTTTAGCTGCCTGCAAACTTTCATACTAAGCTTCTATAGCTCACAAACTCTTAGCCTCAAACTAATGTGTTGGAAGAAACTAGAACCATGGGAGTAGGATGAGGCATAAAGGCCTCCACATCAGAATTGTAGAGAATTACCACACTTTCCAATGCTGCCCATCAACCCTCTCAAGGTAAAGGCTGTTGGGATCAAAGAAGTGCTCACATTGATTTTGTATCACCTCATGTATGAAGTAAGCAAATCCTTGCAAGATGCTACTTTGTTTTACCTTGGCAAAGATATACTTATAGGAGTCCAAAGATTTGAATGAAGATGGCCCATCATGCCAAGATTCTTCAACCAACTTTAAGAATTCCTCACTTGCACAAAACTCTTGCACTGCTTGAGTAGCTTGGCACTTGGCCTTGACCTAGCCCCTTCAGTAATCGAGATCCTCACTCTATCAGCAGAAAGTCTACTCTTCATAACTATCTCATGTATCCTTGCTTTTGCAAGTTCATGTCAAAAACACTACAAGTTCTCCATTAATTGAGACCTTCACATTTTGGTTCTCTCCAGCTAGTAAAGAGCTTCAACTTCAGTGGTGGTATCTCAACTGGCCCCTTTTGGATCTTTGATAGGTGGCCCAACATCTCCTCAAGAGCATCACCCATCTACAATAGGAAAAATCATCAACCCAAGCTAAAATTGAGCTAAATGTATACGCTCAGAAGGTTTTACTTTGCCATGATATTTGGCAATGGAACTAATAAGCACTTTGTTGAGCAACCCCTCCTCACATGGCTCAAGTCCCAAAAGAGGATTGGATAATCCAGCAGCCCTCACACTACCAGCCAATCCATCATGGAGGTTTTCAAACAACTCATTAGAGGTAGCATTGGTGAGACCAAAGTCATTTGGACCTAAGGGGCAAATAATAAAGAGTAAAAGCTCTAGTTAAATAGAAAAAAATAAAAAAAAATAAGTAAAACTATGGAAATATGGTACAAAAGAAACAATATTGGGACAGAGCTATAGACCAAGGGATCAATTGCTACTCTATAGACCAAGCGATCAATTGCTACTTTGCATAACCAAACTATGAAGAGAACATCACTTGCATAACCACGTGAGCAAGCTCACCCACATGAATACAAAAAGAAAATAGATATGTTTTCCAAAATAACTAGAAAATATATGGTCTCAAAGAAGAAGAAAACTCACCTGGCATCCTTTGCTTGGGAGCATACAGATCCTCATAGATCACTAAAGAAAGTATGCAAATCCAAAAATGCAAAGAGGATAGGTTTCTAGAAATAGAAGATTGAGGAAGAAAAAAATGACTCCCCACATGCACCCTTTATAAAGTAAGTCAGAGGGTCTAAATGTAACCCTCAAGTCCTCGAGATAATCACCAATGCCTCGGGATTGATACTCAAGAAGATGGCACAATGGATCTACCTTCAAAAATGAAGGGTTGGCACTCTTTAATAGCTTCATAAACAATGAGGAGATGGGAAGGCCCTTGTCTCATAGCATTCTCCAAATACTCATCCAAAAAATAATGATGGGGGCTTTATATCCCTAATACCTCATATGAGTGCATTGTTCAAGAAAGACACTATTTTCATTGGGGATCATCTCTGAATTGTGGTAGTCATAAAATTTAAATTAGGACATGACATAGATCGAGCCAAAATCTTAATTCACATAAGAATTAGGTTACAAGCTCTATGCTTCACCTAGGTATGGAGGCCAAGAACAATCTTCATGCTTGACCAAGGTATGGAAGTCTCAAAACAAGCTCCGCACTTGACCATGATCCAGCCCAAAAGATGCAACAACCATCAATTCATCTAGTTACAAGCTCCATATTTGACCATCAATTCATCTGACCCAAAATATTTGGTGATCGTCAATTCATCCAATTATAAGCTTTACACTTAACCATTAGTTCATTTGACCCAAAAAATCTAAATTTGTCAAGTCATCCAATTATAAGCCCTACACTTGACCATTGATTCATATGACCTAGAAGATTCAATGATCATCAATTCATCATGTTACAAGCTTCACACTTGATAGTCAATTCATCTGGCTAAAAGGATCCAATGACCAACAATTCATCTGATTACAAACTCCATGCTTGATCATCAATTCATCCAGCCAGAAAGATCCAATGATCGTCAATTCATCTAGTTACAAAATTCACGCTTGATCATTGATCCATTCGAACTAGAAGTTCTAACAGTCAATGCTTCATCCAATTACAAGCTCTACACTTAACTGTTGATTCATCCAATCAAAATATTTAATGGTCATGATTTCATCCAGTTACAAGCTTCACGCTTGACTGTCAATTCTTTCAATCCATAAGATTCAATGGCCATCAATTCATCTAGTTATAAACTCCATACTTGACCATCAATTGATCCAGCCTAGAAAATGCAATAGTTGTCAATTCATTTGGTCACAAGTTTTGTGTTTGATCATTGATTCATCTAGCTTATAAGATTTAATGATTGTCTATTCATCTAGTTACCAGCATCATGCTTGACCATCGATTTATCCAGCCCAAAAGATTCAATACTCATTGATTCATCCAATTACAAACCCTACATTTGATCATTGATTCATAAACCTTGCATTTGATCATTGATTCATCTAGCCCAGAAGATTCAATGGTTATCAATTCATCCAATTACAAGCTCTGCTCTTGATTATTGATTCATTCAACCTAAAAGATTCAACAACCATCGATTCATTCGGTAACAAACAATCATGCTTAACTATTAATTCATTGGGCCTAGAAAATTCAATAGCCATTGATTCATCCATTTACAAACTCTATGCTTAACCATCAATTCATTCAGCCCAAAAGACTTAATAGATGTCAATTCATCTATTTACAAACTCCATGCTTGACCATTGATTCATCCAGTCTAAAGATTCCCTAACCATCAACATTTCAGGTCTCAAAATTGGCACTCAACTGAAGTGCCAAAGCCTAATTACAGGCTCCATACCTGGCCCTAGAAGCCATATCAAAGTATTAATGCAACAAGTAGTGGCCCTTATAAGTCACACAAACAACATTTAAATATTTGTATGCTTCACCAATAATCCTATCATAAGGCATCAACAATCCGGCTATAGGCTGCCTGATGGAGATTTGAATAGCTCAACTTCAAGTCTAGCATTTGGCCAGAGCCTAAATATTATGGTTACAAGTTCAACACTTAGCCAAAAATTGTAATGCCTGCAAGAACCAAGATAAAAGTTAGAAAACCTTAAAAAAGGGAAATGGAAACACAAAATATTGTCCTCACTAGATTCTCATACTACAATCGGCCATAAAAACATAAACGATCCTTGGAACACCACTAGGGATATTGGTGTTCCTTTGCCATGCCAGAATAAATAGACCAAAAGATTAGATAGATCAGAGTGTAGCCTCAGCCTAGCACCTCACTCCTCTAGTTTTGCAACTTAGGTGGGAGTATCTTAACTATTGGAGCTGAAAATCCTCTTCCTTTGCTCCTTCCCACAATGTAGTGAAGACAGGTTACCCCAAAAAAATTGAAAACCTTTTGGGGTGCCAAACACCGATGCCCTAAGTTGTTCCTTGATCTACAAAATCCATAAAGCCACCTTGAAGATACTAACCATTGGGGCTCACTCTTCGAAATGTAGCAATGATACATGCCATCATATTAGGAACAACCCTATCAAATAATAATTTGTATTGATATAGAATTTGTCAAACACATTGAGGGAAGGGAAATCTTAGCCTACTTCAAATTGAGTTCAATAGGCATCATAACTATGACCTTAATTCTTCATAATTTTCTCAAACTCATCTTCACTCTTAAACATTTGCACTTGGTATAGGTTAGGCAACCAAACTTCGACACCAGTTTGTCCATGTCCTTCTCCAGGAGGGACCTATCTCATAGCCACATTAGCACCTTAGAAGGACAACCATGCTTCGAAGACCATAAAGGAGGAGAATAAAACTCCTACCCTAAGCTAGAGGGAGGATGATCCAAACCCTGCAAGGAATGCATGCTCACACCTCAGATGTTGAAGTAGAGCTGCTCCCTTTGTAGGCTTACTAGAAGAACGTGAGTTTGAGCTCCCACTCCTATCGCTATCAGGGGAACTTATAAAGAATTGGGCTATGGTTAAAACTCTATGGCAATCCTACTGAACAAGGGAGCCCAGACTCACTAACTAAAGGTCTTCCAATTCAATCAAAAATAACTTTTGTTAGAAAAATAAGAAAACTGAAGATCAAAGCCAACAAATAAAAATCCAAGAAAATACATTGAAAATGGCCATGAGGAACAAAACAAGAAGCCTTCATCATGGAGCATTAAAAATACGAGAATAAAGGGATAAAGAGAGAGTATGCTTACTCAACATGTTGCATCAAGGATGATACTTCACCTGGAGATGTTGTCAAGGAGTTATTGAGTGTTGGAGAAAGAAATCACAAATAAGAACTCTAAAGGGTGGAAGTGCTAATGCTGAAAATTTGAGGGAGAAGATGAAGTTTCTTCTCAATCCCACCTCTTATATCACAGGACTAACAATTGAGATGAACTCTCGATTGCCTCAAGATGCAAGCCCAGTTAAAAAGCATATCAAACATTCTCCCTTTCGAGATCAATAGGAGGAGACACATGGCACAATCTCTAGTAACTTGAAACTCAAAGAGTCACCTTAAATCCTAATCATAATGATCTCCTCAAACCTCATTTCGAGGTAATCATTGCAAAGGATTTTGCACCTCTCCTCTGATGATTCACAACCCCCAAAGAAGATTTTGTTGAAAAAAAGGCCCATTGAAACAAGTGTCATTGCACCCCAATTCAAGAGCGAGGTATTGCAGACATATTAGTGAATGATGTGCCATGGCCCAAACATCCAAAATTTCTCCATTAAGCACAAAGGCCCATCGAAACAAGTGTCATTGCACCCCAGTTCAAGAGAGAGAAGTATTGCAGACACATTCAAGCCTTCATAGTTGGATTTTCTCTATTCGGCTAGAATGCTTTGTGGTGGTGGTCCATTAAGAACAAAGGGAACCAAAAGACACTTCCCAAACCAAGTCTCATAGTCTAAGACTATCACAGTATGCCCAAGCTACCACAACTCAGCTCTCATAGTCTAGCTCTCATTAACACACCAACATGGCATTCTAGAACGTGATATGCATAATGGTAACAACCTCTTGTGTCACTCCCTGCTTCATCTCCCACTACAAGACAAACGGAGAGAACATGTCAGTATAGAGACTGAGGTAAAGTGACAATACTACCTCCAACACCTCATTAGATTGAGGGTGGTAGCAACATTATATAGCTCATTTAACAATCATGAGGTCTTTTCTTTCTCTCCTATCTACTCCATTCATACTCTTCAATTGTTTTACTAACTTAAGCATCTGAGTCTCTCCACCAGCACCACCTCTGTCGGACAAATTTTCTATCATTTTGTAGGCCTGTGATTCCTCACCAAAGGGCTAAAGAGTTATCTAACTAGAGCTTGACATTAGTATATTCTCCATACCCTTCTTTGTGTGTGTCAGTGACAACACAATTCATAAGGTTTAGGCAAACCCAAGTCTTGTTCCCACTCGAGCGCAAACCAAGAGACCCGAGTCTGGTATGAGTAGTAACATAAAGCCCAATTCTAAATTAGGATTCTAATTTAGGTTAGGCTATCATTAATGAACCCAAATCGGAATAAGGGCCATAAAGTGTGAAGTCAAATTTATACATCATAATAATTATGTCAAATTTGGAAGGATACATAGGAACTTAGTCTACATTTTTATAAAAAAAAATGCTATCTATAGATAATTTAATTAGACTTATTTACCAAAATAGCCATCATATACAACTTATTAAAATCTTGACTAATTCAAACTTAGACCAGCCTTATATGAGTTGAATTTGAGCCCGATCTTGATTGAACTTTTTTGTAACAGCCCCATCGACTAATTGTTGGTGTTCTCAATCACGACTCGAATTAGGTGAAATATTTTCAGACCCAAGCCAAAGCTGGGTCCATGGATAGTCCTATTAAATCCAACCAAAAGGTATCATAATTCAAGCCCAAGCTTGAAAATTTTAAAACCGAGCTTTTGGGCCATACAAGTTAATTGATAATTTCAAATAAATTCTAAATTTTTGAACTTAAAAGTTAAAATGTGGTATATTTAGATATATATAAATTATGTAATTTGGATTAAATTATGATATTTTTTTAATTTAACTAGCTATGAAATTATAGATCTAGGAATTAAGAGTTAAAATATGATTATTTTAAATTTAGTTAGATATGAATCAGATTTATCAATTTCCTTAAATATGATATTCTTAAAATATCATAAATATCCTCAAATATTTTCCATACATAAATAAAATTTCTCTATTTGTTAAAAAAATTCCACCAAGATCAGACTGATGCTTTTATTATTAGCATAGATTTAGTCACTAACAAAAAAATATCCGTGCATGGGCCCATGACTATTCACTAGTTTTCACAAATACAAGACAAAAAAGCGTTATTTTACAGATAATGAAAAATTACAACCAGTTATAACAAAAGAGGCCGGTGTGGCATTCAGTCCAAATCCTATAACAAAAGTTAACCAACAGAATCCAGTTGCAGTATTCAAACATCTCATAACGAAAGCTAGTAAAACCAAACAAAAATTTCTTTCATTCTAGTCATTTATTGTGCAGCATCTGCAATCAATAGAGAAACCACCACCTAAGGCCTGAAGGATCTGTGAATTATGTGTGATTTATCAGCAGCTATCGGACACCATGCATCGATAAGAATCAAACAACTTGGTAGTTTTCAGCAATCAGCTGCACTCTTTGAGCATATTTTGGGGGCACACCACCTCTGAGGGGCAGCACATTCACAACCTGCACCAAAACGCTGCATAACTGTTTAAATTGTAGAAAGATATGGGTATGAGTCAGCAAAACCTGTATCTAAGCTGGCTGGTGCCAAACTGATTCAGGACTAGATTTGGTATCGATCAGATATGCACTTGGATATTTTAAAAAACATCATTTTCATTTCACCATAATCAACACCAGCAGTGATAAACATGTAGTTTTGCAATATTCCTTGGTTTCTTTTTATATTTTGTGTTTTCCATATTACTATGCAGTTCTCTGAATTTTAAAATAAAAAGCAGTTATAAACATGGCATTGCTGGGAGAGAAACCTGTAACAATTCAGTTATCTTAAGCCTGGAGTCAAAAGTAGTATATGGAACATCCAGCAATGAGAGATATTTGTTAAGACTCCTATACACTCAATGTAAACAATAGGAGTAAATAAAATACCACTAAAAAATTACTTCCTTTTAAGAATTACCGAATATCTCCATATGCAACAAGAGGATCTCATCACTCTTTGGACTCTGAATCCAATAAAAATGTCAATTCTATTTCCTTTTGTTCTAGAATCAGATTAAGAGTAAAACCCCATGCTACCATGTTTGTTGAGCTAGGAAAGATCTACATCGTTCAACGAGGAAAAACACCAGAAAGAGCACTTATGGGATGATGAAAGACACAAGATAAGCTCAGAGGATCTTGGACATCACCCAAGGCAGAAAAGTTGGCCATCTGAATTCAAGATAGGAGACATGTTTAAGGGAGACTACCAATGTTTGTGGAAGGACCCTGAAATCTAATGGAAACTACACCTACCCCCAATAAAACAGAAATGTTTTGACGTTATACTACGTGGTTTCATCAAAATTAAGAAAAGCATAATAGATCAAGAATGATCTACAAAATTGTGTACAAATCTGTACAAATTTAAGCCTATTAATTTGTATGTGAATGATATATTCCAGTTCAGTCTCAAACATTTTGGTCAAAATAAGTTCAGGCTCAAATCACAAACCCAACCACTCAAGTGCTATGGGCAAACAACCTAGATTAGAGACTGCACAGAGTATTAAAAAGAAATGCATATGCGGTAGAGTTAACACCCTACCTTCACATCACTAAATGTTTCTGCAGCAGTAAATTTGATTGTGATTGGAAAAAGAGCTGATGCATCTGGTGAGGGCACAACAAACTCCATCGATCCACTGTTCAAGATCACATGAAGATAGATCACTGAATTGTTTTTTGTCTGAAAAAAAGAAATAAAATTGCTTTATTCACAGTACCTGGAATTCGAGCTATCAATGAAAAAGATTGACCACTCCAAAGCGGAATTTCTCGAGTCATATCTAGATATAAGAAAAAAAACTCGCATGAGACAAAAGCAGCAACTTAAAACTATATAAGATCAAAAAAGGCATTTTAAATCCAATTTCAAGCAATAAAAGTTTCTAGTGAAATTTCAAAACCATCTCTCACTGACCATTTTCCTTATCCCATTTCACCAATAAAGCACCAAAACTTTGATGGGTAGAAGCCCATGGCACAGGTAATTCTTGCAGAAAGAATGAAATTAATATCCAGGAAAAATCCCCCAGCCAGAATGAAGAAAAATGAAAATGTTAGTGATTTAAATAATGTGGTGCATCCTTGCATGGATCAGTGATCACAAGAGGATTTTAGTCAGATAGAATAATTCACCTAACAGCCAAGAACGTCAGTGGATAAGCAATAGGCAAGGGAAAGAGAGGGCAGAGCATGAACACTCCAGTGTTACAATCGACTTTACAGCAATGAAGAGGAACTGAGATTCATCAATCATGTTATGCACTCTCTGATAACAGAAATTAAAAAAACTTGTCAAGGTTAAAAAATTGGTCTAGAAGCATATTCAGAAAAGACTTCTGAATGTTGTAAATGACCATTTAAAGCAGGTCAATGAGTAGAACTAATTGGCTAGGAATAGAGACGAGAAATATCAGCTCAGACAGAAAAATAATTGAAGTTTTCAGAACAATAAGTTAGATTTCTATTTGCCGGATTCCTGTCAAATGTCCATTTCATATTTGTCTAGAAGATAAAAGGAGATAAAAGTACATGAAGATTGTATCACCTCAGAATACGAAAAAACTCATCAACAACCTCATTTTGTCAATATAAGTTACATGAATCTCGATTCCTGAGCAACATAGTTGGAAATGAACAATACAAGTGACAAGAAAAAAGTAAATACGTACCTCCACTCCCCATCTATCTGCCTCACATTAGGTGCCCCTCGAATTGCAGGTAGAGGGATTGAAATTACAACATTTTGCAGGTCAAATGTCCCAGAAGATTCATACTCTATGTTAACAAATGTCTCATTTGCAGAGACAGAGGGCCAGCAGTTGACTGCAAATAGAAATATTAAAAGATAACAAGCAAAACATCTCAAGTTTAAAAACAGAAAGTCCACGTTACCCATTTATTAAGGAAGAGAGGAAAAAAAATTCTCACCAGTCAATGGCAAAGAGGACTCATCCATGCCCTGAATTCTCCATTTCATCAGACCCACATCACTTTGACCAGTAGGGAAAGGTCTGTTTGGATCTTTCAAGCCAATAATCTGTTGCTTGTTAAACAAGTCTTTGTTGATATTAGGATGAGTTTTGAAGCTAAGGCCCGGTATATCTCTGCTTTCAATCTGTATAAAATGGAAAAAAGATATTAAAAGCACTCTAGGATTAGACATTATTTTGTTGAGAAGAATCAGTACAGAAAACCAGATGGACTCAGCTATCCAATTCTTCAAGTTGGTTTTATTGATCTCGAGAAAATAAGGAGAGGCCAGCAAGGTGTAAACAAAGTGGCAAATCAACTATGTATTTCTTAACATCAATTGTGGACAGTTCTGGAAATCTTTGAAAAAAGACTCAGAACTTAGTCTACAGCAAAAGATGAACAGCATAATGGACAAAGAGTCTCCTCCCAAAATATGTGCCTTGCAAATGATAAGGTCAAAGCACCAATGGGGTGTTAATCAACTTACGCTAACTCACTAAGCAAGTAGCAAGCAAGCATTAGCTGCATAAATATACATCTGCAATATATGTTAGGCAAGGCTAGTTGTAACTACATATGGAGAGACATCACCAAGTTACAAAAGATTACAAACAGCTTTGAAATAAGTATAAGTCCTATTAGCACAAACACCAGGTTTCTGCCATAAGAACTAAAAAAAGAACACCTGCTCGAAGGGCAAATTAAATTCATATGCTGTATGATAAGTGTGATCCACATCCACCTTGGATAAGCAATCAGCAAAAAAAAAAAGGCACAAAAGAGCTCCAACCTCATGCATGAAAAAGAGAGATGATAACCTGGAACTGGATGAACCCATCCCCTTCATTCAGAATTTGAAGTGAAAGAGTGCCTTGGATATCAAAACTACTTATTCCTCCATCTCTCTTTGTTATGGCATTGAGCCTTTCTTCAATAGTTAATGTGACAGGTTCTGTTGGTGGAAGAGCAGATTTGGATTGAACAACACTTGGTTTCACATCTTCAATGATCACTTCCCCTTCAGCCTTTAGCGATTCCAAAAACTGATTTGTCCTCTGTATTTTCCCTAGCTGCATTCCAAGACCTTTAGGAGGTGCAGTAGCAGCCGCAGGTGGGCGACCTGATACATTGAAATGGTTCTCAGCGAGTATAAATACTCAACCAAAGTGGACAGGTCAAAAGAAAGCAGATGAATTTTATAGGTTCTTAATCCAACTGGCTAAACCAAATACATGCATAAGAACATTACTGCTAGTTCATTCCTTGTTTTGACAATATCCTGTTATTGAAGGCATAGTCCATATGTTTAATGGAAGCCTCTGTTGGCTACCAAATTTAACTTAGAACATAACAAAAAAAAGTGTATGACTGTAGAGTTCATGGGCAAAGGCAATTTGGAATGTATATCAATACCAGGATTGCTCAGAGCTTCAGATTGCTCTAACATGCTCAGAAAGAAATTTGATCAAAGAACTTATTTGAGAAACTAGATTTAAGAGATTGTTCCATGCAAAAGCAGTCCACCTCATCCCTAAAATAACCAATAGCCACCTTCACCATGAAAAATACAAGTGAACTAATTGTAAAACAAACTAAAAGAAATATGGTAAAGATGGAAGACACCTGCGGACCTTTAGACTTGCTAGGGAATGAATCTGTATCAGTGTTTAATCCAAAACCAGAACCACTTCCGAAGCCACTTCCACTGCTAGAGATACTCATGTCACTGAAACTGCTCTCAATTCTTCGAGGGCCTGACATTGACATAAACCCGCTTTTATCGCCTCTGTTCTTTTCAATCTGCAAAGCAAAAGACAAATGATAAATATAACAAAAATAATATTAAATATCAATATAAGTTCACAAAAACAATAAATAGTTTGCAATATGGGATTACTTTTTTTTTTAGTGCAACAGCTATAACTTGTAAGATGTCATCCATCGTAAGAAGCAATAGGATTAATTTTTTTCAAAGAACTGCTCAATTTTGGAGTTGTTGTTGATAAAAATAAGGGTGTGTTTGTTTCGATTCCCGGAACCGGGAATCGGAGAAATAGAGGGAATTGAGAGCCCAATTCCCACCATTTCTGTGTTTGTTTCGATTCCCAAAACCCGAAATCGAGCGAATCGCTCATTTCCGATTTCCTCCGATTCCGGTTTTTTTTTCTGGTCCAAAACGAAGGGAAAACATCAATTCCCGTGTTTTCCCCATGATTTTCACTGTTGAACCCGTGAGTTTCCTCTCTTTTCCCACGATTTCAGCTCCCATTCCCAAACTTGTCTTCCAGAGCTCGTCTTCTCCACAACTCCATTTCCAGCTCCATTCCCCTGTCTCCCACGATTCGCCTGCCTCCATCGGCCCGACCGCTGCTCCGAATCAAAGCGCCGGAGTGCCGGAGCGCCTGCTTCTCACGATTTGAGAGCTCATCTTCATCAGAGCTCGTGATTTCGTCCAGCCGACCGAGTTCAAAGCTCCATCGCCCTGACCATCTCTGCTTTCTTCTTGAGCCCCTCTGAAAGGACCAGCTCGTCGATCTCCTCGCCAAGCTGTAAGCCGAATTTTGATCAGAATTGCTAACAAGCGCCAATTTTCCAGAAAAATCGTATGCTTTTGTATGTTTTTACGTGGGGCTCTGTTCTTCTTGATGTATTTTTTGTAGTTCTTCTGAGAGTGATGGATTTGTAGATGCATTCGTCGCCTGTTGAGTTGAAACCGAACATCAATAGCAAATGAATATCTTTTAGGTGTTTAATCGCTCTAAACATCGGAATAATTTTTTTGAATTTAGGCAAAAGAGTGTAATTTATGAAATGTATGATGAAATTAGTAGTTTAATTAATTCTGCAAGGGCAGTGCTTTGATGTAGAAAGTAAAGCTGCTAATTTAGCTTGTTTTGAAAAGAAAAATAGATGGTGGAATGTTGTACTTTTTTATTGTAGAACCATGTTTTCGGGCTTCTCAAGTAATAGAATGTGTTGTGAGCAGTGCAACTTGTTTGATGTCTTATTTGATGGTTTATGTGCATGTCTGCTTGTATGTTGCATGCTGAGATGTGCAGTGGTACCAAGTTGCCTGAAGTTGCAGCAGAAATTCTAGGTGTCGCAAGTGCAGATCTTGTACACCGCAAACTTTTTGTACATGGCTTGTTGCGGGAGACTACTTCGGAGACCTTGTGTGGTGTGAGTGCTTTGCTCCTTGTTTGTTAAAAATACCTGTTTGATTACTTGTAGCTTTGGCTTAAACCGTTCTGTAATTAGTTTGTGGTGTTCATGATGTGCAGATTTAATGTCTTGGCCATCATTGGTTGCATTTAAGCTTCGGACAGAACTACAACTTGTATTTGTGTTCTGATATCTTCAAGATTTCTCTGTACAGGCATTTTGTGTTCATGGTGAAATTGAGGAAGGGGCTATCATTGTAGACAAGCCAACTGGAAAATCTCGTGGTTACGGTTTCATTACTTACAAGCATATGGAATCAATTCATAAAGCATTGAGAGAACCAAGCAAGTTGATTGATGTAAGATGTCTTTTCTAATATATTAAGTTGTCTCTGTAGTAAATACAAATCATCATAATATTTATTATGATATTTGTACATATATTAAAACTAAAGTCCCTTCATTTTTGGGTCTTTTTGTAAAATCATATTAATTTTTAAAATTATTTCAATAATTTTAAAATTAAAATTATTTTATTACTCAAATTACTTAAATATTAATTATTTTCAAAAAATAAGTATATATTTTCCATGTTTATTAAAAATTATTTTATAAGATAATAACAAAATTATATTAAATAAATCTGTAATTGATTATAATAAAGTATTTACATAGTCTGTTTTTTTTTATTTTTGTAAAATATTTATTATTTTTAATTGTGTTTATATATTTCTCAATTCCCTACAGTCAAAACTCATCCAAACACAAGAATTCAACAACTTATGGAATTGATTAATTTCATTTGTCAATCAAATAACGGAATTTAGAATTTAGGAATTGGACAATTCCCAATTCCCTACACTAAATACTCATCCAAATACTGTAATTATCTAATTCCTTCAATTCCCTGGAATCACTCAATTCGCACAATTCCACGATTCCTAAACCCGGAATCGAACCAAACACGACCTAAGGGTCTTATTGCACACTAATAGTGCAACCTCCATAACAATCATAATGCCAACAAAGATCTAATCGAAGTCTCTGCACAGAAGCCAGACTTCCAAAGGAAGAGATGGCAGATTGCCCTTTTCAAGTAGTGGAAAACTTATTATTTCGATCAAGAATAGCAAAATTGACTTCTCCCATTTGAGCAACTAGATAGGCTAAGTTGTATAAACAACCATAATGAGAATAGATAGGCTTCGTTATGAATGGTCATGTCATATAAACATCCATAATGAGAATAGATAAAAATTAGGAAGGCCATGTAGACAAGGACATTTGTATTTCTGATTCCAAACAGTCATCTATACAAATCTTTAAATCTTAAAGTGAAACTGCTATCATCAGCACATATTACTCATTGCAAATACAAAAGTATTTCACATATTTTACAGGAACAAAAATTCCACTAAGCACACATGTAATAAGTGTACCTTATTTTTGTCGATTTCACTCGCTTTTCGCTTCATGACATCCTTAGTTTCATCGATCTTGCTCTGCATGACCAGCTTATGTAGTCTCTCTTCATGACTCTCCATCTCACAATACTGCTTGACCTGTGCAACTGTCACACCTTCCTTATGTCCAAGAGAAATGGCTTCATCAAAAGCAAAAATAAGCTCAAAAGCCATCTTGCAGATGCCTTCTTCATCTAGAGAGAGTGCATACTCCGGTACCTAAATATGATTAAGGTAAATAAACCACTCCCAAATGTATAAACCCAATGTAGCATAATAGCTATCCAGGTGTTGCGCATATGAAATGGGTCATATATGACTAAAATCATAATCTATCACTATAACCATAGCAATAATAGCAATAACCTCATCAGTGCATGATGGTTGATTCTTGTTTTACATGAAAATGCACTATAACTATGTTCACATGAAAACGCAATAAAACTATGTAGAACATCTTTGCTTGTATCGCCAACTGACCACAACAGCAATAAGGTTTTGGAAAATCCATCTAGAATCGATGCAGAATTCATCATCAATATGACAAATAATCAGGACACTTTAGTAAGTATAGGAAGAAAATGCAAGCTGCACAAACTCATTTATGCAAAACCCTCCAAACTAATCAAGCCACTTTGACAGTGCATTACATATATAGGCCCAAAATCTTAGCCCATGGTCAATAATAACAGGTAATAGAGAATGTGTTTATCTGTACTTGCCTATTTGCATTTTACCATGCAGATTGATTGCATATGAGAAAATTACGAGCATATTTAGAGATCATTTCAGGAATTAAGAATATTGACTATAAACAATCAATCAATCAATGCAAATAACTACAAAAGTTAAGGTAAAAAAGGATACAAGTTTTGATAGCAGCCGCAACGTATCCAGATCTTCGAGGATATTGCTCTGTTTGTTTGTGACTAACAACAAGTACAAAGCTTCTATTGGCTGGTATACATAACGCACATTCTCAGTCTCAACATATGTGTGCTGCTTTCCTGTTCCTACCAGCTTAGGGAATGCAGCAAGTAATCCTTCTATCCTTATTCGTGACATGTCCACAAACTGCCTCGACACAAGTGCTGAAATTAAGCCAGAGGGACATAGCAGTTAACTGATAGTATTCACAACTTGTAACTGAAAAAGAGACAAAATAGAGACAAAAGGAGCACCAAGGAGGTGTCCCTTGACAGACCTACTTGCTTTCCATGGTGTGTTAAAACTCAGACGCAGTAAGCAAGAAAGAAGCATGGTACCACTAACAATTTATTGCTTAGATTCATATAAATAAAATAAAAACCAGAATACAACTAAAAGAGGCTGACAGCTGACAACACAATGTTCTCAAAAAAGTATGAAGAGAGGAACAAAAATCCAGATTTTAAAGCAAATGTATTAGATCAACATTGTGTATTCAGAACCAAATTTATCAAAGAAAATCATTGTGTGTAACATCATAATCTTATCGCCGAAAGTGAAAGAGATTTATATAACAAAAAGAAATGCAAAGAGGACATGCAGAGACAATAGTTGAACAGAATGAGGCATATGCAAAGAAGATTCAGTATTGTTTCATCCCTTTGGTTTTGGGTTGGGATGAGCTCTGCCTTCCTCTTCAGCCAATCTGCAATATGAACCCTCAACACTGTGAGCTGCCCATCCGAGAGAATTCAGAAGAGAAAATTTTGATGCTTAAGTCAAACATCTTTTCTTGTAAATGGAGGAGAGAATGGAATTTGAGAAAAGAAGAGATGGAAGAGAATGGCCTGAATTACAAGTACAAGTGTTGAAGTAAAATAAAGGAGAAGAGCGAAAGCCCCTTGCTTCTAGGCCTGATCCTCTTATAAAGAGTGTGGAACTTGATCCTCGAGTTAAGGTAATTGGACATGGGTTCCCCAATGACTAAGAGTAATTTTGAAATTTCACCTAGCTCTCTATACCATAGTGTGGCATTTTTTTGTCGTCTAGCGAGAGATGAAGCAAAAGACGATTATCGTAGTAGATGATCATCTTCTAAAGACCAATTTAATATGGTGTGGTGGACCGAGCCTTCATAATTTGATAAGACTAACAAAGTAATTCCTCTTTGTCGAGATGGTGACCCAAGTAATGGTGGCCCCAAGAACAAGATGGCGTACCTAGAATAATATTGTAGCCAATAGCTGTTTGAGCTTATCCGAACTATGGAAATGTAGTCCCTTGACCTAAGATTTTCCTTCGTGCAATGGTAGGAAGGACTCGATGAATTGACTATATTCTACCCTAGTTTAAGTAGTCTGGTTTGGATAACTTATCCTTTGATTTAGGTCGATAGTTTAGTATCTCCCAACATAGCCTCCGAGTCTTTTCGTCAACTTTCCAGAGCTCAGCAATAAAGGTTTGAACATAATTACCTTAGTCCTTAATGGTAGGGGGATCGTGGTTTACTTTCGCAGAGTCAACTTTTCATAGTTCAGGCCTTCAAATCCTCCTTGAGCACAGCACGCGAAAAATACAAGGTGCTATCATTATAGCATGATTGCATCGAGACAAGCTATCATTATATCATAGATCTTGTTGTGCCTCTTCCGATTTCGTGCAATGACAGGGTGATGCCACGTGTCTCACTGTTGGGATTTTGGGGGTGGGATTTGTCTCACCTACGACTGAGTGCAAATCTTGAAGCAACGACGATCCAATCCTAAAGCAATGGTGATTTAATATGTGTTGCTACCTGGGCCTATATAAGGTAGGGGTTCAAGGAGATTTTACTTTCTTCCTGACCCTGCCTTCTCTAGATCTCATGTTTTTATCTCAAGCGAACTTTGATCGTTCTTATTGCTCTCTGACAACATTTTTGGGCATCTTACCAATCACAACAGATGTCGAGCAAGTTGTTGTTGTCCCGACCTTATTTCTTTGCCTTATTGTGATTTTCCTTTATTTCCATCATTACCGACATATTCGACTTTTCCTCGCTATTCTACAAATATTCTCTTCAATAAATCTAATTTGAAATTTTCATAATCTTTTACATTAATTAGTCAATGAGTCTGAGCTCCAATTAGTTGATTAAGGCCATCATGTTCCCTATCTAGCTATAGACCACAATTTTTTGGTTTTGTAGATTACAGTAGGAGCGGAAACTCAGGCTCGGTCTCCTGTCGCAGACATTCACTAGATCAGAGTAGCTCTTTTGCAAGATCCAAGGTGTGGGAGCACTTTATGAGGATGTAAACCAACTCTTTTGAACTTAAGGAATCTCCCATAAAATTAATGAGTCGGCCACCATGGAACACATTGATTGACCACATTTCATATAGTCATATGTCTACGTAAATAAAATATTTGCTAATGCTTCAATGTCTATTATCACCCTACTAATTAGATAGTCGACTAACACTATGATGATAACTAGGGCTTTGTTATATTGCCCCATGATGCAACCTAAGATCTAGATGCTCGCCACCAAGCTCCCATATTTGCATTCATCTTTGTGGCACTTGTCACGTCATGACAAGTGAAACGAACTGGTTTATAAATTTCAACATCAAACTTACAACGACAAGTTGGAGAACCAAGATCTTGTAAGGCCTTGCAAGGTAATCAAAAACACATTGCACATCGTGGTCTTTGTTGTATCATATAGTATCATGTTATCCTTAAAAAAGCTTACATGTCTCGGTAGATCATTGGTTCTATCATATGCCTCCCAGAATAACTGACGAAACTTCGGTTGCAAAGGCTGGGCCAAAAGTTAAGAGCTTAATGCACTTCCACATGGCATTATGGTTGGCTCTGTTGAATCTCGAAGTCTTTGATCAATCATGTGGGCAATTGTTTTTTTCAATTTATTCTATATTCCAAGTCACCATCATTAAGGTGGTCGTAATATCCTCGTTAGGATGGGACACATTAAGAAGTATGGCCAAGTTGTTTTGTGTTGTAGGTCAGTAATACACGCACACTCTTACTGGTGTCCAGGAAAAGCATCCATCCTAGTTCATGTGGTTTCCAAGTGACCTACCAACACTATTTGTGTAGACATGATGCAAAACCTTCGCGCCACATTCTTGTCAACTTGGTTTAGTTGTTAAAGTAACAAACATATCTACAACATTTGTTATTAATCCTTGATGACCTAGCCAATTATGTGGATCTCAGTTGATAATCGATTTCACTCAACTCTAGAGATTGAGTCAACCTCTCGACTCTCACAGATCGTCTCCAGAGGGTCAAGAGGAGGATCCTATTGTTGAGAATAATGCTCCAGCAAAGCAATGACGACTTGTTGCTGAGGTGTCAAATATCACCAAATGAGATTTGTTGTGAAGTAGCTAGAACCATCACTCTCCTCCAGTCATTTGCTTTCCTGCTTTGGACTACTTCCATGGCATGGTTGCAGTAGCCTATCTGAAGGAAAGCTTAGGCAGCTATCAACGAAAACACCATTGTTGCATCTCTTTGTTTTGAATTAAGGTGAGCTCTGCCTTCCACTAGATTTGGTCTACAACTTGCACACTCAATACCATAAGCTGCTTGCCCAAGAGACTCGGGAGAAGAAGCTCCAATGCAAATCAAGTATCTTTCCTTGTGAGCAAAGGAGGAAATGGAGTTTGGAAAGAGAAGAGATGGAAGGGAATAACTTGGACTGCAGCTGCAAGTGTTGAAATAAAATAAAGGAGAAGAAGAGGAGAGAGGTCTTAGCCTCATCCACTTATATAAGGAGGATGGAACTCGACTCTAAGGTTGAGGTAACTTAACCCAGGTTTCTTGATGCATTAACCCAAGGGAGATTCTAGAATTTCATCTAACATTTCATATTGTTGTGCGACATTTCCTTGTTGCCTAACAGGAGATAAAGAAGAAGATCGTCATCACAATAGAGGGCCACCTTCTAAAATGTTACATTAGCGTGATATGGTGGGTTGAGCCTTTGTAGGCTTGGTAAAACTAACAAAATAGTGTGACCCAAACAATGATTTCCTGAAGCATGAGATGGCATCACTAGGACAGTATTGTAGCCCGGTAGTTACTCAAGCTTATTCGGACTGTAAAATTGCAGTCCCATGACCTAACCAAGTTCAACCCCAATTTAGGCAATCCGGTTTTCGCAACTCATCCTTCAATTTAGGTACATGGTTCATCATGACATGTCAAGTACTAAATCTCATCATTCTAAAAAGCAAACAGCTTGGACATATATTTAGTTTTACTATAGTTGCTAGAAGTATACAATGCATAGGTTATAGTTTATTTTGATGCAAATGAAAAAATATGAAGCAGATGGAACAAAGTCTCAAAGGTGACATTTGAGAACAAAGGAAACATTTTCCACCACACATAACATTGACTACTTTGAATTTATCACAACAAAGATTCAAGATTTGCACAAGCCACGAAAAACAAAGGAAATCTCAATCATAGGAGAAGGAATGTGGCTAGGTGTAATATATGCCTCTCATTGGCATATTCACTATCAGAGTTATGAAGCAACTAATAGGTTGTGAATATCAGGTTTAAGGATGCAGAGAGTTAGAAAAGCAATGAAACAACATATATTTTTTGGTAAGGTCACTACAAGAGCCATTTTTCGCACAGGTCTATAGGGAACTTAGTTTTTGAAGCCTAGCTTTGCGTGCTTTCATAAATATTCTTTGGAAGTGAGAGATTGTAAGTGTTACATCAAATTGATTAGAGACTCCTTCAATTTTGAATCATATGGTCAGGTTATGAACATAAAAGTGGCAATACTCATTATCATTAAGAATAAATCTCTTATGAGCTGAATGAAGTGAGTGTTGCTCATATATCAGCCAATAGTTAGTAAATGTAAGAAGATCTCAAAGATTTCCACCACATGGACTGGCTGGTACTGGAACTTGGTGTTGTTGCATGGTTCTATGGTTGGAATCCCATTGTAATTGATCTAAAGATGGAATACAAGCCTGAGTCAATTTCAACTAATAATAAGCAGAAATAGGCCCTAGCATGATCAATCAAGTTCAGCATAAATACAAGAAGAATAAAAAATAAAGGTATTTGCAAACAAGTAACTAAATTTGCAATATCTAGTGAGAGAACTACAACATAGGAACTCAAAAGATACTCCACTAACCTTAAATTTGTATACAAGACAAACAAAAAACTATTCTTTTATCAGGATACTTTACTATCATGGAACTTATACTATTAAGAAGAATCTACTGGCTAATGAAATGATAAAGTACATTTTTGTTACTGTAACAACTACATAAATACAATATTCACAACAGATGGCAACAGATTATAAGCTAGGTTGAAGTTACGGGAGTAAAAAGGCCAAGGCCAAGACTATGTTATAGTATTGTTCTGCTGGACAAGCCTGAGGCTGCCCATTTTTTTATTTCAACACCATGTGAGGCCTGTTGACAGCCAGGTACAAGTATACTTGCCCTTTCCAGACTTGGATATGATAGAAGCGGAAAGAACCACCTGTTCATACACATAAAACAATTAGATTTGTACAAATTGAAACAGAAAGATCTGAAGGTATGAAGGTTAAAAGCCATAAATTGCACATTTATAAGATGAAATACAGTGCAGGGATCCAAAAGCCTTTCACTGAAACAAATGATAGTGAAGATCAAAGAAAGAAGTTGTTAACAAACTTTGAGTAGAAATACTTTACATACTTCTACTAAAATCCTGTTCTTTAGAAGCTAGACGTTTTGAGTTTCATGGCTACACTTTCTCAGAGAAAGGGTTTCCAGGATAGTATTCAAGCCAAAACTTATACTGAAACAAGCCTAACATCCTAGAAGAAAAAAAAAGGCACAGTCCATTTCTTTAGCCATTTTTCTGACAATCAGTCCAAGCATACACTTAGGCATCCACCTCTACCATTTTAGACCAAAATTACCTTTCAGGCATTAGCCTTTGACAAGTCAGTCAGAATTAACCATAATTTGGTCTAAATATGATCCGACAATTTGGTTTCTTCAAATATCATGTATGCTTGCTTTCAATTAAAAAATGAAATCACATTTGACTGAGTTCCCTTGCTTTGATTTTTATGTATTTTGTTCATAAGTATGGCACTCAAATCATTTTGACATTTGGAAACTGTTGCTCTGCAATAGTCTAACAATGCAAATATTGGTCAACACCAGTATTACAAATCATATATGGATATAGGAAAATGATACGTCTTTGCAACTATATAGGCATTTAGACATACTATGTACATAAAGTTTCTAGTTTCTTCAGATTTGAATATTTTGTTCCCTTCATTGCAGGTGTATGCCTAAGTATTTGTTTTTAGCCTTCTGCTTCACATTAGCAAAAATGCCAAATGAAAGTTTGCCAACTACAAGTGAAAGAAATCATATAACCCAAAGCCCTATCTTTCCAATGTCAAACAATATCCAATGGAAATGGAACCAAACGAGAAAGTTGATGAAAACAAACAAGATCTCCCATACCATTGTGAATGAACAAGAAAACCAAGCAGCTTCTAGTTGTAGAGATTAGAGGAACTGGTAGAGTAGCAAAATCCTTCACGCAATCAAGCACCTGCAATAATAACAGATTACAGACAACATAAACATTCCTCTTCCAGTTTCTGATTCGATCCCAATCAACATTATACCACCAGGAGAAATTTTATACAAGCAAAGAGAAGAAATTTCTGAAATGAGTGGCCAACACAAGGGGGCAAGCTCTGAAAACACCAAATGCCTCAAAACCGTGAAGATTTCTAGAAAATCCGAACCTACGTATCTCGGGATCAGATCTAACCAAGAACTTGAACCGCCGCATGACCTAAATTTCTGATCTAGAACGTCTCCCTAATTCTCCACATTACCAAAATCGCCAAAAGCAATGAAAATCGAGATAGATCTAGATCTAGCAATAAGAGCCGAAAATTTTCCGAATTCAACTCATCCGTAGCACATTTCTGTCCTGGATCTGACGGATCTGGAGATTTATTCTGAATGGATGATCGAATCGAAGAGGAGAACGGATTGAGAGAGAGAGAGAGAGCGCTTCTTACCTTGGATCTCCAATGGTTCAACTAGGAGAGCGAACGGAGGGAGACTGAGGGGGTGTTCGGTTAGACTCGTTTATAACTTTGGGGGCATGCGACTGTGCAAATTCTATTAATTTTCCAAGAAATTATTAGATTTCCGTATTTGAATTTTTTTTAAAGAATTAAATAATTTTGAATCTTTCAATTTCATAACTTCATTCTTTGATTTATAAACAGAATTAATTAATTCTATTCATTTTCTAAAATTTTAATATTTAGTTGGAATAGCAATTAAAAATATACTCACCAATGAGCTTTTTTTTAATATTAATAATTAATTTATAAGTAAATTAAAAAATTTAATTTAATTTAATATTAAAACTGGTAAATTAATTTAAAGAAAATAATAAAATTTTATAAAATGACTTTAAAATGGATGGTTACATAAATATATTTTAATTAACTAGGAATTTATTTAATATAATTTTTAATTTTCTTGTCAAATAATTTTTATAAACTTAAAATATATATATTTAAATCTAATAATTTATTTATAAGTAAATAGAAAAGTTTACTTAATTTAATATTAAAATTGGTAGATTAACTTGAAGAAATAATAAAATGTTACAAAAATGGCCCAAAAATGAATGTCATAGAAATATATTTTAATTAATTAGGTATTTATTTAATAAAATTTTTAGTTTTCTTGTCAAATAATTTTTATAAACTTAAAATACAATTAGACACATAACCAATAAAAATTGACAAGAAAAATTTGATTGAAAATACCAACATACAACAAAAACAAAATACATTTACTATTCTTTCAAACGTTAAAAATTAAAATACACAGTATATAATAGTCTTCTAACTATAAATAAAAGAAATACAAAATTTTTACATGATCATTAAAAAAAATCTTCTTCTTCCGGACTTATTCTTGCTTAGGATTTACAAGAATTTTTCCTTCTATTCTTATTTCATATTCTTGTACAACTCGAGTTGCCTCTACTAAAGAAAAATAAGATTTGTTGTAATTATCTAAAAATTCATTGACTTAATGATGATAATCTGACCATGAGGCATAAATACTAGAACATCTTTCACGATACACAATATAGTAACACATCCTAATAATATTTTATAAATATCAGTTGACATATATACAAATTAGAATAAGGCACACAGTCTTTTAATCAAAATATATAATAAAGGTACATAGTCAGCCTTCAATCGCAATATAAAATAGAGACACAATCGATCTTCAATATAAATATATAAAAAAAGTATACAATCAGCAATCAATAGCAAAACACAGAATAGGCACACAGTTGGCCTCCAAGCACAATATAAAAGAATGGCACGTAGTCAATCTCTAAGCACAACATAAAATAAAGGCATACAATTAGTCTCTAATTACAACATAAAATAAAGATACAAAGTCAATCTCTAATTACAATATAAAATAAATCTATATAATCAGCCTTCAACCATAAAATAAAATAAAGGCATATAGTTGATCTCCAATCATAATATAAAAATTAAAAAAATAGTTGACCTCCAATCTAAACATAAAATAATGCCAAATATAAATATAAACATAACAGAGTCAGAAGTAGTAAATATATGAAAAACATCTAATAAAATCCTACATGTCCAACAAATAGGATCATTATGCAATTGTAATAAGTTAGTAACATGCATAGTCATGATAGATTAGGAGCAAAACACAATCAATAGAGAGTGTCAAAGCCTAAACATTGCCAACAAGTACTGCATAAAAGTTGCTTATGCACTACACATTCTCATTATCAAGAAACTTTTGTAATCACTCAATTATAGCCTCATTGTCCATGCCATCAATAAATGTCATACCACTAACCTCATCAACATTTAAGTGCCTGCATACATATTTCAAATAGAAAGTACTAAATTGTTCTCCTCTAAATCTCATCAATATTGAGTACTAATTTCTTCCATGATTTTCTTTTGACTATCCTGATGGCACACACAATATTGTACATGCCAACCATCAACTGTTCTATCATAATCTCATCAACATTGTTCCCCTTTCACTTTTGCTACCTTGAGATATTCCTTGAAGGAGAGGCCTACCCCTTGTTGTTCATCTGACTTATGTCCTTATTTCTAATAGAAGGTCCATTTATACTTTATTTAGATTCACTGAGAGCATTAGAGTCATCCTTGATAGTCAAAAAATTAACCTAAGAGAGAGGGTGAATTAGGTCATTTAAAAGATTGTGTACACTTTGAGACCTAAAATTCAATTTGTCATCCAATTTGGAAAATTACAAGTCTACAAGCAAATGACAAATCATGAGTGCTTATAGAGTAAATAAGAAGAGGAAAGTAGGTGTGGAGCTAAAATTGACTACATGTGATAGCTAGAGACTTCGAGGAGCAATCTCAAAATGGCAAACAAAAATTGAAAGTGGTTTAAATGCGTAATCAGAAATTATGAGAACATGACTTCCAATAGGTACAACTCGTATTATTAATTAAGATTTGAAGTATCATGATGACTTTTTGCTCATTGTTAATTAATTTCTTTTGATTTTTAATCTGAGAGAATAATTAGCAATTTTAGCTCATACTAATCATTTCAAATTTGATAATCAACAATCTCTTAACTTGTTGTCAATTAGATTTGAAGCATCATTGACGATTTTAAGCTTGTGTTAGTTGAGCTTAAAGTGTGAATGATAGCTTTATATGTATTATTGGTTGATTTCTTTTGGATAAAATATTTAGCTGACTGACTAAATGAGTTCAAGCATACCTTAGTTCGGTTTGAAATGGATAGCGGTCTTAACTTATACTAACCATTTCTAATTTAATAATTGATAACCTCTTTGGCATGTTGTAAATTAAGTTTAAAGCATCATCAATAACTTTTGAGCTTCTGTTGGCTGAGCTTGAAGTGTGGCTAACAGTTTTATGTGTGTCATCAATTAATTCAATTTGCATGAAGTGAGTCCAAGCATGCTTTTAATTCAATTTGCTTTGAAGGAATGGTTAGCGGTCTAAGCTTATACTAATCATCCTCAGTTAGATAATTGATAACTTTTCTTGGCTAATGTCATTTAGGTTTTAAGGTATTATCGACAGCTTTAAGCTTATTGTCAACTAACCCTATTTGATTTGAATTTGACTTAACCCATACTTGATTTAATTCAAGTCTAATTTGACTCAATTTGAAGTTCAGACTTTATTTCAATTTAAGTTTGATTGAATTCAATTTGATGATCTTAATATCTACTTGAATCTAATTAGATTCAATTCAATATTCAAAACTTGATTTCAATCAAGTATAATTTGATTCAATTCAATATTTAGAACCTAATTTTGATCTAGTCTAATTTGATTTAATTCGATGTTTAAAACTCAATTTCAATCCGAGAATGATTTGTAATTTATTTCAATTTGATATCCAAAACTTGAGTTTGATTCAAATCTAATTTGCTTTAATTTGGATCGGGTTTGACCCTATGTTAAACTCCCACCGAGCTTTGAAGTTGGTCCTTAATGAATATTGTATCCAACCCTTATTAGGTTCTTGATGGATTCTCAATGGATCTCAAATCCAATCCTTATTATGTTTTTGTTAAATCCTTAATAGATTATTATTGGACCCTTAATAAATCTTGGATCCAACCCTGATTGGGTTCTTATTAGATCCTTAACAGATTATGGATCCAACCTTAATTGGGTCTTATTAGATCCTTAATGGATAATATATTCAACTCTTATTGGGTTCTTATTAAATCCTTAATGGATTTTGGGTCTAACCCTTAATAAGTTTTTATTGGATTTTTAATGGATCTTGGATCCAACTCTTGATGGGTTTTTATTAGTTCTTTAAGGGATCATGAATCTAACCCTTAATGGGTTATTATTGGATCCTTAATGGATTTTGGATCCAACCTTATTTGAGTTTTTATTATATCCTTAACATATCATGGATCCAATCATGATTGAGTTCTTTTAGATCTTTAATGGATCTTGGATTCAACGCTAATTGGATACTTATCAGATTCTTAATTGATCTTGGATCCAATCTTGATTATATTCTTATTAGATACTTAATAGATCATGGATTCAATCCTAATTGGATTCTTGTTGGATCTTTAATGGATAATGGATCCAACTCTAATTGGGTTCCTATTAGATCCTTAATGGATCTTGATTCCAACCCTGATTAGGATCCATGTTCAGCCCATTGATGGATTCAGGTCTAACCCATGTTAGATTCTTATTGAGCTTAGGTTTGAACCTTAATGGACTTGGCTTTGAGAATTTGGTTTTCGAACGAGCCTGCGAATTGGTCCTATATCGATTGACTTTTTAGCTAGCTCGTAGGCTAGTCTTAAATCAGAATTGATTTTTAAATGAGCTTGTAATCTATTCCTAGACCAATTAACTTTTAGACCAGCCCAGGCTGGTCTTAAGTTAGAATTTAGATTTTGGATGAGTCTACAAGTTGGTTCTAGGCTAATTAACTTTCTGACAAGTCCACACACTAACATTGAGTTAGAATTTAGTTTTTAGGTGAGCCCACGGAATGACCCTAAACTAGTCAATTTAGGAATGCAAATCGAAATGACATTTTTTTTAGGCCAAAAGAAGGGTCAAGCACTTCTCCACCAAATTCCTGAATTCAACCACAAGCTCTAGCGGATGGAGGGCAGGTGGAGTTGTAGAAACTATCGTGTAGTGGCTGGATAGGATGAGCCAAGCCAATGGCTCTTACCGATGGTGGCTGATTAAGAGCAGGGAGTGGGGCCAAGCACAAGAGCAGGGATGAGGAGAAGCTCGTGTGGAGCATGAGCTAGGCCAATGGTGAGGCACGAGCCAAATGGTGGCTTGGTTGGGGCTCAGAGGGAGTGCAAGTTGGGACAATGGTGGGCCCGAACAGTAGCTTGGGCAGGGCTCACAGGAGCACGAGCTAACAATTCAAGTTGGCGAGAAGTAGCTCTAGTGGTGTAGATAGGGTTCCTGCGAGGAGGTCGACAACAGCGCAGAGTAAGAGGCAGGCCTTCGGCGGGGGGGGGGGGGGGGGGGGGTGGGTGGGGGGGGGGTTGGCACTAGGTAGGTGAAGGAGGTACTCGGGAATCCCTCAAGAACAGAGCAGCCGAAGAAACAAAAGAGGGGAAGTGGAAGAATAGAGAAGATAAAGTTTAGTGCACTAACCCTTCTCTGTGTTTGCATTTTAGCTTGTTCGGATCCTCATTTTTGTTCCTAATTTCTTCTTAAACTCTCCAATTTTAATCATCTTTTCCTTTTGATCTTAACAAGGTTTACGTAGGAGTTGGAGAGCCAAGTTAAATCAAATCTTAGCCTTTTTTTTGTTGGAAGTTTTGAATCATGGATGTGATTGTGGATTTGGTTTTGAGATTGGATGAGATTATTTGTTGTAGATGAGATGATTCAAAAAATTTATTTTCACTTTATGAATTTACAAGATGTTATTTGTAAATTTTTTAGAAAAATTTGGACTAAATTATAATTTTATAAATTTTAGGGATTTTTTTATAAAAAACTTTTTTATAAAATTAAACAATTTTATAGACTTATTTATAAATAAAATTTTTTTGTGGGACTTATTTATAAAGATTAGAAATTCTATAGGTTTATTTGTAATTATAAAATTTTTAGGAGTTTATTTGTAAATTCTAAAGTTTATGAAGTCAAATTATAATTGTTGATCTTTTGAGGGGTTTATTCACAAGCCCTAAATTTTATGAAGATCATATTGTAATTATCAATCATTGAGGGGTTTATTTATAAACGGTAGATTTTGTGGTGACTAATTTGTATTTATAGAGTTTTTATAGATTTTTTCACAAAATTTCCATCCCAGGGATCTATTCGTAAGAAAAATCCGATCGAGGACCCTTTTGTAAGAATCTATTTGATTGAGGAACTTATTTATAAAATTCTTATATTTTTTATTTTACCCTATATTTTGGATGAATTCTGGGCCTAGTTTTAGTCCAAATATTTGATATATTCAGTTTACTTGGGTTGAATTTATCTTGGGCCCAAAATTTTCAATAGTTGGGTTCAAATTGAATTTAATTTTTTGGTCAAATTCAGCTGTAATTTAAGCCTAATTAAGGTTCACATTTATGGCATACAAGTCTTCATTCTAATTAAATTTTGATTAGATTTTATTTTAGCCAAAATTAACCCAAATAAAGTGCCCCTTTCACACTCTCTTCTCGATTCTTGATGAGAGGAAAGAGTGCAAACAAATTTCAAGTACTTGTCTTGAGTTAACATTTTGAGAATTAATAATGAGGATTTGGATTGTCACATGAAAGTGGATTTGATTTTGTCATGTGAAAGTGGACATCATTCATTATGTGAAAGTAGATTTAATTTGTCATATGAAAGTGGACTTGATTTGTCATGTGAGAGTGGATTTAATTTGTCACATGAATGTAGGCTTTATTTGTTATGTGAAATGGACTTAGCTTGCTATATGAAAGTAGACTTGACTTGTCACATGAAAATGAACTTAACTAGCCACATAAAAGTAAATTTGATTTACCATGTGGATGCCGGTTCAATCACTGTACAAGATGGGCTTTAATTTGTCATATGAGATTTTGTGTTCATGTTTTTCGTCAATAAATATGGAGTACATGTTTGACTAGACATTCTTTTAAGAAAGCTAGACATTTCATCATAGATGAAACATAAATGCTTTTATTCTTTTTGTTGTTGCACCTAGAATCTCATGCATAATACCTATTCTGGAATCGAGCATTGATCAGGGCATAGCTTTTTCCCCTTGTCAGCAATTAGTTAGTAGAATTTTCCTTCAAAATATCCTTTTGATGATATAAGGATCTTCTTAATTAGGATTATGGGTCTTCTTAAAACCAAGACCATCCCTTTTGAAAAGATTTGAGCTAGACCACCTTATCATCAACCTTAGACATTTATGCTCAGTATATTTTCAAATTTTGCTAAGTCGCAAGTCTTGTTTTGTCCATAGAGTCTAGCTCATCTAGGCAAAGATGAACATTTTCTTTTGCAATTTCCTCTTGTAGCCTAATTCTCAAATAGGAAATTTGTACTTCTATTGGCAAGATTGCCTTAGTCCCAAATACTAATGCATATGGTGTTAATTGGGTAGGGATTCAAATGATGTGTCTAGTGCCAGTCTTTTTTATTTTTGACAATGTCTTTCTTTGGTATTTTGGAGAGGATTTTATTGAATAACTCAACAAGGCCATTCGCTCTTGTATTATAGATAAATGGATATCTCTAATCTATCTTGTAATGATGTGTGAATCATCTTACATTGAAGCTTCTAATGGATGGTCTATTGTTAGAGATAATTCTTGGGGAACACCAAATCAGTGTAGGATATTTTCTTGAGAGAAATGGATGATAGTATCCATTTTTACTTTTTTTTGTTAGATTTGTCTACCTACTAAGAAAAATAATCAATTGTCTGGTTCAGACTGGGATCATCATAATAGGAAACAAATCTGTGTTTAAATTCATCAACAATCAATAGATTTTTTTTTTCAAAAAAGGGGATTACAATCTTAGGATGTATTAATTAATGATATGAACATCCAAATGTGAAATATGAATGCATTCCAATCAAACCTCAAGTTCAAATCAATCAAAGATTTGATTTTATTCCTTTTGGACTTATAAAAGACTTGCAAAATAAAATAAGAAAATATTAATAGAGATTAGAGGAGATTAGGAGGTATCATTAAGTGAGATCAGAGGGTGGAGAAAGAAGAAAAAGATTGTTGACTACATAGAAGAACAAACCAACAAAAAGGTTAAGCTTTCATCTCATCTTCCTTTTTGTTCACTTTTCCCTTGTTGTCTTCCTTCTCTTCCCTTTCCTACCCACATAGGTAGGTTTTAGCCTTACAACTATTGCCCCAGCCTCTCCAACCAGCCTACTATGACTCTCGGACCCATGTTGCCATCTTTAGGGCTAATCGATCCCCTGTTCTCCAACCTGCAGCCCCTTGCCATCAGCAAATCTAAGCCCTACTACTCAAAGACTTGCTGTTAGAACCATTACTGTGAGCTCCACCTTTTTGTTGACTTTTCTCAACTCTCTTCCCTATCTCCATCCATATCGGCAAGCTTGAGTCTAGATCTAGATATTGAAGATAAAGGGAGCCGAGCCCCCCTTTCTTGCTATCTAACAATGCTCTTAGCTAGATTTGTCATTGAATTTCACTCGAATTTGAGGAAGCAGGCTCTGGCCTTGCTCTAGTGAAGAACTAAGCAAAGGGAGAGGCTAGCCTAGGTAAGAAGAAGAACAAGAGGAAAAGAAGAGGAAGATGAGGAAAAGTAGGAAAGAGAGAAAAAAATATTATCACTGCTAGCCCATATGGGAGAAAAAGAAAAGAAAAAAATGAGAGAAAAAAATGAAAGGAAAAAAAAGAAGTTTTCTCACATGAACATGCTCCCATCAACCGACATAGTGCTAGCCTAAGAGCTCACTTAAAAGTCAACTTTGAGTAAGGGCCAACCTGTGGGGACATCTAGAAGTCATTGGTCTAGAAGCTAAGCTGCGAGCTTGTCTAAAAACCATTCTGACCTAGGGCTAGCATGGAGGCTTGTTTGAAAGTCAATTTGGCCAAGGACTATCCTACAACCTCACCTGAAAGTTTATTGGGATCAAACACTAGCCTACAAACTTATCTAAAAGTCTAATTGATTTAGGGTAAGCTTGCGGGCTCATTCAAAAATCAAATATTGAGGGCTACTTTATAGAGTAGCTCAAAAGTCATTCTAACAAAGCGCTATCTTGCGAGTTCACCCAAAAGTCAATTCAGCTATGGGCCAGCTTGCAGGCTAATCCAAATATCAGTCTGGACTCAAGGTTAGCCCATGGGCTCACCTAAAAGTCTAAATCAACAAAAAACTAGCCTGGGGCTAGCTTAAAAGTCAAAATAACTCTGAGTCAGCCTATAAGCTCGCCCAACGGTTCTCAAACCAAGATAAAATCGATAAATATAAATCAATTAAATAACTCAATCATATTAAACTCAAATTAAATTGGACAAAGCAAATAAGCAAAAACTAAGTGGATCCAAATTGACAAATGGATTGAAACTAGACAAGTAGAAGAATATCTCTGCTGGTTGATCACTCTCTCAACTGGTCGACCGATGTTGATTAACAAGAATTGCCAAGGTTTTGTAGGTTGATCGGTACCCTCAACTAGTTAACTAATTTTGATAGACCAACAAATTACAGGCCCTTTGTTAGATGACTAGTACTCGAACTAGTTCAGATAAACTTGGAATACTCTAACAAGTTAGTTGGTACCCCAATCAGTTATTAGTTTCAATTAGAAAACTGATAATCTAGGTTCAAATTCAACTTTAATTGAGTCAAGACTTGATTAGTTTGACTTAACCCAAAATCAAGGAAAGTTCAAATTGAACTCTAATTAAGTCAATCCACAGCAAATTCAAAATAAAATCCAATTGAGTCAAACAACATTCAAACTAAACCACAATAAGTTCAAATAAAATTCTAAATTGAGTTAAATCATATTCAAACTAAACTACAACTAGTTTGAATAAAGCTCCAAATTGAGTCAAACCACACTTCAAAGCTAAGCCAACTCTAAAAGCCATAAGTGATTCTACCTTCAAAGCTAGCCAACTCCAAACGCCATTAGTGATGCTCTCTTCAAAGATAGCCAACCCCAAAAGCCATCAGTAATGCTATCTTTAAAGCTAGACAACCCCAAGAGTTATCAGTGACACTACCTTTAAAGCTAACTAACTATAAAAGCCATTGGTGATGCTCCCTTCAAAGCTATCTAAACCCAAAAGCTGTTGGTGACACTACCTTCAAAGCTAGCCAATCCCAAAAGCCATCGGTGATTCTACATTCAAAGCTAACCAACTCTAAAAGTTGTTGGTGATGCTCTCTTCAAAGCTAGTTGACCCTAAAAGTTGTTGATGATGCTACCTTCAATGCTAGTTGACCCTAAAAGTTGTCAATGACATTATCTTCAATGTTAGCCAACTCCAAAAGCTATTAATAACCCTCTCTTCAAAGCTAGTCAACCCCAAAAGCCATCAGTGATGCTATCTTCAAAACTAGTAGACCCCAAAGCTATTGGTGATGTTACCTTCAAAGCCAACCCACCCTAAAAGCTGTGGGCAATGCTTCCTTGAAAGTCAACCAATCCCAAAAGTCATTGGTGATTCTATCTTGAAAGCTAATTGACCCCAAAAGCTATCAGTGATGCAATCTTCAAAGCTAGCAAACTCCAAAAGTCATCTGTGATGCTACATTCAAAGCTAGCTAATCCTAAAAACTATTGATAACACTACCTTCAAAGCTAGTCGAACCTAAAAGTAATTGGTGATGCTACCTTTCAAGCTATCCAACTCCAAAAGCTATTAGTAATACTCCCTTTAAAGTTAGTTGATCCTAAAAGCCATCAAAAATGCTACCTTCAAAGCTAGCCAACCCCAAAAGTTGTCTGTGACACTACCTTCAAAGCTCCAACACCAAAAAATATTGGTGATGCTCCCTTCAAAGCTAGTTGATCCCAAAAGTTTTCAATAACAATACCTTCAAAGCTATCCAACCCTAAAAGTCATCAATGACACTACCTTCAAAGCTAACTAACTACAAAAGTTGTTGATAATGCTCCCTTCAAAGTGATCCAACGCCAAAAGCCATCAATGACACTCCAAACCTAATTGAAATCATGCTAGGAGGCCATCGATTATCAAATTAAAGATGCTTAGCATAAAGCTAAGGCTGCTAATCATTCTTAAGACAAAATATTAGAAGAAGTTAGCTAGTAGCAAGCAAAAATTCATTAGTAACACTTCAAACACTTCTTGGGTCAACTAGTACAAGTCAAAATAGTCAATTACACCTTGAAATTACGTCATATCAGCATCCATTAAGGATAAATCAAACATCCATTCAAGTCAAACTCCACACGGTCAGGTGCATGGGAGTGGGAGAGCAAGGAAGTAGGTTGCATCAAACCTTTTCCCACTTCCTTTCTCATTTCATATTATTTTATGATTATGAATTTAAATTCTTTAAATTATAAAGTGAGGGTATGTCTTTACTTAAACCATGTACCTTTTCTCAAATCAATCAAATCATGTTTATTTCTCTTTGCCTTTCTATCTTATTGGCTAGATTTTTCATTTTAGGAGATTCTTGACAATTGTCAGGATAATTAACAATAGAGGCTTATACCTATTGAAAATTATGTTCTAATAACACTTGATTGTGCACTTAAACCACCATATATATTTTGATTTTGTTGTTTCAAGATTGCTCCCTAGGGTCTTAGTTATCCTAGGTGATCGATTTTAATCCCACAAATTCTGGCACACCCGGTGGGACATGATTGCTCCTCCATATATAAAAACCTAGCTAATATAATAGAGATATTAATAAGAGAGAATTGCAATTAAAAACTAATTAATGTTATTCTCTTTTGCAGAATAAAGCATTAAATAATATCAACAAAGAATATCTCCATCCAAACATATACCATCATCTTGGTGGAAAGATCAGTTGTGCATTTTATCCTAGTTGTTGATTGTCATAGGAGCAGCTAAAGCTTAAATCAAGTTTAGAATTATCTATGAGATCATCCAGTTCAAGAGGACAACTACTAGTTTGCCAACTAGTGTTATAGTCATCTAAGACAAATTTGCTTCTGACCTCCCATCAAAGGGAAAGAGGCTCAATATCATCATTCCCAATGAGAGGAGTCAATTTAATAAACAGCCAGAAGCTATGCCTTAACTAGCAAGGGTATCTATCTTCCAGAGGTTAGGTATAAAATAAAGCTTAGTCCTCGATCACCTTCACCCCACTCCTAATGAGGAGCAGGCCAAAGCAAGTCCAAACACATGCATGGACAAAGAAGAACTTATCCTGACTATCATAGGTAAAGAAAAAATTGCTAGAATTTTTAGCTAATTTAGAAAGCTTGCCCTTCGAATGAAGACAATCATCACTATTCTTATCTCTTAACTATTTCACTTTATTAAATGACTTAGAAAATGGTAAAAGTAAGTCAAAAGTGGCACAATCTTACCTCACGATTGTAACTAAGAGATGAATAACTAAATAAAATAACAAGAGCAACGATAAGGCTGTAACCTAGAATGAGACCCTAAAAAGGGAGACTACCTATACTGTAGAGTTATTTCTCGTTATGACTCTGAAAAGGACTATGAACCCACATCTTAGCCTACTAAGTGCCAAAAGGAAGTTGTACAAATAAGGCTTATAGATAAGGAAATTTAGGAAGAAAAGGCCTTTATGAGCCAATCCTTGCTACCACATAAAAGAGAAGGTGTGGCTACTCGATCCATAAGTAGGCTTTTGAATGAGGTAACTTAGCTAATGGGAGAAGTTAGCCTTGACCCAAGACACATTAAATCTAGACCTTATCCTCAAGATGTGGAGTATTATGTTTTAATGAAAGCCTTGGTCATAACTAAAAGCTCTAGTGAGAAAATGACTGTAGAAGCACTACAAAAATAATTAAGACAGTAAGGGAAATAGAAAGGTGAAGCTCAGAAAAAGGTCATAGAGTTGTGGAGATGATGATACAAATGAGACAAAAGCTTGACAAGTTGGAGCGATCCCAATAGTCATCTCAAGCTATGGAGATGGCAGAAGACGCACCTCCTATAAATTAAATCCACAAAATGTAGGTCCTTCATAAGCGCATCCTCCATTAGCAAGGGATACCCAATCCTAAATCTCAGGAATTCTTGATAACATGAAATTGCCAACATACATATAATAGTAAGTGCAATGAATGGTGGCTCCATAACTAAGATAAGAAAGTGACACGAGTATGATAAATAATACAGATAACTTATACCCTAGTCATCACAATCGAGTACCATATTTTGGGGGTTATATAGTACCAGCTGCAAGCAATTTAATGGTATTGGTAACTCTAAACAACATATCGCTCATTTTGTGACTCTATGTGGGGATTCAAGTAATAACCCCTTATTGTTACTCCGCTGATTTTTAGCAGGTTTAATTGGAATAGCATTTGAGTGGTATATCAATTTACAACTAAAATCCATACAAACTTAGTTGCAAATGAAAGAGGCTTTTTGAACTAGATTTGGAGGAGTCAGTGACAAGGTGACCATTATAGATCTCTTCTCAATACCAAAGCGCAATAATGAATCAATATTAGATTATATCACACAGTGGAGAAATCTTAGCATTAAGTATGAATATTCTATAAGCCAATTTAAGGCTGTAAATCTAGTTCTCAATAATATAAGAAAGGATTGGATGCCATACTTAAGCACTTCTTCTATCCATACTTTTCAAGATCTTATTATTTAGGCTAAGAAGTTGGACATAATTGGTCCACCAACCTTAGTTAGTTCGCAAAATTTTAAACTAGGAAAAGATAAAGCAAAGTGAGAGGAGCCCTCTAAAAATATAAGGGCAATATTTACAATAAATGATCATAAGTAACCTACAAACCCCACTATGAATGGACGTAATCCCCAGAAATTATCAACTCTTGGAGAATATAGGGAAGTAGAACCCTCTGTTAATTTTTTATAGAAGCTCAGGAAGAAATACTCTTTTAAAAGAGAGAGGTTAGGAAATATTTTTTAGGATACTCTAAAATTAGGCCTCCAATTGCCAAAATACAAAAGGCCAAATGAGGCCAACACAAAGAATCATCCAAATTATTATCCTTACTATAGGATCTTGGGACATACAACTGAAGATTGTTATGTGTTCAAGGATTGGATTGAAAGACAATATTGAGAGGGCAAGTTGACTTTCTCAAAGTTAGCCTTATTTGAAACACCCACTGAATATATCAATAACATTACTATGTTTCAGAGACATGAACCACTTTCTGGACTCCTTTTTGGAGAGGAAGAATAGTGTACATCTGACACTAGGAATGAGAAAGAGGAACTTCTAGTAGTAATGCATGATATTATTATTAATATTGAAAGCTTACAATGGAGCCAACCACTGGGGTCATCTCATCACTCTAATGATGATGAAGTTTAGAGCATGGGGCAAGAAGAAGCAAATGAATTCATCAAGCACATCACTAATGATTCCTATAGGTCTCCCAGTGGGTTATCACCAAGATGACTATATTAGAGAGTAGTTCACTTGCAAATGTGCTTATGGTATGATTAAACTATAGCTAGATACTATAAAAGATCTAGCTATAATTAACATGAAATATGTTAAGGAACAAATGGAAGTGTTGAATGAATATATGCGAGCTATGCTAGTCTACATGGAAAACATGTCAATTGCGACTACCATATAATGAAGAAATTGAGAAGATAGAAAAGATAGTAGTTGAAGAGGCAAAGGCACACAAAAGACCCTACAAAAGTGATGGAAAAGCACCTACTAATCCTACTTGAGACTAGGATGATCATCCATGTTATCTACCTAAAAAATGGGTCAAGGAGGATAAACACTATCAATGACAATCATCTGAGTCCATTGTATTTTGTTGCATGATGACTCACATAATTGGGTAGACACTAATGAGTTGCTATCCCAATCACTATAGAGCAATTTAGTGGTGGATAATCAACCCATTAGGTTTGGTGAAGTCCTAGTCCTAGAACCTATGAAAGGATGCCCTCTACCAACTTTAGAGAAATTACACATATAGGAAATGAATGATGAATATGTCTTTATGTTTGAGCCAGAACAACTTTATGACTATTTTGGAAGGCCCTATACTAGTAAACTTTAAAAGAAAAAGTAGGTATTTCAGGAAAGGATTAAACAAGCTAATGCTAGAGTTCATTCAGCTCCTGCATTGAGCCAATCTAAACATCTATGAAAGAAATGTCATAAATACAAAGTCGTAAAGAAAGTCATGCCAGTTGATGAAATACAAGGGTTCATCAAAAGAGTCTTTGAAGATCTCTCTAACCCTATGTGCCTAATTCTGATATTGAATAGGATAATTATTAGCCAATCACATCCTCCAAAGACATCTAGAGAACTACTAATCATGGTTAAGGATATTATTTTTTGTCACATGATTAGCCATAGTAGTGACTCTAAAGAAGAGCCTCGCTAGTCTCATGATGCTAGAGTTCAATTGAGGAATACAAACCAAGTATAACTTAAAGGTAGTAAAATATTACCCCCAAGATAAACTCTAATGCCTCGAGGTAAGAACATCTCTAAGGACAAGGACAAAGGGAAAGAAATTCAGATAAGTGAGGATAATGAGCCTTTGCAAGTTGAACCTACACCAAAGGAGGTAGAATATAACATGGCAACTCATCCCTAGAAAATTCATGCTATGTTAAGTGTGCTTGATATCCTGATGATGTTACAAAAATTTAGGGATTTATTAGTGCATATCTTGTACTAATTATCAAGTATATTTTGTTGAAGAGAAAATGAAGGAGTCATTGTATGCTCATCGGACTCCTACCATCACCTTCACAAATAATGACTTACTACCAAGAATGACCGACCATAACAGGTCATTATATGTCATAGAGAATAGTAATGGGATCAAAATCAATTGCATTTTTATTGACCAAGTTCTTTGATCAATTTGATGACTCTTCATACTCTAAGGGCTTTTAGCTTTGGATGTATGCCACCTGTCATCCAAAATTATAACCATCCAAGGGTTTAATCAAAATAGTCAAAGAGCTTTGGGAACCATAACCATACCTCTAAAAGTAGGCAAATTAATGACTGACACTAAATTCTATGTGATTAACACTGATGCATTATATAAAACATTATTAGGGAGGTCATGATTACATGAAAATAAAGTGGTGTATTCAAACCCTACATAAATGGCTCAAGTACTTTGAGGATGGTGAAAAATGCCAAATTAATGGAGATGTGCATCCTTTTGATGTTCACAAGGTACATTACAATGATGTCAAATATTATTAGAGATCCTATGTTGATAAAGGAATACTTTATTAGCTAACAAAAATGTTCCAAGGCAAGTAAAGTTATCTCCAATGCCTTATAGGCTAAAGAAAATGGTTCAAACTCGTGGTGTTATTACCGTTGCCTTACTGGCTAAGGGAAACTTTGCATCCAAGCCATTCTCGAAGCTTATTAGCTTATGAAAACTCCTAAAGACTCATGGGGTTATTGCCAATGCCTTATAGGCTAATGAAAATACTCCAACCCCAAACAAACTTATCTCCAACGCCTAATAGGCTAACAATAACACTTCAAACTCATGCAATTATCACCAAAGGCTTATTAACTAATGGAAACACTCCAACTGAAATGAAGTTATCTCCAACGCCTTATTTGCTAACGAACACACTCTAGTCCAAATGAAGTTATCTCCAATGCCTTATTACATAATGAAAATATTCCAGATTCATGGTGCTTCCGGCAATGCTCTTTTGGCTAAAAGAAATACTCCAACTCAAACTAAGTCATCTTTAAGGCCTTATTATCTAAAGGAAACACTTCACAACTCTTGGAGTTTTCGTCAACACCATATTGGCTGATGGTAACAATCCAAACCAAATGAAGTTATCTCCAATGCTTTATTAGTTAATAGAAACACTCTAACCCAAACGAAGTTATCTCTAATGCCTTATTGGCTAATGGAAACACTTCAAATTCATGTAGTTATAGCCAACACCTGATTGGCTAATGGAAACACAACAACTTGAATGAAATTATCTCAAATTCCTTATTGCCTATCGAAAATAGTTCAAACCCTAAACCCTTGAGGAAAATACTTTGGCCTAAAGGATGCTATTTTAAATGCCTTATTGTCTAACAAAAATACCTCAAAACTCATGGGATTATTGTTAATGCCTTATGGTTTAATGAAAACACTCTAACCCAAATAAAGTTATCTCTAAGGTCATATTGGCTAATGGTAACACTTCATACTCATGGATTATAGCCAAAGCTAGATTGTCTAATAGAAACACTCCAACCTAAATAAAGTTATTGGTAATACCTTATTAGCTAATAAAAACACTCCAACCCTAAATGAATCCTTCTTGGCAAACAAAAATACTACAAAATTCAAGAGGTTATCACCAATGCCTAATTGGCTAATGGAAATACTCCAACCTAAATGAAGTAATCTCTAACACCTTATTTGCTAACAGAAATACATCATGCTTGTGGAGTTATTGCCAAAAAATTATTGGCTAATGGAAACACTTTGACCTAAATGAGCTTATCTCTGACGCCTTATTGGCTAATGAAAATAGTTCAAACTCATGGGGTTATCACCGACGCCTTATTGACTAATGAAAATACTCCAACCCTAACAAAGTAATCTTCGATACCTTATTAGCTAATGAAAATATTTCAAATTTATGGAGTTATTACTACTGCCTTATTAGCTATCGGAAATAATTCAACCCAAATAATGTTATCTCTAATGCCTTATTGCTTAACAGAAGTAATTCACACTTAAAGATAAAGTTATCACCGATGAAGTTTGAAGCCTTATTGGCTAATATAAATACTTTAAAACCCATGGGCTTATCACCAATGCCTTTTTTGCTAATCAAAACACTCCAACAAACATACTTATCACCAATGCTTTACTAGCAAATGAAAATACTTCAAACTCATGAAGTTATCCTTAATGCCTTCTTAGCTAACAAAAACACTTCAAGCCAAAATATCTCCTATGCCTTATTGGCAAATGGAAACACTTTAAAACTCAAAGAGTTATCGTCAATGCCTTATTGGCCAATGAAATAACTTCAAATGCATGGAGTTATCACCAATGAATTATTGGCTAACAAAAATACCCCAAACTGAATGAAATTATCTCAAATGCCTTATTTGCTAATGAAAATACTCCAAAACTCATGCGGTTATCACCGACGCCTTATTAACAAATGGAAATACTCTAACCCATATGAAGTTATCTTCAATGCCTCATTGGCTCATAGAAACAATTCAAATTTGTGGATGCCAATGTCTTATTAGCTAACAAAAATAAAATTATGTCTAACGCCTTATTGGCCAATAGAAACACTTCAAATTTGTGGAGTTTTCTCCAATTGCTTATTGGCCAATGGAAATGTTGCACCAAAAATGAAGTTATCTCGAACACTTTATTAGCTTACAAAAACACTTCAAATTCATGGCACTATCACCAATGTCTTTTTGGCTAAAGAAAATACTTCAACACAAACTAAGTTATCTCCAAGGCCTTATTGTCTAATGGAAACACTTGAAACTTTTGGAGTTATCATTAATGCCATATTGGCCACAGTAACACTCCAAACCAAACGAAGTTGTCCCCAGCCTCTTAGTTAATAAAAACATTATTGGCTAATGAAAACTTTTCAAATTTATTGAGTTATCACCAATGCCTTATTGGCTAATGGAAATACTTCAACTGAAATAAAGTTAATCTCCAATGCCTTTTTTGCTAACAAACACACTATAACCCAAATGAATTTATCTCCAATGCCTTATTACCTAATGAACACACTTCAAATTCATGGTATTTTCACCAATGTACTTTTGCCTAATAGAAACACTCCAACCCAAGCTAAGTTATCTCCAAAGTCTTATTATCTAAAAGAAACACTTCACAACTCTTGGAGTTATCGTCAATGTCTTGTTGGCAAGTGGTAACACACCAAACTGAACAAAACTATCCCTAATGCCTCATTGGTTATCAAAAACACTCTGACCCAAACAAAGCTATCTCCAATGCATTATTAGCTAATGAAAATACTTCAAGTTTATGAAGTTGTTGCTAATACCTTATTGACTAACAAAAACACACCAACCCAAATAAAGTTATTGCTAATATCTTATTTGCTAACAGAAATACCTCAAACTCATGGTGATATCACTAATGCCTTATTGGCTAATGGAAATTCTTCATCACAAATAAAGCTATTTCCAATGCCTTTTTTTGCTAACAGGAACTCCTCAAAACTCATGAGGTTATCACTAATAATTTATTGGCTAATAGGAATACTCCAACCCAAACAAACTTATCACCTTCTTATTAACTAATAGAAACTCTATAAATTCATGAAGTTATCGCCAAAGCCTTATTGGATAGTGGAAAAACTTTAACCAAAATAAAGTTATCACTAATGACTTATTGGCTAAGGAAAATACTCCAAGCCCAAATAAAGCCTTATTGGCTAACGAAAATAATTCAAAACTCATGAGGTTATCGCCAATGCCTTATTGACCAACAAAAATACTCCAATACAAATGAAGTTATCTCCAACGCCCTAGTGGCCAATGGAAATACTTCAAATTCATGGGATTATAGCCAATGACTTTTCAACTAACTGAAGCACTCCAACCCAAACAAAGTTCTCTCTAATGCCTTATCGGCTATTTGAGACACTTCCAAACTCATTGAGTTATCACCAATAGTTTGTTGGCTAACAAAAATACTCCAACCCAAACAAAATTATCTCCAATGCCTCATTAACTAATAGAAACACTTCGAAACTCATGGGGCTATGGCTAATGCTATATTGGCTAATAGAACCACTCCAACCTAGATATGGTTCTCACCAACGCCTCATTGGTTAACAAAAATACTCCAACCCAAGTAAAGTTATCTCCAATGCATTATTGACTAATAAAGATACTTAAAATTTATGGAGTTAATGTCAACGCCTTATTGTCTAACTGAAATACTCCAATCCAAATAAAATTATCTCCAACGCCTTATTGATTAAGGAAAATACTTCAAATTCTTGGACTTATTGCTAATTCCTTATTGGCTAACAGAAACTCTCCAACCCAAATGAAATTATCTCCAATGCCTTATTGGCTAATAGAAACACTTCAAACTCATAATATTATTGTTGATGCCTTATTGGCAAATGGCAAAACTCTAACCCAAATGAATTTATCTCTAATGCTTTATTGGCTAACATAAATACTTCAAAACTCGTGAGGTTATCGCCAATATTTTATTGGCTAACAAAAACACTCCAACCATTTATTTCCAATACATTATTGGCTAACAAAGATACTTCAACCAAAACAAAATTATCTCCGATGCCTTATTCGCTAATGAAAACACGTTGGAACTTATGGGATTATTGCTGACTTGTTATTGGTTAATGAAAATATTTCAACCCAAATGAACCTATCTCCAACTCCATATTGGCTAATGAAAATACTTTAAAACTTATGGGGTCATGACCAATGCCTTATTAGCTAATAAAAACACCTAAACATAAACGAAGTTATCTCCAACACCTTATTGGCTAATGGAAACACTTGAAAACTTGTAGAGTTGTCGCCAATGCCTTTTTGGCAAACAAAAATGCTCCAACCATCAATGAAGCTTTATTGGCTCATGAAAACACTATAAAACTCATGGAGTTATCATTAATGCCTTATTGGCTAATAAAAATACTCTAATCATAATGAAATTATCTTCACCACCTTTTTAGTAACTTGAAACACTTCAAATTTGAGGAGTTATGGCCAACACCTTATTGACTAATGGAAATACTCCAACATAAATAAAGTTATCTCCAATGCTTTATTGGTTAAGAGAAACACTTCAAATTTATGGAGTTATTGATAATGCTTTATTAGCTAATGAAAAAACTATAATCTAAACAAAGCTATCTTCGACACCTTATTGGCTAATGGGAACACTCCAACCACAATTGATGCCATATTGGTGCACGAAAATACTTCAAAATTCATGGATTATCGCCAACACCTTATTGGCTATTTGAAATACCCCACCCAAATGAAATTATCTATGATGATTTATTAGCTAATGGAAATACTTCAAATTCTTGGAGTTATTGCCATTGCCTTATTGGTTAATAAAAATAGTCTAACCCAAAGTATGTTATCTCTAACACCTTATTAGCTAATAGAAACACTCTAATCCAAACAAAATTATCTCCAATACCTTATTGGCTGACTGAAATACTTCAAAACTCATAGAATTATTATTAATGCCATATTTGCTGATAGAAATACTCCAACTCAAATGAATTTATTTCCAACACCTTAATGGCTAATAGAAATACTCCAACTCAAATGAATTTATCTCTAATGCATTATTGGTTAATGGAAACATGATGAAACTTCCTTATTGGCTAATGAAAATACTTCAACCTAAGCAAATCTGTCTATATTGACTAATAGAAATACTTAAAACTCATAGAGTTATTGATGATGGCTTGTTGGCTAACAAAAATATGCTAATGCTGATCTCCAATAGCTTATTGGCTAATGGAAACCCCTCAAAACTCATTCAGCTATCACCAATGCCTTATTGACTAACAGAAATAATCCCAACCAAATGAACTTTTCTTGAATGCTATATTCACTAACAACAACACTTCATATCCATGGGGCTATCGCCAATGCTTTTTTGGTTGACAAATACTCCAACATAAACAAAATCATCTCTAGTGCATTTTTGGCTAACAGTAACACTTCAAAACTCATGGAGTTATCACCAACACCTTATTGGCTAATGAAAATACTTCAAAACTCATAGAATTATCTCCAATGCCTTATTAGCTTACAGAAACACTTCAAATTCATAGAGTTATCATAGACACCATTTTGGCTAATAGAAACTCTAACACTTTATTGGCTAAGAGAGACACTTGAAATTCCTAGAGTTATCACCAATAGCTTATTAGCAAATGGAAACACTACAATCCAAACTAAGTCATCTCCAATGCCTTAGGCTAATGAAAATACTTCAAACTCATGGGGTTATCATCAATGCCTTATTGGTGAATGAAAACACTCCAACCTAAATAAAGTTATCTCCAATGCTTTATTGGTGAAGGAAAACATTCCCAACCTAAATAAAGTTATCTCCAACGCCTTATTGGCTAATAAAAATACTTCAAAACTCATGGAGTTATCACTAATGCCTATTGGGTAATGGAAATACTCCAACCAAAATAAAGTTATCTCCAATGCCTTATTGGCTAATGGGAACACTACAAAACTCATTGGGTTGCTTATTGGATAATAAAAGCACTCCAACCCAAATGAAGTTCTCTTCAATGCTTTATTAGCTAGTGAAAGTACTTCAAACTCATTTGGTTATCACAGAACCCTTATTGGCCAATAGAAAGACTCCAACTCAGATGAATTAATCTCCAAAATCTTATTAGCTAATAAAAATATTTTAAAACTCAGGGAGTTTTTACCAATGCCTTATTGGTTAACTAAAATAGTCCAACCCAAATGATGTTATCTCCAATGCATTGTTAGCTAATGGAAACACTCCAACCTAAATAAAGTTATCTTGAATTCCTTATTGGCTAATGGAAAGACTTAAAACTCATGGGGTTATTGCCGATTCCCTATTGGCTAATAGAAACACTCAAACCCAAATGAAATCATATCCAATCCCTTACTGGCTAATAGAAACACTTCAAATACGTGGAGTAATCACCAACACCTTATTAGCTAATTGAAACACTCCAACCAAAAAGTTATCTCCATTATCTTATGGGCAAATGCAAAATTTTCAAACTTATGGGATTATTGTTGACACCTTACTAGCTAAAGAAAATACCCTAACCCAAACGAAGTTATCTCCAATGCCATATTGGTTAATAGAAATGCTTCAAAACTCATGAAGTTATCGTCAATGCCTTATTAGCTAACGAAAATACTCTAACATATATAAAGTTTTCTCTAATGTCTTATTGGCTAAAAGAAATGCTCTAACTCAAACAAAGTTATCTCTAAAGTCTTGTTGGCTAACAAAAATAATTCAAATTTGCGCACTTATCGCTAATGCCTTATTGGCTAGTGAAAGAACTCCAACCCAAAAACAATTATCTCCAATGCTTTATTGACCAATGAAAATATTCTAACCCAAAAGAAGTTATCTCCAATGCCTTATTGGCTAACAAAAATACATTGAAACCTATGGTGTTATCGCCAATCGATTAATGGCTAACAAAAACACTCCAACCCAAATGAACCTATCTCCAACTCCATATTGGCTAACAGAATGACTTTAAAACTCATGGGGTTATTGTCAATGCTTTATTAGCTAATAAAAATACTCCAGCCCAAATTAAATTATCTCCAACATGTTATTCACTAATGGAAACATTTGAAGACACGTAGAGTATCGCCCACACCTTTTTTTCTAACAAGAATACTCTAACCCCAAATGAAGCTTTATTGGCTCATGAAAATACTTCAAAACTCATGGGATTATTGCCAATGCCTTATTGGTTAACGAAAATACTCCAACCATATTGAAATTATCTCTAATGCCCTACTGGCAAACTGACACACTCCAAATTCATGGAGATATGGCTAAAGCCTTATTGGCTAACAAAAACAATCCATCCCAAGTGAAATTACCACCAACACTTTATTGCCTAAGGGAAACACAATAATTTCAACCAAAGATTTATTGGCTAATGAAAAAACTACAACCCAAACAAAGTTATCTCCAATACCTTATTGGCTACCGAAAGCATTCCAACCATAAATGAAGCCTTATTGGCTCTTAAAAGTACTTCAAAACTCATGGGGTTATGACCAACGCCTTATTGACTAATAAAAATCCACCAACCTAAATGAAATTTTCAGGAATGCCTAATTGGCTAACCGAAACACTTCAAATTTGTTGAGTTATAGCCAATGCCTTATTAGTCAACAGAAATACTTCATCCCAAATGAAGTTATCACCAATGCCTTATTTACTAACTAAAACACCTAAAACTCATGGGGTTATTGTGGATGCCTTGTTGGCTAACAAAAACACTTCAACCCAAACAAAATTATCTCTAGCACCCTATTAGATAATAGATTAACTTCAAAACTTATGAAGTTATCACCTACGCTTTATTGACTAATGAAAACATGTCAACCCAAAAGAGGTTATCTCCAATGCTTACTGGCTAACATAAACACTTCAAATTCATGAGATTATCTCTAATGCCTTATTAGCTAATGGAAATACTTTAAAACTCTTAGGGTTATTACAAATGCCTTATTGGTGAACGTAAACACCCAACCCCAAATGAAGCCTTATTGGCTAATGAAAATACTTCAAAACTCATTAGGCTACTGCCAATGCCTTATCAGCTAACTGAAATACTCCAACCCAAATAAAATTATCTCCAATGACTTATTGGCTAAAGGAAACACTCCAACCCAAATGGACTTATCTCCAACACCTTATTAGCTAATGCAAACACTTCAAACCTCATGGTGTTATTATTGACACCTTACTAGATAACAAAAATACTTCAACCCAAACAAAGTTATCTCAAAGGCCTTATTGAGTAACAAAAATACTTCAAAACTCATTGGGTTATTATCACTGAAACCTTATTTGCTATAAAAAAATACTCCAACCCAATTGAAGTTCTCTCCAACACCTTATTGCTAATAGAATCACTTCAAACTCATAGGATTATTGCCAATACTATTTTGGCTAGCAGAAATACTCCAATCCAAACAAATTTTTCTCCAATACCATATTATATGATGGAAACACTTCTAAACTCAAACAGTTATCGCCAACTACTTATTGGCTCATGAAAATACTCCAACCCAAATGAAGTTATCTTCGATGCCTTATTGGCTAATGGAAATGATCCAACCCTAATGTAGTTATCACCAACACCTAATTTTATAATGAAAACATTTCAAATTTATGGAGTTATCAATAATATCTTATTGGCTAATAAAAATACTCCAACCCTCATGAAGCTATCTCAATGCCTTATTGGCTAATAGAAATAATCCAACCTTTATGAAGTTATCTCCATTGCCTTATTGGGGAATGAAAATACTTCAAAACTCATAGAGTTATTGCCAAAGTCTTATTAGTGAATGAAAATACTCCAACCTAAAAAAAGTTATCTCTAACGCTTTATTGGCTAATGTAAACACTCCAACCCAAATGAAGTTATCTCCAACACCATATTGGATAATAGAAATGCTTCCAAACTCATGGAGTTATTGCCAATGCCTTTTTGGCTAATGGAAATACTCCAACATAAATGAAATTTTCTCCAACATCTTGTTGGCTATCAAAAACACACAATCCAAACAAAGTTATCTCCAATGACTTATTGGATAACAAAAACACTTCAAAACTCATGTAGTTGTCATCAACATCTTATTGGCTAATAAAAATACTTCAAAACTCATGGAATATCACCAATGCCTTTTTAGCTTATGAAAACACTCCAACCCTAATGAAGTTATCCCCAACACATTACTGGCTAATGAAAATAATTCAAATATAAGAGGTTATCACCAATGCCTTTTTGGCTAAACGAAACACACCAACACAAATAAAATTATCTCCAATGCATTATTAGTTAAAGGAGATACTTCAAAACTCATGGAGTTATCACTAAAGCCTTATTGGATAATGAAAATACTCAAACACAAACCTGATTGTCTCTAATGCCTTATTAGCTAATAGATGCACTTCAAACTCAAGGTGTTATAGTTGATGCCTTATTGGCTTATGGAAATACACTAAGCGAGATGAAGTTATCTCAAACACCTTATTGGATAACAAAAATACTTCAAAACTCATTGGATTATCTCCAACACCATATTAGTTAACAGAAACACTTCAAAACTTATAGGGTTATCGCTAACGCCTTATTGAATAATAAAAACACTCCAACCTAAATGAAGTTATCTCTAGTACCTTATTGGCTAATCAGAACACCATGAAAGTCATGGGGTTGTCGCCAATGGCTTATTGGATAATAGAACACTCCAACCTAAATGAAGTTATGTCCAATACCTTATTGGCTAATGAAAATACTTCAAACTCATGGGGTTATCGCAGATGCCTTATTAGCAAATAGAAACAATCGAACCTAAATGAATTTATCTCCGAAGCCTTATTGGCTAATGGAAAGACTTTAAAACTCATGGGTTTATTGCCAATGCCTTATTAGCTAATAGAAATACTCTAATTCAAATAAAGTTATCTCCAATATCTTATTGGCTAGTTGAAATACTTGAAAACATATAGAGTTATTGCCATCACCTTATTGGTTAACTAGAACACTCCAACCCGAAATGAAGCCTTATTGGCTCATGAAAGTACTTGAAAAATCTGGGAGTTATTGCCAATTGGAAATTGACTAACGAAAATACTCCAACCCAAATGGAATTATCTGCAATGCCTTATTACCTAACGAAAACACTTCAAATTCGTAGAGTTATGGCCAATGCCTTACTGGCACGGAAACACTCTAAACCATATGAAGTTATCTTCAATGCATTATTGGCTAACTTATTGGCTGATAGAAACACTTCAAAACTTGGATGGATATTGCTAATGCCTTATCATATAATGGAAATACTCCAACCCAAATGAAGTTATCTTGAACACCTTATTAGTTAATGGAAATGTTTTAAATTTATGAGGTATCACCAATGCCCTTTTGGCCAACGAAAATATTCCAATCAAAATGAAGTTCTCTCCAATGCCGTACTGGCTAACCAAAATATTTCAATACTTACTGATACCAAAGCCTTATTGGCCAACAAAAATACTATAACCCAAACAAAGTTATCTCCAATGCCTTATTGGCTAACGAAAATGCTCAAACCCAAATGATGCTATGTTTAACACCTTATTGGATAACAAAAACACTTCAAATTCATGGACTTATCATCAACACCTTATTATCTAATGAAAACACTCCGAGAAAAATGAGGTTATCTCCATTACCTTATTGGCAAATGAAAATACTTGAAAGCTAATTGGGTTATCACAAAATCCTTATTGGCTAAAGGAAATAATACTCCACCCTAAATAAGCTTATCTCCAACATCTTACTAGCTAATAGAAACTTCAATCCCAATGAATTTATCTCCAACATCTTGTTGGCTTACAAAAACTCCTAAAAACTCATGGGGTTGTCGCCAATGCCTTGCATGCTAATGAAAAATACTCCAACCCGAACAAAGTTATCTCCAATGCCTTATAGGCTAACGGTAACACTTCAAACTCATTGAGTTATTGCCAAAGTCTTATTGGCTAATAGAAACATTTCAACTAAAATAAAGTTATCTCCAACACCTTATTGGCTAATGAAAATACTTCAAAACTCATGAGATTATCCCTAATGTCTTATTGACTAATAGAAACACTCTAGCCCAAATAAATTTATCTCTAAGGCCTTATTGCCTAATAAAAACACTTCAAATTTATGGTGTGATAACCAACGCCCTTTTAGCTAATGGAAACACTCCAACCCAAACTAAGATATCTCTAATGCTTTATTATCTAGCAGAAAAACTTCACAACCCTTGGAGTTATTATGAATGCCTTATTAGCTAATAGTAACACCCTAAGTGAAATGAAGTTATCTCCAACATTTTATTGGTTAATAAAAATACTTCAACACAAACAAACTTATCTCCAACATGTTATTGGATAACGAAAATACTTCAAATTCCTGGGGCTATTGCCAATATCTTATTGGCTAATGAAAACACTCCAACCCTAATGAAGTAATCTCCAATACCTTATTGGCTAATGAAAATATTTCAAATTCATGGAGTTATCTCCAATGTCTTATTAGATAATAGAATGAATCCAACCCAAACAAAGTTATCTCTAATACCTTATTAGCTAATGGAAATAATTCACACATAGGGTTATTGTTGACATCTTATTGGCTAATGTAAACACTCCAATCCAAACAAAGTTATATCTAAAGCCTTATTGGGTAATAGAAGCAATTTAAAACTCACAGGATTATCACAAATACCTTATTTGCCAATTGAAACACTCCAACACAAATAAACTTATCACCAATGCCTTATTAGCTAATGGAGTTATCCCCAATGCATTATTGGCTAATGAAAACAGTCCAACTAAAATTAAGTTATCTCCAATACCATATAATCAAAGAGAAACACTTCAAGAATCAAAGGGTTATCACCAACGCCTCATTAGTTAATAGAAATACATCAAACGCATGGAGTTATTGGCAAAGAATTACTGGTTAAAGGAAATAATCCAAACCAAATAGAGTTATTTCAAATGCCTTATTGGCTAATAAAACACTTCAAAAGTCATGCAGTTATCACCAACACCTTATTGACAAATGGAAACACTCCAACCCAAATGAAGTTATCTCTAGTGGCTCATTTGCTTACGGAAATACATCAAAACTCATGGGTTATCGCCAATGCTATATTGGCTAATGGAAACATTGCAATCTAAACAAAGTTATCTCCAATGCCTTATTGGCCAACAAAAATACTTCAAACTCATAGAATTATCTTTGATGCCTTATTAACTAACAAAAATACTCCACCCAAAGTGAAGTTATGTTTAACACCTTATTGACTAATAAAAACATATCAAATTCAAGTCGTTGTCACCAATGCCTTTTCACTATTGGAAATACCCCAATACAAACTAAGTTATCTCCAATGCCTTATTGTCCAACAGAAATACTTCAAAACTCTTGGAGTTATTATTAACACTTTATTGGCTAATGGTGACACTCCAAACCAAATGAAATTATCTTGAATGCTTCATTGGTTAACAAAAACACTTCAACCCAAACAAAGCTATCTCCAATACATTATTAGCAAATGCAAACACTTCAAATTCATGGAGTTATCGTTAATTCTTTACTGGCTAATGGAAACACTCCAACCCAAATGAAGTTATCTCCAACGCACTATTGGGTAGTAGAAATAGCTCAAACTCATGGTGATATCACCGATGCCTTATCGACTAATAAAAGCTCTGCATCCCAAATAAAGCTATTTCCAACACTTTTTTGGCTGATAAAAACTCCTCAAAACTCATGGGGTTATCACCAATGACTTACTTGCTAACATAAATAATGCAACTCAAACAAAATTATCTCCAATACCTTATTAACTAACTAAAATGCTTCAAACTCAAGGGGTTACTGCCAAAGCCTTATTGGTTAATGGAAAACTCCAACCTAAACAAACCTATTACCAATGCTTTATTGGCTAACAAAAACACTCCAACTCCAAATGAAGCCTTATTAGCTAATGAAACACTTCAAACTCATGGGGTTATTGCCAATGCCATATTAGCAAACAGAAACACACCAACCCAAATGAAGTATCTCCAATGCCTTATTGGCTAATGGAAACACTTCAAATTTATGGGATTATCACCAAAGGCTTTTTGCCTAACTTAAATACTCCAACCTAAATAAAATTCTTTTCACCACCTTTGGCTAATGGATACACTACAAAACTCATGCAGTTATTGCCGACAACTTGTTGGTTAATAGAAATACTCCAACCCAAAAGAAGTTATCTTGAACACCTTATTAACTAATAAAAATACTTCAAAACTAATGGGGTTATGGCCGACGCTTTATTGGCTAATAGAAAAATGTTGACCTAAATGAGGTTGTCACCAATGCCTCATTGGGTAACAAAAACACTCTAATCCAAAAAAAGCTTTCTCCAATGCATTATTGGCTAACAAAAATACTTCACATTCATGGAGTTATTACTGATGTCATATTAGCTAATGGAAACACTCTTAACTCAAACTAAGTCATCCCCAATGCCTTATTGGATAACAAAAATGGTTCAAACTCATGGTGTTATCATTGATGCCTACTGGCTAATGGAAACTTTGCATTTAAAACAAAGCTATTGCCAATACCTTATTGGCTAATAGAAACACTCCAACTTAAATAATGTTGTCACCAATGCCTTATTGGCTAACAAAAACACTCAAACCCCAAATGAAGCCTTATTGGCCAAAAAAATACTTCAAAACTCATGGAGTTATTGCCAATGCTCTATTGATTAATGGAAACACTCCAATCCAAATGAAGTAATCTCCAATACTTTATTTGCTAACCGAAACACTTAAAATTCATGGGGCTATTGCAAACAGAAATACTCCAATGCAAATGAGGTTATCTACAACACCTTTTGGCTAATGGTAACACTTCAAAACTCATGGAGCTATGGCCAACACAATATTGGATAATAGAAACACCCCAACCCAAATCAAGTTATACCAGACATCTTATTGGCTAATAAAAATGCTCCACCCCAAATGAAGTTATCTCTTAGGTCTTATTGGCTAACAGAACCACATGAAATTTGCAGAATTATCACCAACGACTTATTAGCTAAGAAAAATACTGCAACCTAAATTAAGTTATTTCTAATATCTTATTGGCAAATAAAAATTCTTCAAACTCATGAGGTTATCACCAATGCCTTTTTCTCTAATAGAAATACTCCAACCCAAATGAAGTTATCTTCAATGCCTTATTGTCTAATGAAAATACTTCAAAACTCATGGGGCTATCGCCAATGCCTTATTGGGGAATGGAAACACTCCAACCTAAACAAAGTTATCTTGAATACTTTTTTGGCTAATGAAAATCCTTCAAAAACTCATGGGGTAGTTACCAACACCTTATTAGTTAATAAAAACATTCTAACCCAAACGAAGTTATCTCCAACACCTTATTAATGAACAGAAATACGTCAAAACTCATGGGGTTATCGCTAATGCCTTATTGGCTAATAAAAACACTTCAACCCAATCGAAGTTATCTCCAATGCCTTATTAGCAAACCAAAATATTTTAAACCTCATCGAATTATCACCAATGCATTATTAGCTAATGTAAATAGTATGACCCAAATGAATTTATCTCTAATGCCTTACTGGATAACCAAAACACATTAAATTCATTGGGCTACCACCAATGCCTTTTTGGCCAATAGAAATATTCGAACTTGAATAATATTATCTTGAGCACCTTACTAGCTAACGAAAACACTTCAAAACTCATGGAGTTATTGTCCATGCCTTATTGGCTAATAGATGCACTCCAACCAAAACGAAGTTATTTCCAATGCCTTAGTGGCTAACAGAAACACTTCAAAACTCATGGAGTTATCACCAAAGCCTTATTGACCAATGAGAACACTTCGAAACTCATGAGTTATCTCCAATGCCTTATCTGCTATTGGGAACACTTCAAATTCATGGAGTTATTGCAGACTCCTTATTAGCTAATGGAAACTCGCCAAACTAAATAAAGTTATTTCCAATGCAATATTACCTAACAAAAATACTCCCAACCAAACAAAGTTTTCTCCAACGTCTTATTAGCAAATAGAAACACTTCAAACTTATCGGGTTATCACCAATGAAGTTATCTCCAATATCTTATTGGCTAATGAAAATACTTCAAAACTCATGCGGTTATTGCTAATGTCATATTGGGCAATAGAAACAATCCAACCTAAACAAAGTTACCTAGAGTGCCTTATTGGATAATGGGAACTCTTCAAAACTCATGGGTTGTTGCCAACAGATTATTGGATAAGGAAAAATACTCTATGTCAAACAAAATATCTCCAACACTTTATTAGCTAATGAAAACACTTCAAACTCATGGGGTTATTGGAGGCATCTTATTGCCCAATAGAAATACTCAAACCCAAATGAATTTATCTCCGAAGCCTTATTGGCTAATGGAAAGATAATAAAACTCAAGGGGTTATCACCAATGCCTTATTGGCTAATAGAAATACTCCAATCTAAATGAAATTATCTCCAATACTTTAGTGCCTAACAAAATTATCTCCAATACCTTATTGGCTAATAAAAATACTACAATCCAAACAAAATTATCTCCAATACCTTAGTGCCTAATGAAAACACTTGAAACCCATGAAATTATCAGTAATGCCATGTTGGCTAATAGAAACACTCCAACTTAAATAAAATTATCTCCAATGCCTTATTGGCTAATGCAAATACTTAAAAATTTATAGAGTTATCGCCAACACCATATTGGCCAATGAAAACACTCCAACCCCAAGTAAAGCCTTATTAGCTCACAAAAATAATTCAAAACTCTTGGGGTTATTGCTTATGCCATATTGGTTAACGAAAATACTCCAACCCAAATGAAATTAACTCCAATGCCATATCGGCTAACCAAAATACTTCAAGTTCATAGAGTTATGGCCAACACCTTATTGGCTAATGTAAACACATAAAACTCATATGATTATCGCCGATGCTTTATTTGCTAATGGAAATACTCCAACCTAAATGAAGTTATCTTCAACACCTTACTAGGTAATGAAAATAATTCAAAACTCATGGGGTTATCCCCAATGCCTTATTATTTAATGGAAATACTCTAACCCAAATGAAGTTATCTTCAACACCTTATTGTCTAATGAAAATTCTTCAAATTCATGGGGTTATCATCAATGCCCTTTTGGCCAATGGAAACATTGCAACCCAAATGAAGTTCTCTCCAATGTTGTATTGCCTAAAAAAAATATTTCAAAACTCATGAAAGCCAAAGTCTTATTGGCCAACAAAAACACTCCAATCAAGACAAAATTATCTCCAATGCCTTATTGGCTAATGAAAATGCTCCTACCCAAATGACATTATGTCCAATGTCTTGTTGGCTAATAGAAACACTTCAAATTCATGTACTTATAGACAACATCTTATTGCCAAACTAAAACACTTCAACCCAAATGAAGTTATCCGCATTATCTTATTGCCTAATGGAAATACTTCAAATTCGTGGACTTATTGACCATACCTTATTGCCAAACCGAAATACTTCAACTCAAATAAAGTTATTTGCATTGCCTTATTGGCTAACAGAAATACTTTAAACTCATGGGGATATTGCTGATGAGATATTGGCTAATGTAAATACTCCCACCCAAATGAAGTTATCTCCAATGCCTTATTAACTAATGGAGACACTACAAAATTCATAGGGTTGTTACCAAATCCTTATTAGCAAATTGAAGCACTCCAACCCAAAAGAGTTTATCTCTATCACTTTATTGGCTAACAAAAATACTTGAAACTCATAGGATTATCACCAACGCTTTATTGGCTAATGGAAAGATTCCAATGCAAATGAAGTTATCTAGAGGGCCTTATTGGCTAATGGAAATACTGCAAAACTCATAAGGTTAATATTAATGCCTTATTGCCTAATGAAAATACTCAAATCCAAACTAAATTATCTCAAGCTCCTTATTGGGGTTATTGCATATGGCTCATATGCAAATAAAAATACTCCAACCAAAATGAAGTTATCTCCAACACCTTATTGGCTAATGTGAACGCTTCAAACTTATGGGGTTATCATTGATGCCTTATTAACTAATGAAAATACGAAAACCCAAATGAAATTATCTCCAATACCTTATTGCCTAATGGAAAGACTTCAAATTTATGGACTAATGGCCATTGCCTTACTAGCTAATGAAAAAAGTTATCTCCAGCACCCTGTTGTCTCATGCAAATACTTCAAAACACATAGGTGATCACCAACACCTTATTGGTTAACGAATATACTCTAACCCAAATGAAATTATTTCCAATGCCTTATTGGCCAACAAAATACTCAAATTCGTGGAGTTGTCTCTGATGCCATATTCACTCACAAAATTATCTCCAATGCTAGATTCTCTAAAAAGATAATTCAAATTCATGGTGATATTGCTAATGCCTTTTTTGTTAATGAAAATGCTTCAACCCAAATGAAGTTATCTCTAATACCTTATTGACCAATAGAAATACTCCAACCCTAACAAATTGATCCCCAATGCCTTATTGCCTAATTGAAATGCTTTAAATACGTGGAGTTATCCCAAATGCATTAATACGTATTTGAAGTACTCCAACTGAATAATAGTTATCTCCAATGCCTTATTAGTTCATGAAAATAGTTTAAACTCATTGGGTTATTGCTGATGTCTTATTGGCTATCTAAAATGCTCCAATCTAAACAAAGTTATCCCCAATGCCTTAATAGTTATTAGAAATACTATAACCAAATAAAGTTATCTCTAATGCCTTATTGGCTAACAGAAATAGTTCAAGCTTATGGGGTTATCACTGATGCCTTATTGGCTATCAAAAGCACTTCAACCCAAAGGAATGTAATCTCCAACGCCTTATTGGATAATTAAAATGCTTCAAAACTCATGGGATTATTTTCAACGTCTAATTAGCTAATAAAAACACTTTAAAATTCATGGAGATATCACTAATGCCTTATTGGCTCAAGATAACACTCCAATCCAAATGAAGTTATCTCCAACGCTTTATTGGCTAACAGAAATAATTCAAATTCAATGAGTTATTGCCAACGCTTTTTTGTCTAATGGAAACACACTTGCCTAAATAAAATTATCTCCAATGCCTTATTGGCTAACAAGAACAATTCAAAACTCATAGAGTTATTATCAACATTTTATTAGCTAATGAAAACACTCAAAACACAAACCAAGTTGTCTCCAATGTCTTATTGGCAAATGAGAACACTTCAAATTTGTGGAGTTAGCACCAATGGTTGACTAGCAAACAGAAACACTCCAATCGGAATAAAGTTATCTTCAATGCCTTAGCGGCTAACATAAACAAATCAAAACTCATAGGATCATCTCCAATGCCTTATTGGCAAATGAAAGAACTTCAAACTCATGGGGTTATCACCAATACCTTATTGGCTAATAGAAATACTCCAACCCAAAATAAAGTTATCTCCAATGTTTTATTACCTAACAGAAATATTTCAAAACTCATATGGTTATTGCCAATGCCTTGTTGGGTAATGGAAATACTCCAACCCAAATAAAGTTATCTCCAGCGCCTTATTGGCTAATGGGAACACTTCAAAACTCATGGGGTTATCACCATTGCTCTAGTTGCTAATTGAAACACTTCAACCCAAATGAAGTAATCCCCAACATCTTATCGGTTAACCAAAATATTTCAAATTCATGGGACTATTGCTAACACTTTTGTTGATAATAGAAATACTACAACACAATCAAAGTTATCTCTAGCACCTTTTTGGCTAATGGCAATACTTCAAACCTCATGGAGTTATGTCCAATGCAATATTGGTTAATGAGAAAACTCTAATCCAAACAAATTTATACCAAATATCTTACTAGCTAATGGAAACGCTCCACCTAAATGAAGTTACCTCCCATGCGTTATTGGCTAAGAGAACCACTTGAAATTTGTGGAGTTATCACTAATAGTTTATTAGCTAATGAAAATACTGCAACCCAAACTAAGTTATCTCCAATGCCTTATTGCTAAATAGAAATATTTCTAACTCATGAGGTTATTACCAATACCTTATTGGTTAACGGAAACACTCCAACCTAAATGAAGTTTTCTCCAACACCTTATTGGCTAATGGAAATACTTCAAAACTTATGGAGTTATTGCCAATATGTTATTGGGAAATGAAAATACTCTAATCCAAACAAATTTATCTCTAACACCTTATTGGCTAATGGGAATACTTCAAAACTCATGGGGTTATTGCCAATGGCTTATTGTATAACAAAAATAGTCCAATCCAAATGAATTTATCTTCAATACCCTATTGGCTAACAAAAATACTTTAAACTCATGGAGTTATTGTAGATACCTTATTAGCTAACAAGAAGACTCCAACCTAAATAAATTTATCTCCAAAACCTTATTGCCTAATGGAAGTACTTTAAAACTCAGGGGGTTACCACCAATGCCTTATTAGCAAACTAAAATACTCCACCCAAACAAAATTATCTCCAACGCCTCCAAAAGTTATCGCCAATATCTTATTAGCTAACAGGAATACTCCAACCCAAACAAAGTTATTGCTAATGCCTTATTAGTTAACGCAAAAACTTGAAAATTTATAGAGTTATTACTAATGCCTTATTGACTAATGGGAATACTCCAACCCTAATTGAAGCCCTATTGGCTTGCGAAAATACTTCAAAATTCATGTGATTATTGACAATGCTATATTGGCTAATGAAAAACTCCAATCCAAATGAAATTATCTTCAATGCCTTATTGGTGAACTAAAACACTTCAAATTTATTGAGTTATGGCTAACACCATATTGGCTAATGGAAATACTCTAACCCAAATAAAATTATCTCTAATGCCTTAATGCCAAACCAAAATACTTAAAACTCATTGAGTTATCATGGTCACCTTATTGTCTAATGGAAACACTCCAAACCAAACAAAGCTATTTCCAATTCCTTATTACTAACGGAAACACTTCAAAACTCATGGGGTGATTCTTACAACTTATTGTGTGATAGAAATACTCCAACCCAAATGAAGTTAACTTTAATGCCTTCTTAGCTAACAAAAATACTTCAAAACTCATGGAGTTGCTGCCAACATCTTATTGGATAATGAAAATACTCTAACCAAATGAAGTTATCTTAATGTCTTACTGGCAAATGAAACCACTCCAAACTCATATGATTATTGTAAACACCTTATTAGCCAACAGAAATACTCCAACCTAAATAAAGTTACCTTCAATACTTTATTGGCTAATAGAAATACTTGAAAACTTATAGAGTTATTGCCAATGCCTTATTGGCTAACAAGAATACTCCAACCCCGATTGAAGCCTTATTAGCTCATGAAAATACTTCAAAACTCATGAGGTTATCATCAATGCCTCATTAGCTAATGGAAATACTCTAACCCAAATAAAATTATCTCAAGTTCCTTGTTGGCTAACGGAAAAACTTCAAAACCATTGAGGTTATTGCCAATGACTTATAGGTTAACAGAAACACTCCAACTAAAATGAACATGTCTCCAACACCTTGATTACTAACATAAATACTTCAAACTCATGGGGTTATCACCAATGCCTTATTGGCTATCAGAAAACACTCCAACCCTAATGAAGTAATCTCCAATGCCTTATTGGTTGATGGATATACTTCAAATTTAGAAAGTTATTGCCAATCCCTTATTAGATAGCAAGAATAGTTCAACCTAATTGAAGTTATCTCCAATGTCTTATTGGCTAACAAAAATAGTTCAAACTCATAGGGTTATCACCAACACCTATTGGCTTATATAAATACTCCAACCCAAATAAAGTTATTTCAAAGCCTTATTAGCTAAAGGGAACACATTAAAACCCATGGGGTTATTGCCAATGCCTTATTTGCTAATCGAAACACTCCACCACAAACAAGCTTATGTCCAACACCATATTAGCTAATGGAAATACTACAAACTAACAGATTTATTCTCAATGCCTTATTGGCTTACAAAAATACTCCAAGTCAAATGAAGTTATCTCCAATGCCTTATTGGATAATAGGAATGCTTCAAAATTCAAATGGTTATTGATAATGCCATATTGACTAATGAACATAGTTTAAACATATGGAGCTATTGCCAATGAATTATTGGCTAATGAAAAATGCTCCAAACCAAGCGAGGTTATCTTAAATGCCATATTGGCTAACGAAAATACTTCAAAACTCATGTAATTATCACCAAAGCCTTAATGGTGAATGTAGATACCGAAATCAAAATGAAGTTATATCCAGTGCCTCATTAACTCACAGAAACACTTTAGAACTCTTGGGTTATCATCAATGCCTTATTAGCTAATGGAAATATTCCAACCCAAACAAAGTTACCTTCAACATCTTATTGGCCAACAAAAATACTTCAAATTCATAGAGTTATCTCCAATGCATTATTGCCTAATGGAAACATTCCATTCGAAATGAAGTTATCTCTAATACCTTATTGGCTAATAAAAACACTTCAAATTTATGGCTCTAGCGCTAACGCCCTTTTGGCTAATAAAAATTCTCCAACACAAACTTTGTAATCTCCAATGCCTTATTGTCTAATGAAAACACTTCAAAACTCTCAGAGTTATTATCAACACCTTATTCACTAACAGTAACACTCCAAACCCAAACAAGGCTATCTCTAATACATTATTGGTTAATAGAAATACTCCAACCCAAACAAAGCTATCTCCAACACATTATTGGCTAATAGAAATACTTCAAATTCATGGAGTTATTTTCAATGCCTTATTAGCTAACAGAAATACTCCAACCCAAACAAAGTTATCTCTGATGCCTTATTGGCTAATGGAAATAGTTTAAACTTATGGTGTTATCATTGATGCCTTACTGGCTAATAGAAATAGTCCAACCAAAATGATGTTATTTACAACGCTTTATAGGTAATGGTAATACTTCAAACTCATCGAATTATTGCCAAAGCCTTATTGGCTAATGGAAACACTGCAACCTAAATAAGGTTATCGCCAACAACCTATCAGTTAACGGAAACACTCCAACCCCAAATGAGGTCTTATTGTTTAATGAAAATACTTCAAAACTCATGGGGTTATTACCAATGCCTTATTAGCTAATGAAAATACTCCAACATAATTGAAGTAATCTCCTTTGCCTTATTGGGTAATGTAAATACTTAAAATTCATAAGATTATTGCCAATATATTTTTGGCTAACTGAAACACTCCAACTAAAATGATGTTCTATCTAACCCCTTATTGGCTAATGGTGACATTTCAAAACTCATAGAGCTATCATTGATGGCTTGTTGGCTAATGGAAATACTCCAAACCAAACGAAATTATCTCCAACACCTTATTAACTAATGAAAATACTTTGAAACTCATGGGGTTATGGCTAATGCTTTATTGGCTAACAAAAATACCCCAACCCAAATGAGATTATCACCAACGTCTTATTGGCTAGTGGAAATACTCCAACTTAAACGAAATTATCACCAATATCTTATTGGCCCATGGAAATATTTCAAAACTCATGGGTTTATTGCCAACTCCTGATTAGCTAATAGAAATACTCCAACCTAATGAAAGTTATTTCCAATGCTCTACTAGCTATCAAAAACACTTCTAATTCATGGAGTTATTGCCAATGCCTTATTGGCTAATGGAAACACTCTAACTCAAATAAAGTTACATCCAACCCCTTATTAGTTGACATAAACACTTTGAATTCATGGGATTATCGCCAACACTATTTTGGCCAACTGAAACACTCCAACTCAAATGAAGTTATCTCCAATGTCTTATTAGCTAATGAAAACCCTTCAAAACTCATTTCGCAATCACCAACATCTTTTTGACTAATAGTAATGCTTCAAAAATCATGGAGTTATTGTCAATGCAATTTTAGCTATTGGAAACACCCCACCCAAAATGAAGTTATATCAAAGATCCTATTGGCCAACGAAAATGCCCCTTCTCAAATGAAGATATCATTGATGCCTTATTGGATAATAGAAGCACTTGTAATTCATGGAGTCATCACCAATGACTTATTAGCTAATGAAAATACTACAACACAAAGTAAGTCACCTCCAATGCCTTATTAGGAAAAGAAAATGCTTCGAAGTCTTGGGGTTATCACCAATGCCTTATTCACTAACAAAAATACTCTAGCTCAAATAAAGTTATCTCCAATACCTTATTGGCCAATGGAAATGCTTCAAAACTAATGAGGTTATTGCCAATGCCCTATTAGATAATGGGAATACTCCAACCCAAATAAAGTTATCTTCAACACATTATTGGCTAATGGGAACACTTCAAAACTTACAGGGTTGTTGCCAATGGCTTATAGGGTAACCGAACACTTCAACCTAGATGAAGTTATCTCCAACGCCTAATTGGCAAGCCCAAAACTTTCAAACTCATGGGGTTATTACCAAGGCCTTATTGGTTAATAGAAATAGTCCAACCCAAATGAAGTTATCTCTAACACCTTATTGGATAATAGAAATACTTCAAATTCATGGGGCAACCACGAACACTTTTTCGGCTAATGAAAATATTCTAGCCCAAATAAAGTTATCTTTAATTACTTATTCGCTAATAGAAACTCTTCAAAACTCATGGAGTTATGCTTAATACCTTAGTGGCGAACGAAAACCCATCATACCAAAGGAAGTGATCTCCAATGCCTTATTGGCTAATGGAAACACTTCAAAACTCATGGAGCTATCACCAATGCCTTATTAGCTAATAGCAATGTCTCAAAACTCATGAAGTTATCTCTAGTTCTTTATTAGCTAACATGAACATTTTAAATTCATGGAGTGATCACCGATGCCTTATTAGCTAATGGAAACATGCTTAGAACTCTTGGGATTATCATCAATGGCTTATTGGCTAATGGAAACATGCTAATCTAAATGAAGTTATCACCAATGTCTTGTTGTCTAATAGAAATACCTCAAAATTCATGGGTTTATTGCCAACTCCTTATTGGTTAACATAAATACCCCAACCCATAAAAAGTCACCCTAATACCTTATTGGCTAACAGAAATACTTTGAATTCATGGCTTGATCACCAAAACATTTTTGGATAATAGAAATGCTCCAACCAAAATGAAGTTATCTCCGATGTCTCTTTGTTTAACAAAAAAAAAAATTTTATAAAACTCATGGAGTTATCCCCAAGGCCTTATTGGCTAATGGAAATATTCCAACCCAAAAGAAATTATCTCCAATGCCTTATTAGCTAATGGAAACACTCCAACGTGAATGAATTTATCTCCAATGCCTTATTAGATAATGAAAATATTTAAATTAGTGGAGTTACTGCCAATGCCTTAATAGCTATTAGAAATGCTCCAACCCAATTGGAGTTATCTCCAATGGCTTATTTGCTCATGGAAACAGTTCAAAAGTCATGGGGTTATTGCCAACACCTTGTTGGCTATCAAAAACACTCCAATCCAAACAAACATATCTCCAACACCTTATTAGATAATGAAAACACTTTGAAACTCAAGGGGTTGTTGTAAACATAATATTGGCTAATGAAAACATTTCAAAACTTATGGGGATATTGCTAATACCATATTGGCTCATGGAAACACTCTAACCTAAATGAATTTATCTTCAACGCCTTATTGGCTAATGGAAATAATTCAAATTCGAGAGGTTATCTCTAACACCTTTTTGGCTATTGGAAATACGCCAACCCAAATGAAATGATCTTCAATATTTTATTGGCTAACAAAGACACTTCAAAACTCATAGAGTTATCACTGATGTCTTATTTGCTAATAGAAATACTTGAACACAAATTTAGTTGTCTGCAATGCCTTCTTGGCAGTGGAAACACATCAAACACAATGGGCTATCGTCGAAGTATTATTGGCTAATGAAAACACTCTAACCAAAATAAAGTAATCTCCAAAGCCTTATTGGCTAATAAAAACACTTTAAAACTCATTGGGTTATCACCAATACCTTATTGGCTTACGAAAATACTCAAACACAAATAAAATGATCCCTGGTGCCTTATTTGCTAACAGAAACACTTCAAATTCATTGGTTATCACCAGTGCCATTTTGACAAAGGGAAACACTTCAACCTAGAGGAATCTATCTCCAGCTCCTTATTCGCCAACAAAATGCACCAAAACCTAAGGAGTTATCGCAAATGCCTTTTTTCTAATAGATACACTCGAACCCAAATAAATTTACGTCCAATGCCTTATTGGCTAATAGAAATATTTTAAATTCATGGAGTTATCGCCAATGGCTTATTGGCTATTAGAAACACTCTAACCTAAATGAACTTATCTCCAATGTCTTAATGGCTAATGAAAATACTTCAAATTCATGAGGTTATCATCAACACCGTATTGGCTAATAGAACTACTCTACCCTAATGAAGCAATTTCCAACACCTTATTGGCTAATGGAAACACTTTAAATTCATGGAATTATCGTCAATGCTTTATTAGCAAATGAAAATACATCAACCCAAATGAAGTTATCTCCAACACATTATTGGCTAGCGGAAATTTTTCAAACTTATAGGGTTATTGCCGACACCATATTGGCTAACATAAACACTCCAACCCAAATGAAATTATGTCCAAAGCCTTATTAGCTAACAAAAACACTTTGAAACCTATGGGGTTATCATCAATGCCTTATTTGCTAAACAAGATACTCCAACACAAACAAACTTATCTCCAAGCCTTACTAGCTAATGGAAACACTTCAAACTCATGGAGTTGTCCCCAGTGCCTTATTGGCTTATGGATTTACTTCAAAACTCAAAAGGCTTATCGCCAATGCCATATTGGCTAATAAAAATAGTTCAAATGCTTGGAGTTATCATGAATGGATTATTTGCTAATGGAAACACTCCAAACAAAATGAAGTTATCTCAAATGGCTTAATGGCTAACGCAAAAACTTCAAAACTCATGTTGTTCTCACCAACCATTTATTGGAAATACTCCAACATAAACAAAGTTATCTATAGTGCCTCATTAACTCATGGAAACATTTAAAAACTAATGGGTTATCACCAACACCTTATTGGTTAACATAAATATTCAAACCCAAATAAAGTTATCTCCAATGACTTATTATCCAATAGAACCACTTCAAATTCATGCAGGTATCTCTGATGCCTTATTGGCTAGCAGAAACGCTTCACTCGAGATGAAATTATCTTCAACACCTTATTCGTTAATAAAAATATTTCAAATTCATAGCACAATCACCAATGCATTTTTGGCTAATAGAAATACTCCAACACAAAATAAGTTATCTCCAATGCCTTATTATTTAACAAAAATATTTCAAAACTCTTAAAGTTATTGTCAATACCTTATTTGCTGATAATAACACTCCAAACCAAATGAAGTCATCTTCAATGCCTTATTGATTAACCAAAATACTCTGACCCAAACAAAGCTATCTCCAATGTATTATTGTCTAATGGAAACTCTTCAAATTCATTGAGTTATTGCCAATGCATTATTTGCTAATGGAAATACTACAATCTAAACAAAATTCTCTCCAATGCCTTATTAGCTAATGAAAATAGTTCAAACTTATGGTGTTATCACTGATGCATTACTGGCTAATGGAAACTCTACATCCTAAATAAAGCAATTTCCAATGCTTTATTAGCTAACGAAAACTCATCGAAACTCATGGAGTTATCACCAATGACTTATTGCTAATGAAAATACTCTGACCTAAATGAAGTTACTTCCAACACCTTATTCACTAACAGAAACACTTCAAAGTCATGAAATTATTTCTAAAACCTTATTGGCTAATGAAAACATTGTAACTGAAATGAGGTTATCTCTAACATTTTATTGGCGAATGGAAACACATCAAAAATTATGGGGTTATCACTAATGCCTTATTGGCTAACAAAAACACTCCAGCACAAACAAATTTCTCTCCAATGCCTTATTGGCTAGTGGAAAACTTCAAATTTGTGGTGCTATCGCCAATGCCCTTTTGGCTAATGGGAACACTCCAACCCAAACTACGTTATCTCCAATGTCTTATTATCTAACAAAAACTCTCACCACTCTTGGAGTTGTTGTCAATGCTTGAATGGCTAATGGTAACACTCCAAACCAAATAAGGTTACCTCCAATGCCTTATTGGTTAATAGAAACACTCCAATCCAAACAAAGTTATTTCCAATGCATTATTGGCTAACAAAAATACTTCAAATTCATGGATATAAGACCAACACTTGATTGGCTAATAGAAACACTCCAAGCCAAGTGAAATTATCTCCAACGCATTATTTGCTATCAAAAATAGTTCAAACTCAAGTTGTTATCACTAATGCCTTATTCGCAAATGGAAAATACTTCGGCCTGAACAAAGCAATTTAGAATGCCTTATTGGTGAACAAAAATACCACATAACTCATGGAGTTATTGCTAATGCCTTACTATATAACAAAAACACTCCAATTCAAAGGAAGTTAGCTCCAATGCCTTATTGGCTAATGGTAACACTTCAAACTCATAGAATTAATGCCAAATTATTATTGGCTAAGAGAAACACTCCGACCTAAACAAAGTTATTGGCAATGCCTTATTGGCTAACGGAAACACTCCAAGCCCATATGAAGCTTTTTTGCCAAGCGAAAATACTACAAAACTCAAGCAGTTATCTCACCAATGCCCTTTTATCTGAAGAAAATACTTCAAATTCATAGGATTAATGCCCATGCCTTTTTGGCGTACTGAATCAGGCCAACCCAAATGAAATTATCTCCAATACCTCATTGGCTAATGAGAACCCTATGTAACTCATTGGGTAATCACTAACCCCTTTTTGGCCAACTGAAACACTCTAACTCAAATGAAGTTATCTCTAATGCCTTATTAACTAACAAAAACACTTTGAAGCTTACGGGGCTATTGTCAATACCTTATTGGCTAACAAAAATACTCCAACCCAAATGAAATGATCTCGAATACCTTATTGACTAATGAAAATACTCCAACCCAAATAAGGTTATCACCAATACCCTATTAGCTAACAAAATCACTCCAACCCAAACTAAGTTATCTCTCACACCTTATTAGCCTATGGAAACACTTCAAAACTCATAGGATTATTGCTAATGCCTTATTGGCTAATGAAAATGCACCAACCTAAATGAAGTTATTTTTAATACCTTATTGGCAACTAGAAATAGTTCCAATTTGTGCAGTTATCACCAAAGCTATATTAGCTAATAGAAACACTCTGACCCACATAAAATTACCTCCAATGCTTTATTGGCTAATGGAAACACTTCGTATTCGTGGAGTTATCTCTGATGACTTATTGGCTAATGGAAATACTCCAACTAAAATGAAGTTATCTCCAATGATTATTGGCTTACAAAAACATTTCAGAACATATGGGGTTATCACCAACGCTTTACTAGCTAATAAAATACTATAGCCCAAACGAATTAATCTCCAATGCCTTATTGGCTAATGGAAACTCTTCAAATTCATGCTTGTATTGCCAATGCTCTTTTGGCTAATGGAAACTCTCCAACCCAAGCTAAGTAATGCCTAATAACTTATTACCTAACTACAACACTTCATAACTCTTGGAATTATTATCAACATCTTATTAGCCAATGTTAACACTCCAAGTCAAACAAATTGATCTCCAATGCTTTATTTGTTAATAGAAATACTCTAACCCAAATGAAGTTATCTCCAATGTCTTATTGGCTAATGGAAACTCTTCAAATTCATGGAGTTAGCATGAACATCTAATTGGCTAACAAAAATAATCTAACCTAAATGAAGGTATCTCCAACACCTTATTGGCTAACAGAAAATACTCCAACCAAAATGAAGTTATTTAGAATGCTTTATTGGCTAATGAAAATACCTCAAAACTCATGGGCTTATCGCCAATGCCATATTGGCTAATGGAAATACTCCAATCTAAACAAAATTATCTCCAAGGCCATATTGGCTAATGGTAACATTTCAAACTGATAGAGTTATCACCAAAGCTATATTGGCTAACAAAAATAGTCCAACCTAAACAAAGATATTGTCAATGCCTTATTGGCTAATGGAAAAACTCTAATCCCAACTAAAGCCATTTTGGTAAATGAAAAACTCAAAGCTTAAGAGGTTATCATCAAAGCCTTATTGGCAAATGAAAACTCTTGAAATTCAGGAGATAATTGCCAACACTTTTTGGCCAACTCAAACACTCTAACCTAAACAAAGTTATCTCGAACACTATTTTGGCTAACCAAAATCCTTCAAAACTCATGGGGTAATTGCCTATGCCTTATTAGCTAATGAAAATACTCCAAACTAAACAAATTTATCTCCAACACCTTATTAACTAATGAAAATACATCAAAACTAATGGGGTTATCGCCGATGCCTATTGGCTAATGAAAACACTCCAAGTTAATAGTTATCACCATTGCCTTATTAGCAAATAAAAATATTTCAAAACTCATGGAATTATCATCGATGCCTTATTGGCTAACGTAAATAGTACAAGACAAACAAAGTTATCTCAAATGCCTTACTGTATAATAGAAATGATTCAAATTCATGGGGCTGCCACCAACACCTTTTTGGCCAAACAGAAACATTCCAACCCAAAACAATGTTATCTCTAACCCCTTATTGGCTAACAGAAACACTACCAAACTCATGGAGTTATTGCCAACACCTTGTTCGCTAACAGAAGTACTCCAAGCCAAACAAAGTTATTTCCAACATCTTATTAGCTAATAGAAATACTTCAAAACTCATGGAGTTATTGCCAAAGCATTATTGGCAAATAAGAATACCTTAAAACTTATGAAGTTATCTCTAATGCCTTATTAGCTAATGGGAACACTCTAAATTTGTGGAGTTATTACAGACTCCTTAATGGCTAATGGAAACTCACTAACCCAAATGAAGTTATCTCCAATGCAATATTGACTAATGGAAATACTTCCTATCAAATGAAGTTTTCTCCAACATCTCATTGACAAATAAAAATATTTCAAACTCATGGGGTTATCATCAACGTCCAATTGGCTAACTAAAACACTCTAACCTAAATAAAGTTAGCTCCAATGCCTTATTGGCTAACAGAAATACTTCAATACTCATGGAGTTATCTCCAATGTCTTATTGAATAATGGAAATAAGCCAACCCAAACAAAGTTATCTCTAGCACCTTATTGGCTAATGGAAACCCTTCAAAACTCATGGGTTGTCTCCAATGTTTTATTGGAAAATGGAAACACTCCATCCCAAATGAAATTATCTCCAATAATTTATTGGTTAACAAAAACACTTCAAACTCATAGGGTTGTCACAGATGCCTTGTTGGCCAATAGAAACACTCCAACCCAAATGAATTTACCTTCGAAGTCTTATTGGATGATGGAAAGACATTAAAACTCAATGAGTTATTGCCAACGCCTTCTTGGCTACCGAAAATACTCTAACTCAAATGAAGTATTTATTGGTTAACAGAAACACTTCAAACGCATAGGGTTGTCACAGATGCCTTGTTGGCCAATAGAAACACTCCAACCCAAGTGGATTTACCTTCGAAGTCTTATTGGCTGATGGAAAGACATTAAAACTCAATGAGTTATTGCCAACGCCTTATTGGCCAATGATAATTCTCTAACTCAAATGAAGTTATCTCAAGTACCTTGGTGCCTAATGGAACACTTTAAACTCGTGAAGTTATCAGCCATATTAGCTAGTAGAAATACTCCAACCTAAATAAAGTTATCTCTAATGCCTTATTGTCTAACAAAAATATTTGAAAACTTATAAAGTTATCGTCAACACCTTATTGGCTAATGAAAACATTCCAACCCTAAGTAAAGCCTTATTGGCTCACAAAAATAATTCAAAACTCTTGGGGTTATTGCCAATGTCATATTGGGTAATAGAAATACTACAACCCAAATGAAATTATCTTCAATACCTTATTGGTTAACCAAAACACTTCAAATTTATGGAGTTGTGGCTAATGATTTTTTAGCTGATGGAAACACTCTAATCCAACTAAAATTATTTGAAATGCCTTATTGACTAATGTCAATACTTAAAACTCATGGAGTTATCACTGACACCTTATTGGCTAATGGAAACTCTTCAACCCAAATAAAGTTATCTTCAATGTCTTATTAGGTGATGGAAACAATTCAAAACTCATGGGATTATTGCCAATCCCTTATAATCTAATGGAAACACTCCAAACCAAATGAAGTTGTCTTCAATGCCTTATTGTCTAACAGAAACATTTCAAATTCATGCGGTTATTACCAATGCCCTTTTGGAGAATGAAAACATTTCAAACCAAATGAAGTTCTCTCCAATGCCTTATTGCTTAACGAAAATATTTCAAAACTCATGAAAACCAAAGTCTTATTAGCCAACAAAAACACTCGAATTTAGATAAAGTTATCTCCAATGCCTTATTGGTTAATAGAAATTCTCCTATCTAAATGACTTTATGTCCAACACCTTATTAGCTAATAGAAACACTTCAAATTCATGGACTTATCGGCAAAACCTTATTGCCAAACCAAAACACTCCAATAGAAATAATTCAAATTCATGGACTTATTGACAATGCCTTATTGCCAAACTGAAACACTCCAATGCAAATGAAGTTATCTACATTGTCTTACTGGCTAACAGAAGCACTTTAAACTCGTGGGGATATCACTGGTGCATTATTGACTAATGGAAATATACCAACCCAAATGAAGTGATCTCTAATGTCTTATTGGCTAATAGAAATACTGCAAAATTCATTGGGTTACCGCCAAATACTTATTAGCAAACTAATACACTCCATGCCAAAATAGTTTATCTCCATCACTTTATTGACTAATGAAAATACCTTATTGGCTAATGGAAAGACTCCAATGCAAATAAAGTTATCTCCAAGGCCTTATTAGTTAACAAAAATACTTTAAAACTCATACGATTAATACCAATGCCTTATTGGAAAATGGAAATACTCAAAGCCAAATTAAATTATCTCAAGCTCCTTATTGGCTAACAAAAAAATAACAAAATTCTTGGGTTTATCGCATATGGCTCATAGGCAAACAAAAACACTCCAACCAAAATGAAGTTATCTTCAATGCCTTAGTAGCCAACGTGAACACTTCAAACTTATGGGCTTATTGCCGATGCCTTCTCGACTAATGGAAACACTACAATGCAAATAATGTTATCACTAGTTATTGCTAGTGCCTTATTGGCTTACTCAAACACTTCAAAACACATGGGTTATTGCCAATGCTTTATTGGCTAATGAAAATACTTTGATCCAAATGAAATTATCTCCAACACCTTATTGGCCAACACAAATGCTTCAAATTTGTGGAGTTATCTTCGACACCATATTTGCTAACAAAAATACTCCAACTGAAATGAAGTTATCTCCAACACCTAATTCGCTAACAAAAATACTTGAAATTCATGGCGAGATTGCCAATGCCTTTTTTGCTAATGAAAATACTCTAAACCAAATGAAGTTATCTCTAATCCCTTATTGACCAATGAAAATGTTCCAAACCTAACAAATTGATTTCCAATGCCTCATTGCATAATGGAAATACTTTAGATATGTGGTGTTATCCCAAACGTCTTAATAGCTATCAGAAATTTTCCAAGCCAATAATAGTTATCTCCAATTCTTTATTGGCTCACATATATAATTCAAACATATGGGGTCATTATCGATGCCTTATTGGCTATCTGAAATGCTTCAATCCAAATGAAGTTATTCTAATACCTTAATAGTTATCCGAAATACTCCAATCCAAATGAAATTGTCTCCAATGCCTTATTGGCTAATGGAAATAATTCTATCTCATGGGGTTGTCACCGATGCCTTATTAATTACTGAAAATACTCCAACCCAAATGAATGTAATCTCCAATGCCTTATTGAATAATGAAAATACTTCAAAAATCATGGGGTTGTCGTCAAAGTCTTATTGGCTAATGAAACACTTTAGAACTCATGGGAATATTGCCAATGCCCTATTGGCTCATGGAAACACTCCAATCCAAATAAAGTTATCTCTAACACCATATTGGCTAATGAAAATAATTCAAATTCAAGGGGTTATCACCAACACCTTTTTGTCTAATGAAAAAACACCAACCTAGAGAAAATTATCTCCGACATCCTATTGCTAATAGGAATATTTCAAAACTCATGGCGTTATTGCCAACACCTTATTGGCTAATGAAAGTACTCAAACAAAAATCTAGTTGTCACCAATGCCTTATTGGCTAATAGAAATACTTCAAATTCATGGAGTTATCACCAGTGATTTATTGGCAAATAGAAACACTCTAATCGAAATGAAGTTATCTCCAATACTTTATTGGCTAATGAAAATGCTTCAAAACTCATAGGTTTGTTGCCAATGCTTATCTTTGTCACCTTATTAGCTAACATAAATACTTCAAATCATGGGGCTATTGCTAGTACATTTTTGGCTCATGAAAATACTTTTAACCCAAATAAAATTATCTCCAATGCCTTATTAGCCAATGGAAACACATCAAAACTCAAAGAGTTATTGCAAACACCTTGTTCTCTAATGGAAACACTCCAACCCGAATGAGGTTACCTCTAATGCCTTCTTGGCCAATAGAAACACCTCAAATTCGTAGAGTTATTAGCAATAGCTTATTAGTTAATAAAAACACTCTAACCTAAACAAACATATCTCCAACTCTTTTATTGGCCAATGAAAAAACTTCAAACTCATGGGGTTATTGCTGATGCTATATTAGCTACTGGAAACACTCCAATCCTAATGAAGTAATCTCCAATGCCATATTGACTAACAGAAATACTTTAAATTCGTAGAGTTATTACCAATGCCTTATTAGCTAATGAAAACACTCCAACCTAAATGAAATTAGCTCCAATGCCTTATTGGCCAATAGAAGTAGTGCAAACTCATACAATTATCATTGACACCTTGTTGGCTAATGTAAATACTCTAACCCAAATAAAGTTATGTCCAAAGCATTATTGGCTAATAGAAATGCCTTAGAATCCATGAGATTATCACCAATGCCTTATTTGCCAATCGAAACACTCCAACAAAAACAAACTTATCTCCAATGCCTTATTTGCTAATCAAAATACTCCAACAAAAACAAACTTATCTCCAATGCCTTATTATCCAAGGAAAATAGTTTAAACTCATGAAGTTATCCCCAATGCCCTATTGGCTAACAAAAGCACTCCAACCTAAACAAAGTTATCTCCAATGCCTTATTGGCTAAGCAAAATGCTTCAAAACTCATGGGTTATCACCAATATATTATTGGCTAATGGAAATACTTCAAATGTATGGAGTTATCATCAATGAATTATTGGTTAATAGAAAGACACCAAACAAAACAAAGTTACCTCAAATGTCTTATTGGCTAACAGAAACACTTCAAAACTTATGTGTTCATTGCCAATGTTTTATTGGTGAACAAAAATACTCCAACTCAAATGAAGTTATGTTCAGCACCTTATTGGCTCACAGAAAAACTTCAAAACTTGTGGGTTATCGCCAATGCCCTATTGGCTAATGCAAAGCCTCTAACCCAGATAAAGTTATCTCCAATGTTTTATTGGCCAATCGAAATACTTCAAATTCATAAAGTTATCTCTGATGTAATATTGGCTAGTGAAAAAATACTCTCACTGAAATAAGTTATCTCCAACACCTTATTGGCCAATAAAAATGCTTCAAATTTATTGTGCTATTGCCAATACCTTTTTATCTAATGGAAATACTCCAACACATACTAAGTTATTTCAATACCTTATTGGCTAATAGAAATACTTCAAACTCATGGAATTATCACGAATGCCTTATTGGTTAATAAAAATACTTTTAAACTTAGAGGTCTATCGCCAATGCCTTGTCGGCTAATGTAGACACTCCAACCCAAACGAAGTTATGTCCAATGCCTTATTGGCTGTTGGAAATATTTCAAATTTATTGGGTCATCATCCACACCTTTTTGGCTAACTAAAATACTCCAATCCAAATGAAATTATCTCCAATGCCTTATTGGCTAATAGAAATACTTCAAATTCACGGGCTTATCACCAACACCATATTGGTTGTTGGAAATACTCCAACCCAAACAAAGTTATCTCCAATGCCATATTAGCTAACAAAAATATTTCAGCCCAAATAAACTCATCTCCAATGCCTTATTTGACAACTGAAATACTCCAAACTACGGGTGCTATCGCCGATGCCTTATTTGCTAACAAAAGCACTCAAACCCAAATGACATTACCTCTAATTTCTTATTAGCTAATGGAAATACTTCAAAACTCATGGGGTTATCGCCAATGTCTTATTGGATAATAGAAACACTCCAACCCAAATAAAGTTATCTGTAATGCCTCAATTAATAATGGAAACATTTCAAAACTCATGGAGTTATCACCGATGCCTTATTGACCAACAGGATCACTCCAACCCTAATGAAGTTATCTTCAACATCATATCAGCTTACAAAAACACTTTAATGCAAACAAAGATAAATCTAATGTGTTAATGGCCAACTAAAATACTTCAAAATTTATGAGGTTATCGCCAATACCTTATTAGTCAACAGAAATACCCCAATCCAAAATAAGTTATCTCCAAGGCCATATTGGCTAATGAAAATACTGTAACCGAAATAAAATTATCTCTAATGCCCCATTAGCCAACAGAAATTTCTCAAAGCTCATGGGGTTATTGCCACCTTCTTAATGGTTAATGGAAACACCCCAACCCACAAGAATTTATCCCTAATGCCTTATTACCCAATGAAAATGCCTTAAATTCATGGGTTTATTGCCAATGCATTTTTGTATAACTGAAGTGCTCCAATCTAAATGAAATTATCTCCAACACCTCTTTGGCTAATAGAAATAATACAAAACTCATGGGGTTACCCCCAAGGCCTTATTGGCTAATGAAAATACTCCAACCCAAACAAAGTTATCTCCAATGCCTTATTTGCTAATGGAAACTCTCCAGCTGAAATGAATTTATCTCCAATGCATTATTACTAATGGAAATACTTTAAATATATCGAGTTATCACCAATGCCTTAATAGCTATCAAATATACACCAATCCAAATGAAGTTATCTCTAATGCCTTATTGGCTAACATAAATAGTTCAAAACTCATGGGGTTATCACTGATGCCTTATTTGCTACCAAAAACACTCAAACCCAAAGGAATGTTATCTCTAACACTTTATTGGATAATGAAAACACTTCAAAGTGAATAGGATTATTATTCATGTCTTATTGGCTAACAAAAATACTTCAAAACTCATGGGGATGTTGCCAACATCTTATTGGCTTACGAAAATACTCTAACCCAAATGAAGTCATCTCCAATGTCTTATTGGCTTATGATAGCAATTCAAATTCAAGGGGTTATTGCCAACCCCTTTTTGGCTAACGAAAACACACCAACCCAATGAAATTACCTCCAATGCCTTATTAGCTAACAAAAATACTTCACTCATGGAGTTATCAATAGTGCCTGATTGGCTAACAAAAACACTCGAACACAAATCCAGCTGTGTCCATTGCCTTATGGGCTAATAGATACACTTTAAAACTCAAGTGGTTATTGCTAATGCCTTACTGGCTAATAGAAACACTCCAATAGAAATGAAGTTATCTCCAATGCCTTATTAGCTAACGAAAATACTTCAAAACTTATGGGGTTATTACTAGTGCCTTATTGGATAACGAAAATGTTGTATCACAAAATAAGTTATTTCCAATGCCTTATTGGCTAAAAGAAAGGCTCCAAATCATGGGGCTATATCCAGTGCCTTTTTGGCTAATGGAAACACTCCATCCCAAAGGGTATTATCTCCAATGCCATATTGGCCAAGGAAAACTCATCAAAACTCATGGAGTTATTGCAAATACCTTATTTTCCAATGGATATACTTCAACCCCTATGAAGTTATCTCCAATGCCTTATTGGCTAATAGAAACACTTCAAATTCATGGAGTTATCGTCAAGGGCTAATTGGCTAATGGAAACACCAACCTAAATGAACTTATCACTAATGCTTTATTGGAAAATAGAAATACTTCAAACTCGTATGGTTACCGTTGATGCCTTATTGGCTAGTGGAAACATTCCAACTCTAACGAAATAATCTCCAATGCCTTATTGGCCAACCGAAACACTTCAAATTCATGAGATTATTGCCAATGCCTTATTAGCTAATGGAAGTACTTCAACCCAAATGAAGTTATCTCGAACACCTTATTGGCCAATGGAAATGGTTCAAACTCATAGGGTTATCGTTGACACTTGATTGGCTAATGTAAATACTACCAACCCAAATAAAGTTATGTCCAAAGCCTTATTAGCTACTAGAAACTCCTTAAAACTCACAAAGTTATCACCAATTCCTTATTTGCTAATTGAAATACTCCAACACAAACAAACTTATCTCTAATGCCTTATTGGCCCAAGGAAACACTTCAAAATCATGGAGTTATCCCCAATATCTTATTGGCTAACAAAAGCACTCGAACTTTGTTATCTCCAATACCTTATTGGTTAATAGAAACACTTCAAACCTCATGGGGTTATCACCAATGATTTATTAGCTAATGGAAATACATTACACACATGGAGTTATCGCCAACAAATTATTGACTAATGGAACTACTCCAAACAAAATAAAGTTATCCCAAACACCTTATTAGCTAACAAAAACTCTTCAAAACTCATAAGGTTAACACCAATGCCTTATTGGCAAACAAAAACCCTCCAACCTAGATGAAGCTATCTCCAAAGTCTTATTGGCTCACAGAAACACTTCAAAAGTTGTGGGTTATCACTAATGCCTTATTGCCTAATACAAACACTCCAATCAAAATAAAGTTATCTCCAATGCATTAATGGTAGACCGAAATAGTTCAAATTCATGGAGTAATCTCTGACACCTTATTGACTAATGAAAATACTCCAATCGAAATAAAGTTATCTCTAATGCCTTATTGGCCAACAAGAACACTTGAAATTCATGGTGCGATTGCGAACACATTTTTGGCTAATGGAAATACTCCAACACAAATTATGTTATCTCCAATATTTTATGGGCTAGAAAAATATTCCAAACTCATGCAATTATCACCAATGCCTTATTGGTTAATGGAGACACTCCAACTCAAATGAAGTAATCTCAAAAACCTTAGTAGCTGACGGAAAGACTTAAAATTCATGGACTAATTGCCAAAGCCTTTTTGGATAATTGAAACATGAACCAAAATAAAGTTATCTCCAATGCCTTATTGGTTAATAGAAATACTTCAAATTCATGGACTAGTTGCCAACACCATATTGGCTAACAGAAACACTACAACCCAAATGAAATTATCTCCAATGTCTTATTAGCTAATAAAAAACTTCAACCCAAATGAACTCATCTCCAATGCCTTATCAGACAATGGAAACACTTTAAGCTCAGGGTGTTATTGCCAATACCCTATTAGGTAATGGACACACTCAAACCCAAATGATGTTATTTCCAATAACTTATTGGTTAATGAAAATATTTCAAAACTCATGGGGTTACCGCCTGTGCCTTATTGGATAATAGAAACATTCCAACCCAAATAATGTTATCTCCAATGCATTATTGGCCAACGAAAATACTTCAAAGTTGATGGGGTTATTGCCAATGCCTTATTTATCAATGGAAATGCCTTGACCCAAAAAGAGTTGTACCCAATGCATTATTAGCTAGTGGAAGTACTCTAACCTAAATGAAGTTATCTTTAATGCCCTATTGGTGAATGAAAACACCTTAAAACTTATGGTGTTATTGTCAACATCTTGTTGGCTAACAGAAATATCCCAACCCATAAGAAGTTATCCTTAATGCCTTATTGGCCAATGGAAATACCTGAAATTTGTGGGTATATCGCCAATGAATTTTTGGACAACAAAAATGCTCAACCTAAATAAAGTTATCTCCAATGCCTTATTGGCTAATGAAAATAATACAAAACTCATGGATTTATCCCCAAGGCCTTATGAACTAACAAAAATACTCTAGTCCCAACAAAAGTTATCTCTAATGCATTATTGGCTAATGAAAATGCTCCAACCCAAATGAATTTATCTCCAATGCTTTAATGCCTAATGGAAACACTTTAAATAGGTTGAGTTATCACTAATACCTTAATAGCTATCAGAAACATTCCAGTCCAAATGAACGTATCTCTAATGCCTTATTGGCTAATGGAGATCATTCAAACTCATGGGCTTATCACCATGCCTTATTGGCTATTGAAAACACTCCTGCCTAGATGAAGTTATCTCTAATGCCTTAATAGCTATCAAAAATACTTTAATCCAAACAAAATTATCTCCAATACCTTATTGGCTATAGAAAATAATTCAAACTCATGGGCTTATCACTGATGCTTTATTGGCTACTGAAAATACACCTACCTAAAGGAATGTTATCTCCAACACCTTATTGGATAACCAAAGCACTTCAAAACTTATTATGTTGTCATCAACATCTTATTGGCTAACAAAAACACTTTAAAACTCATGCAGATGTCACCCACACCTTATTGGCTCACAAAAAAAATACTCAAACCTAAATAAAGTTATCTCCAATGTCTTATTAGCTAATAGAAACAATTCAAATTCAAGGGGCTGTCGCCAATGCCTTTTTCATTAATGGAAACATCCTAACCCAAACAAAACTATCTCTAGTGACTTATTAGCTAATGGAAATACTTGAAAACTTATAGAGTTATTGTTGACGCCTTATTGGCTAATAGAAACACTCAAACACAAACTTCGTTATCTTCAACACCTTATTAGCTAATGGAAAAACTTCAAACTCAAGAGGTTATTGCTAATGCTTTATTGGCTAATGGAAATACTCCAACTGAAATGAAGTTCTCTTCAATGCCCTATTCGCTAATAGAAATACTTCAAAACTCATGGTGTTATCGCTAATGCCTTATTGGTTAATAAAAATACTCTATGTCAAGTAAAGTTATCTCCAATGCGTTATTGGTTGATGAAAATACTTCAAATCATGGGGCTATTGCTAGTGCCTTTTTGGCTAATGGAAATAGGCAAGCCCAAAGGATATTATCGCCATCACTCTATTGGCCAATGGAAACACATCAAAACTTATGGAGTTATCGCAAATGCCTTATTTTTTAATGGAAACACTGCAACCCAAATGAAGTAACATCCAAGGCCTTATTGGCTAATAGAAACACTTCAAATTTATGGTATTATCGCCAATAATTTATGGTATTATCTCCAACCTAGACAAACTTACTTACAACACCTTATTGGTAATGGAAATACTTGAAACTTATAGGGTTATTGCCGACACCATATTGGCCATTGGAAATGCTCCAAACATAACAAATTAATCTCCAAATTCTTACTAGCTAACGAAAATAATTCAAATTCATGTAGTTATCACCAATGCCTTATTAGTTAATAAAAATACTCCAACCCAAATGAAGTTATCTCCAATGTCTTATTGGCCAATGGGAATATTTTAAATACATAGGGTTATTGCCAAATCCTTATTGGCTAATATAAACATTCCAACCTAAATGAAGTTATGTCCAAAGCCTTATTGGCTAATGGAAATGACTTAGAACCTATGAGGTTATCGCCAATGTCTTATTTGCGAATCAAAATACTCCAATATAAACAAACTTATCTCCAATAGCTTATTGGCTAAGGAAAATGCCTCAAACACATGGAGTTATCCCTAATGTCTTATTGGCTAAGCAAAGCATTCCAACCCAAATGAAGTTATCTCCGATGCCTTATTAGCTAAGGAAGCTCTTCAAAACTTATGGGGTTATCGCTAACAGTTTATTGACTAACGGAAAAACCTCAAACACATGGAGTTACTGCCAATGAATTATTGGCTAACAAAAACATGTCAAATAAAATAAAGTTATCTCAAATGCCCTATTAGTTCGCAAACACTTCAAAACTCATGTGGTTATCACCAATGCTTTATTAGCTCACGAAAACACTGAAAAACTCATGGGTTATTGCCAACGCCTTATTGGCTAACGCAAATACTCCAAACCAAATGAAGTTAGCTCCAAAACCTTATTAGCCAATTGAAACATTTCAAATTTGTAGAGTTATCTCTGATGCCTTTTTGGCTAGTAGGAACACTCCAATCAAAATTAATTTATCTTCAATGCCTTATTGGCAACAAAAACACATCAAATTCTTGGTGCTATTGCTAATGCCTTTTTGGCTAATGAAAATACTCTAATACAAAGTAAGTTATCTCCAACACCTTATTCGCTAATGAAAATACTTCAAACATATAGAGTTATTACCAATGCCCTATTAGCTAATAAAATACTTTAAAACTTAGAGGACTATCACCAATGCCTTATTGGCTAATGGAGACACTCCAACCCAAATAAAGTTACCTCGAACACCTTATTGGCTAATAGAAATACTTCAAATTCATGGGGTTATCGTCATTGCCTTTTTGTCTAACTAAAATACTCGAATCCAAATAATGGTATCTCCAATGCCTTTTTGGCAAATAGAAACACTTCAAATTCATAGACTTGTCCCTAAGGACATCTTGGCTAATGGAAACACTCTAACCTGAATGAAGTTCTCTTCAATGTCTTATTTGTTAATGCAAACACTTCAACCCAAATGAACTCATCTCTAACACCATATCAAATGATAGAAACACTTCAAACTCAGGGTGTTATCACCAACGCATTATTGGCTAATAAAATCACTCAAACCCAAATGATGTTATCTTCAACATCTTATTGACTTATAGAAACACTCCAATCTTAATGCAGTTATATGCAATGTCATATTGGCTGGCTCACATAAACACTCCAATGCAAATGAAGATATCTCCAATGCCTTATTGGCTGATGAAAATACTTCAAAGTTCATGGGATTTTCCCTAATACCTTATTGGTCAACAAAAATATCCCGAGTTATCTCCAATGCCTTATTGGCTAACAAAAATACTCCAACTCAAACAAAATTATCTCCCACACCCTATTGGCCAATAGAAATTCTTCAAAGCTGATGGGGTTATCGCCATTGCCTTATTAGTTTACAAAAAAACCCTGATTCACAAGAAGTTATCCCTAACGCCATATTGGCTAATGAAAATATTTCAAATTCATGAGTTTATTGCCAATGCATTATTGGATAATAGAAGAGCTCCAAGGTAAACAAAGTTATCTCGAATGCCTCTTTGGCTAATGAAACAGTATGAAACTGATGAAGTTATCCCCAATATTTTATTTGCTAATGGAAACATCCTAACATAAATGAATTTTCTCCAATGTCTGATTGCCTAATGGAAATACTTTAAATATGTAGAGTGATTGCCAATGCTTATTGTTATCAGAAATACTCCAATCCAAATAAAGTTTTCTCTAATGCCATATTGGCTAATAGAAATAGTACAACCTCATGGGTTTATCATGGACGCCTTACTGACTGCAAAAAATACTCCAACACAGTGAAGTTATCTCTAATGCCTTATTAGATAATAAAAACACTTCAAAACTCATGGGGTTATTGGTAACATCTTAATGGCTAATGAAAAACCTTTGAAACTCGTGGAGACATTGGAAATACCTTATTGGCTCGTAGAAGTACCCCAATTCAATTAAAGTTATCTCTAATGCTTTATTGGCTAACACTTACAATTCAAATTCAAGGGGTTATTGCCAACTACTTTTTAGCTAATGGAAACACACCAACTTAAACGAAATTATCTACAACACCTTATTGGCTAACGAAAATACTTCAAAACTCAGAGCTATTATTGATGCCTTACTGGTTAACAGAAATACACAAACACAAACCCACTTGTCTCCAACACCATATTGTCTAATGAAAATAGTTTGAACTCGAGCATTTATCACTGACAACTTCTTGGCTAAGGCAAACACTCCAACCAAAATGAAGTTAGCTTCAATGCCTTCTTTGCAAATGGAAACACTTCAAAACTCATGAGGTTATCACCAATGCCTTATTGGCTGATAAAATACTCCATGCCAAATAAAGTTATCTCCAATATCTTGTTGGCTAATAGAAACATTCCAAATCATTGGGCTAACCTAGCACCCTTTTGGCTTACGAAAACACTCCAACCCAAAGGAAGTTATCACTGATGCCCTATTGGTCAACAGAAACACATCAAAACTCATAGGGTTATCGCAAATGCCTTATTTTCTAATGGATACACTCCAACCCAAACAAAGTTACCTCTAATGCCTTATTGGCTAACAAAAACACTTCAAATTCATGGAGTTATCACCAATTGCTTATTGGCTAATGGAAATACCAACCTAAATGAACTTATTGCAAACACCTTATTGGCTAACAAAAATACTTCAAACTTATGGTTACCATCGATACCATTTTGGCTAATGGAAATACTCCAACCTTGACAAAGTAATCTCCAATGCCTTATTGGCAAATGGAAACACTTCAAATTTGTGGAGTTATCGCCAATACAATATTAGCTAAAGGAAGTACTCCAACACAAATAAAATTATCTTCAATGCCTTATTCGCCAATGGGAATAGTTCAAGCTCACAGAGTTATCACTAACACCTTATTGGCTATGTAAACACTCTCAATCTAAATAAAGTTGTGTCCAAAGCCTTATTAGCCACTAGAAACTCCTTAGAACCCATAACATTATCGCCAATGCCTTATTTGTAAATCAAAATACTCCAACACAAACAAACTTATCTCCAATGCCCTCTTGGCTAAAGGAAATACTTCAAGCTCATGGAGTTATTCCCAATGCTGTATTGGCTGAGAAAAGCACTCCAACCCAAATAAAGTTATCTCATACACCTTATTGGGTAATAGAAACACTTCAAAACTCATGAGGTTATCACCAATGATTTATAGGCTAATAGAAATATATCAAATGCATTGAGTTATCACCAATGAGTTATTGGCTAATAGAAACACTCTAAATAAAACAAAATTATCTCAAACAACTTATTGGCTAACAAAAATACTTCAAAACTCATGTGGTAACACCAACAGCTTATTGGCAAACAAAAACACTCCAGCCCAAACAAAGCTATCTCTAGTGCCTCATTGGCTCACGGAAACACTTCAAAATTTGTGGGTTATCGCCCACACCTCATTGGCTAACATAAACATTCCAATCCAAATGAAGTTATCTTCAATTTCTTATTAGTTGACTGAAACACATTAAATTCATGGAGTAATTTTTGACACCTTATTGGACAACCGAAATACTCCAACTAAATGAAGTTGTCTCCAATGCCTTATTGGCCAACAAGAATACTTCAAATTCATGGCGCAATTGCGAACACATTTTTGGCCAATGGAAATACTCCGATGCAAACTAAGTTGTCCCAATGTCTTATTTGCTAATAAAAATACTTCAAACTCATGGAGTTATCACCAATACCTTATTGGCTAACACAAATACTTTAAAACTCATAGGGCTATCACCAATGCCTTATTGGCTAATGGAGACACTCCAACCTATATGAAGTCATCTGAAATGCCTTTTTGGCAAATGAAAAGACTTCAATTTCATGGGGTTGTTGCCAATAGCTTCCTGGCTAACTAAACACTCTAACTCAAATGAAGTTATCTCACTAGCTTGTTAGGTAACATAAATACTTCAAATTCATAGACTTATTACGAACACCAAATTCACTAATAGAAACACTCCAACCCAAATGAAATTATCTCTAATGCCTTATTAGCTAACAACAATACTTCAACCCAATTGAACTCATCTCCATGTCTTATCAAATAATAAAAATACTTCAAACTTAGGGAGTTATCACCAACACCTTATTGCCTAATGAAAATGCTCAAACCAAATTGACATTATCTCCAATATCTTATTGGCTAATGGAAACACTTCAAAACTCATGGGGTTATTGTCAATGCCCTATTGAATAACATAAACACTCCAACCCAAATAAAGTTATCGCCAATGCCTTAGTCGCTAATGAAAATATTTCAAAACTCATGGGGTTATCACCAATACCTTATTGGTTAACAGAAGCTCTCCAACCCTAATGAGGTTATCTCCAACACCATATTGGCTAACGGAAACACTCCAACCCAAATGATGTTATCTCCAACACCATATTGGGTAACGGAAACACTCCAACCCAAATGATGTTATCTCCAATGTCTTATTGGCTAATAGAAAAAAAAAATTCAAATTCAAGGGGTTCTCACAAAATCCCTTTTAGCTAATCAAAACACACCAACCCAAATGAAATTATGTCTAACACCTTATTGCACAATGGAAACACTTAAAAACTTATGAGTTATTGCCAATGCCTTATTAGTCAACAAGAACACTCAAACACAAACCCAATTGTCTCCAATGCCCATGGGTTATCGTTGATGCCTTATTCATTAACAAGAACATTCAAACACAAACCTAGTTGTCTCCAACACCTTATTAGCAAATGAAAACACTTCTAACTCAAGGGGTTATCACCAATGCCTTATTGGCTAAGGAAAACACTCAACCAAAATGGAGTTCTCTCCAATGCATTATTTGGTAATGGAAATACTTTAAAACTTGTTAGGTTATTACCAATGCCTTATTAGCTAATGAATATACTCCATGCCAAATAAAGTTATTGCCAATATCTTTTTGGCTATTGGAAATAGTCCAACCCAAGGGATGTTATTACAAACACCTTATTGGCCAACAAAAACACATCAAAACTCAAAGAGTTATCACAAACGCCTTATTTTCTATTGAAAACACTCTAACCTAAATGAAGTAACCTCCAAGGCCTTATTGGCTAGCAAAAATACTTCAAATTAATGAAATTATCACCAACAGTTTTTTACCTAATGGTAACACTCCAACCTAAATAAACTTATCTCCAACGCCTTAATGGCTAATGGAAACACTTCAATCTCATAGGGTTATCATTGATGCCATATTGGCTATTGGAAACACTCCAAACCTAACAAAATAGTCTCCAAAGCCTTATTGGCTAATAGAAACGCTTTAAATGTGTGGAGTTATTACCAATGCCTTATTAGCTAATAAAAACACAACAACCCAAATGAAGTTATCACCAATTCCTTATTGGCCAATGAGAATAATTCAAACTCATAGGGTCGTTGACATCTTATTGGCTAATGTAAATATTCTAACTCAAATAAAGTTATGTCCAAAGCCTTATTGGCTAACAAGAATACCTTAGAACCTACGAGGTTATCACCAATACCATATTTGCTAATCGAAAATACTCTAACACAAACAAACTTATCTCCAATGCCTTATTGGCTAACAAAAGTACTCCAACCCAAATGAAGTTATCTCCAACACCATATTGGCCAAGGTAAACACTTCAAAACCTATGAGGTTATTACCAATGATTTATTGGCCAATAGAATTACTTCAACTACATGTAGTTATTGCCAATGAATTATTGGCTAATGGAAACCCACCAAACAAAATAAAGTTATCTCAAATGCCTTATTGGCTAATGAAAATACTTTAAAACTCATTTAGTTATCATCAACACCTTATTGGCAAATGGAAACACTTCAACCCAGATGAAGCTATCTCTAGTGCCTTATTGTCTCATGGAAACACTTCAAAACTCGTAGGTTATCATCAATGCCTTATTGGCCAATCGAAACACTTTAAATTCATGGAACTATCTCCAATGCCTTATTGGCTAGCAGAAATATTCCAACTAAAATGAACTTATCTCTGACACCTTATTAGCTAACAAAAATGCTGCAAATCATGGGGCTATTAGTAGTGCCTATCTGACAAATAGAAATACTCTAACCCAAAGGAAGTTATCTCCAATGCCTTATTGGCCAAAGAAAATACATCAAAACTTATGGAGTTAACCAAACACCTTATTTTTTTTTAATGAAAATACTCCCATCTAAATGAAGTTACCTCTAATCCTTATTGGCAAACAGAAACACTTCAAATTCATGAAGTCATTGCCAATAGCTTATTGGCTAATAGAAACACTCCAACCTAAATGAACTTATCTCCAATGCCTTATTGGCTAATACAAACACTCTAACCCAAATAAAGTTATCTCTAACACCTTATTAGCCAACCAAAATACTTCAAATTCATAGAGTTATCTCCGATGCCTTATTGGCTAGCGAAAATACTCCAACTAAAATAAAGTTATCTCCAATGTCTTATTGGCTAACAAAACACTTCAAATTCATGGAGTTATTGCCGACAGTATATTAGCTAATAGAAACACTCCAATCTAAATGGACTTATCTCCAATGCCTTATTCGCTTACGGAAACACTTCAAACTCATGGGGTTATCATCGATACCATATTAGCTATTGGGGACACTCCAACCCTAATGAAGTAATCTCCAATTCATTATTGGTGAATGGAAACACTTTAAATTCATGGGGTTATGGCCAATGCATTATTAGTTGATAAACTCTAACCCAAATAAAGTTATATCCAATACCTTATTGTCCAACGCGACTAGCTTAAACTCATAGGGTTATCGCTGACACCTTATTAGCTAACACAAAAACCTTGGAACCATGGGATTATCGCCAATGCCTTCTTTGCCAATTGAAACACTCAAATATAAACAAACTTATCTCCAATGCCTTATTAGCTAAGAAAAATACTTTAGACTCATGGAGTTATCCCCAAAGCCTTATTGGCTAACAAAAGTACTTCAACCAAATAAAGCTATCTCCAATGCCTTATTGGCTATGGGAACTTCAAAACTTATATGGTTATCACTAATGATTTATTGGCTAATGGAAATACTTCAAATGCATGGAGTTATCAACAATGAATTATTGGCTAAATGGAAACACATCTTATTGGATACTGAAAATACTTCAAAACATTTTTGGTTATTACCAATGACTTCTTGGAAAAAGGAAACATTTAACCTAAATGGACTTATCCCTAGCGCCTTATTGGTTATAGAAACACTTCAAAACTCATGCGTTATTGACAATGCCTTATTGGCTAACACAAACACTTCAATCCAAATAAAATCATCTCCAACACCTTATTGGCTAACTAAAACACTTCAAATTCATGAAGTTATCCCCATTGCCTTATTCACTAGTGGAAACACTACAATTGAAATAAAGTTATATCTAATGATTTATTGGCCAACAAAAATACTTCAAATTTATGGTGTTATCACCAATGTCTTTTTGGCTAATGGAAACACTTCAACCCAAACAAAATTATCTCCAACGCCATATTGGCCAATGGGAATAGTTTAAACTCATAGGGTTACCCCCAACACCTTATTGGCTAACGTAAACACTCCCAACCAAAATGATGTTATGTCCAAAGCCTTATTGGCTATAAGAAATTCCCTAAAACCCATGGAGTTTTCGTTAATTCCTTTTTGCTAATCGAAACACTCCAACACAAATAAAGTTATCGCCAATGCCTTATTGGCTAAGAAAAACACCTCAAACTCATGGAGTTATCCCCAATACCTTATTGGTTAGTGAAAGCACTCCACCCCAAATTAAGTTATCTCCAATGCCATATTGGCTAACAAACATATTGCAATACTCATGGGGTTATCACCAATGATTTATTGGCTAACAAAAATGCATCAAACACATGGAATTATCAGCAATGAATTATTGGCTAACGGAAATACTTTTAACAAAATAATGTTATCTCAAATAACTTATTGGCTAATGAAAATACTTCAAAACTTATGTGGTTTAAACCAATGCTTTATTGGCTAGCAGAAATACTCCAACCTAATCAACATTATCTCCAATGGCTTGTTGCCTCACAGAAACACTTCAAAATTATCACCAATGGCTTATTGGCTAAAACAAACACTTCAACCCAAATGAAGTTATCTCCAATGCCTTATTGGCTGACCAAAATGCTTTATTGTGGAGTAATCTCCAATACCTTATTGGTTAATAGAAACACTCCAATTGAAATGAAGTTATTTCCAATGTCTTATTGGCCAATAAGAATACTTCAAATTCATGGCACAATTGCAGACGCATTTTTGGTTAATGGAATACTCCAACATAAACTATGTTATCTCCAATGTCTTATTGACTAATGAAAATACTTCAAACTCATGGAGTTATCACCAAGGCCTTATTGGATAATGTAAATACTCTAACTCAAATAAAGTTATATCTAATGCCTCAATGGCTAGTAGAAATGTTTCAAAACTCACAGGGTTATCACCAGTGCCTTGTTTGCTAATTGAAACACTCCAACCCTAATGAAGTTATCTCCAACATTATATTGGCTAACAAAAATACTCCAACCCAAATGAAGCTATCTCCAATGCCTCGTTGGATAATGAAAATACTTTCAAAGTTCATGGGGATATCACCAATGCCTTATTGGTCAATGAAAATGCCATGATCCAAAAGAAGTTATCCCCAACACTTTATTAGCTAATAGAAATACTCCAACCCAAACAAAATTATCTCCAATCCTTATTGGTTAACAGAAACACTCTAACCCAAATAAATTTATCTCTAATGCCTTAATGCCTAATGGAAATACTTTAAATAAGTAGAGCTATCACCAATGCCTTAATAGCTTTGGGAAATACTTCAACCCAAATGAACTTATCTCCAATGCCTAATTGGCTAATGGAGATAGTTCAAAATCATGGGGTTATTGTTGTGCCTAATTGGGTATTGAAAAATAATCCAACCCAAACAAAACTATCTCCAATGCCTTTTTGGATAACAAAAATACTTCAAAACTTATGGGGTTGTCATCAACATCTTATTGGTCAATGAAAGTACTTTAAAACTCATGCAGATATCGCCAATGCCTTATTAGCTCATAAAAACACTTCAACCCAAATGAAGCTATCTCCAACTCCTTATTGGATAATGGAAATAATTCAAATTCAAGAGGTTTTCACCAACACTTTTTTGGCTAATGGAAACACCCCAAACCCAAACAAAATTATCTCCAACACTTTATTGGTTAATCAAAAACACTCCAACCCAAACAAAGCTATCTCCAATGCCTTATTGGCCAATGGAAAAGCTTTGAAGTTCATGGGTTATTGCCAATGCCTTATTACTCAACAAAAATGCCTGTACCGAAAAGAAGTTATCCCCACCACCTTATTTGCTAACAAAAACTCTCCAACCCAAACAAAATTATCTCAACTGCCTTGTTGACCAATGAAACTTCATCAAAGCTCACGAGTTTATCACCAATACCCTTTTGGTTAATGGAAACACCCTAGCCCACAAGAAGTTATCTCAAATGTCTTATTGGCTAACAGAAATAATTCCAATTCAAGGGGTTATTACCAACCCCTTTTTGGCTAATCGCAACATCACAACCCAAATGAAATTATCTCCAATTCTTTATTGGCTAGTGAAAATACTTCAAAACTCATAAAGTTATTGTCGACACCTTATTGGCTAATGAAAACACTCAAACACAAACCTAGTTGTCACCAACATCTTATTGGCTAATGAAAAAGCTTCAAACTCAAGGAGTAATCGCTGATGCCTTATTGGCAGATGGGAAAACTCCAATCAAAAATAAAGTTATCTCCAAAACCTTATTAGCTAACAGAAACACTTCAAAACTCATGTGGCTATTGCCAATGCCTTATAAGCTAATGAAAATACTCCATGCTAAATGAAGTTATCAGCAATGCCTTATAGGCTAAGGGAAACACTTCAAATCATAGGGCTATCACCATCACTGTCTTGGCTAACAAAAATAGTCCAACACAAAGGAAGTTATCACCAATATCTTATTAGCCAACGTAAAGAAATCAAAACTTATAGAGTTATTGCAAACACCTTATTCTATAGTGGAAACACTTCAACCCAAACGAAATTACCTCCAAGTCCTTATTGGCTAATAGAAACACTTCAAATTCATGGAGTTATTGCCAATGGCTTCTTAACTAATGGAAATACTCTAACCTAAATGAACTTATCTCCAATGCCTTATTGTCTAATAGAAACACTTCAAACTCATGGGGTTATCACTAGTGTCCTATTGGCAAATGGAAACACTCCAACCCTAACAAAATAATCTCCAAAGCCTTATTGCCTAATAGAAACACTTCAAATTTATGGAGTTATCTTCAATACCTTATTAGCTAATGGAAACACTTTGACCCGAATGAAGTTATTTCTAACATCTTATTAGCCAATGGGAATAGCTCAAACTCAAAGGGTTATTGCTATTGCCTGGTTTACTAATCGAAACACTCCAACACAAACAAACTTATCTCTAATGCGTTTTTGGCTAAGGGAAGCACTTCAAACTCATGGAGTTATTCCCAATGCTTTATTGGCTAATAAATGTACTCCAACCCAAATGATGTTATCTCCAATGCCTTATTGGCTAATGGAAACACTTCAAAACTTATAGGGTTATCACCAATAATTTATTGGCTAATAAAGATACTTCAAACTCATGGGATTATCACCAACACCTTATTGGCTAATGAAAATACTCCAAATAAAATAAAGTTATCTCAGATGCCTTATTAGCTAATGGAAATACTTCAAAACTCATGTGATTGTCACCAATGCCTTTATTGTAAATGAAAACACTCCAATCCAAATGAAGTTATCTCCAACACCTTATTTGCTCATGGAAACACTTCAAAACTCATGGTTATTGACAATGACTTATTGGCCAACACAAACACTCCAACCCAAATGAAGTGATCTCCAATGCCTTACTGGCTAATCAAAATACTTTAAATTTGTGGAGTTATCTCTGATGCCTTGTTGGCTAACGAAAACACTCCAACTGAAATGAAGTTATCTCTAACGACTTATTGGCTAACAAAAATGCTTCAAATTCATGGTGCTATCGCCAACACCTTTTTGGCTAATGGAAAAACTCCAACACAAATTAAGTTATCTCCAATGTCTTATTGTCTAACAAAAACACTTCAAATTGGCCAATGGTAACACTCCAAACCAAATAAAGTTATCTCCAATGCTCTAGTGGTTAACGGAAACACGCCAACCTAAATATGGTTATCTCCAATACGTTATGGCTAATAGAATTCCTTCAAATTCATCAATTTATCACCAATGCCTCATTGGCTAATAAAAATATTCCAACCCAAATTGAGTTATCTCCAACACCATATTAGCTCATGGAAATAATTCAAACTCATAGTGTTATTGCTGATGACTTCTTGGCTAACTGAAACTCTCCAATCCAAACGAAACTATTTTCAACACCTTAATGACTAATGAAAACTCCTCGATACTCAAAGGGTTATTGCCAATCCCATGCTAGCTAATAGAAATACACCAACCTAAATAAAATTATCTCCAATGCCTTATAGGCTAATGATAATATTTCAGACTAATGGAGTTATCGCCAAATCCTTATTAGCTAATGGAAATACTCTAACCTAAGCAAAGTTATCACCAACACGTTATTGGCAAATGAAAACACTCAAACCCAAATTGACACCTTATTGGCTAATGAAAATACTTCAATGCCTTGTTGGTTAATGAAAACACTCTAACCCAAATGAAATGATCTCCGATTCCATTAGTGGCTAATGGAAATACTTCAAATTTATGTGATTATCGAAATGCTTTTTTGGCCATTGGAAATACTCCAACTCAAATGAAGTTATCTCCAATATCTTATTAACTAATAGAAACACTTTGAAGCTCATGGGGCTATGATTTATGTCTTATTAGCTACTAGAAACACCCCAACCCAAATGAGGTTATCACTATTGCCTTATTGACTAAGGGAAATAGTCCAACCCAAAATAAGTTATCTCCAGCACTTTATTGGCCCATGGAAATAGTTCAAAACTCATGGGATTATTGCTAATGCCTTATTGGCTAATAGAAATATGCCAATCCAAACGAAGTTATTTCCAATGCCTTACTGGCAATTAGAAATACTTCTAATTTGTGCAGTTATTGCCAAGGCCATATTGGCTAATAGAAATACTCTAACTAAATAAAATAACCTACAATGCCTTATTGGCTAATAGAAACACTTTGAATTCATGGAGTTATCTCTGATGCCTTACTGGCTAATGGAAACACTCCAACCAAAATGAGGTTATCTCCAATGCCTTATTGGCTTATGGAAACACTTCAAAGCTCATGGATTTATTGGCAATGCCTTACTGGCTAATGAAAACACTCTAGCACAAGTGAATTTATCTCAAATGCCTTATTGGCTAACGAAATATCTTCCAATTAATGCTTGTATTGCCAACACCCTTTTGGCTAATGAAAACTCTCCAACACAAACTAAGTTATCTCCAATGTGTTATTATCTAATAGAAACACTTCACAACTCTTGGAGTTATCATCAATGTCTTATTGGCTTATGCTAACAATCCAAACCAAATGAAGTTATCTCCAATGCCATATTGGTTAACGGAAAAACTCCAACCCAAATGAAGTTATGTCTAATGCCTTATTGGCTAATAGAAACAAGTCAAATTCATGGAGGTATTGCCAATGCCTGATTGCCTAACAAAAAAACTCTAACCTAAATTAAGTTATCTCCAATTCCTTGTTGGTTAATGAAATAGTTCAAACTCAATGTGTTATCACCAATGCCTTATTGGCAAATGGAAAAGACTTTGCCCCAAATTAACCTATTTCGAACACCTTATTGGCTAATAAAAATATCTCAAAACTAATGGGATTATGCCAATGCCTTACTGACAAACAGAAGTACTCCAACTCAAATAAAGGTTCCTCCAAGGCGTTATTGACTAATGGTAACACTTCAAACTCATGGAGTTACCACCAAAGCCATATTGGCTAACAAAAATACTCTAAGCTAAATAAAGTTATGGGCAATGCCTTATTAGTTAACAGAAACATTTTAACTCCAACTAAAGCCTTTTTGGCAAATGAAAATGCTGAAAAACTCAAGAGGTTATCGTCAATATCTTATTGGCTAATGGAAACACTCCAACCCAAATGAGATAATCTCTAATGCCATATTGGCTAACAAAAATACTTCAAATTCATGGGATTATTGACAACACCTTTTTAGCAAATTGAAACACTCCAACCTAAATAAAGTTATCACCAAAACCTTTATGGCTAATGGAAACCCTTCAAAAACTCATGGGGTAATCGCCGATGTCCTATTAGCTAATGGAAATACTCTAATCCAAATGAAGCTATCTCCAACACACGCAAACATGATGAAACTCATGTTGTGATCATTGACATCTTATAGGCTAATGGAAATACCCTAACCCAAATGAAGTTATCTCCATTGCCTCATTGGCATATGAAAACATTTCTGAACTCATGAAGCTATCACTAATACCTTATTGACTAATGTAAGTAGCGTAACTCAAATGAAGTTATCTCCAACTCTTTATTGGATAATGAAAATACTTCAAATTCATAGGGCTACCACCAATGCTTTTTTGGCCAAGGGAAACATTCCAACCTAAATGAAGTTATCTCCAAAAAACCTTATTACCTAACGGAAATATTTCAAAACTGATGGAGTTATAGCCAACTTCTTACTCGCTAACAGAAACACCCCAATCCAAACAAATTTATTTCCAATGGCATATTGGCTAACAAAAATACTTTAAAACTCATAGAGTTATAACCAATGCCATATTAGCTAACAAAAACACTTCAAAACTCATGAAGTGATCTTCAATGACTTATCGCCTAATGAAAACTCTTCAAATTCATGAAGTTATTGTTAATGCCATATTGCCTAATTGAAACTCCCCAATCGAAAATGAAGTTATCTCCAATATTGTTTTGCCTAACAAAAATACTCCCTACCAAACAAAGCTTTCTCCAATGCCTTATTGGCAAATAAAAATACTTCAAACTCATTTGATTATTACCAACACCTTATTGGCTAATAGAAACACTCTAACTCAAATAAAGTTATCTCCAATACCTTATTGGCTAACTAAAACACTTCAAAACTCATGGAGTTATCACTAGCATCTTATTGGGTAATAGAAACAATCCAACCCATATAAATTTATCTCCAGTGCCTTTTTGGTTAATGGGAACACTTTAAAACTCATAGGGTTGTCACCAATGGCTTACTAGATAATGGAAGCATTCCAACCCAAATGAAATTATCTTCAACACCTTACTGGCTAACAGAAATACTTCAAACTCATAGGGATATCATAGATGCCTTATTAGCCAATAGAAATACTATAACATAAACAAATTTATCTCCGAAGCCTTATTGGCTAATGGAAAGACTTTAAAACTCATGAGGTTATCACCAACACCTTATTAGCTAACTAAAATACTCCAACCCAAAGAAAGTTATGTCCAATACCTTAGTGTCTAATGGAAATACTTTGAACTTATAAAGTTATCAGCAATACCATATTGACCAACGAAAATAATCTCACCCAAATAAAGTTATCTCCAATGCCTTATAAGCCAATGGAAATACTTGAAAAATTATAGAGTTATCACCGATACCTTATTGGCTAATGAAAATACCTCCAACCCAAAATAAAGCCTTATTGTCACACAAAAATAATTCAAAACTCTTGGGGCTTTTGTCAATGCCATATTGGCTAATAGAAATACTCCAATCAAAACAAAATTATGTCTAATACCCTATTGGCTAACCAAAACACTTCAAATTCGTGGAGTTATGGCCGATGCCTTACTACTGATGGAAAAACTCCAACCCAAATGAAGTTATCTCTAATGCCTTATTGGATAACATAAACACTTAAATCAAATGGGATTGTCACCAATGTCTTATTAGCTAATGAAAATGCTCAAACCTAAATGAAGTTATCTCCAATGTCTTATTAGGTAATGGAAACACATCAAAACTTATAGGGTTATTGCCAATGCCTCATTATATGATGGAAAAACCCCTACCCAAATGAAGTTGTCTTCAAAGCTTTACTGGCTAACTGAAACACTTCAAATTCATGGGGTTATTGCCAATGTCCTTTTGGCCAACTAAAACATTCCAACCCAAATGACATTCACTCTAATGCTGTATTGTCTAACAAAATTATTTCAAAACTCACAAAAACCAAAGTCTTATTGGCCAATAAAAAGCAAAGTTCTCTCTAACCTAAACAAAGTTATCTATAATGCCTTACTGGCTAATAGAAATATTCCATCCTAAACGACGTTATCTCCAATGCCTTGTTGGCTAAAAGAAACACATCAAATTTATAGACTTATCGACAATGCCTTATTACCAAACTAAAACACCCCAACCAAAATAAATTTATCTGCATTTCATTTTTGGCTGACAGAAATACTTCAAACTCATGGGGATATTGCTGATGTGTTATTGGCTAACAGAAACTTCCAACCTAAATGAAATGTTCTCCAATGCCTTATTGGCTAATGGAAGCACTATAAAATTTATGGGGTTATTGCCTAATCCTTATTAGCAAACTAAAACACTCCAACCCAAAAGTGTTTATCTCCAACACTTTATTGGCTAACGAAAATACTTAAAACTTATGGCGTTATCACCAATGCCTTATTGGCTAACAGAAAAACTCCAATGTAAATGAAGTTATCTCCAATACCTTATTGGCTAATGGAAATACCGCAAAACTCATGAGGTTAATGCCAACACCTTATTGGCTAATGGAAAAGCTAAAACCCAAACTAAATTATCTCAAGCTCCTTATTTTCCAATGAAAAAATGTCAAAACTTTTGGGGTTATCACAAACAGCTTGTTGGCTAAGAAAATTCTCCAACCAAAAGAAACTTATCTCCAACATTTTATTATTGGCTAATGTAAACACCTCAAACTCATGGGATTATTACTGATGCCTTATTGACTAATGGAAATACTCCAACGAAGTTATCTCCAATACCTTATTGGCTAATAGAAATACTCCAATCCAAATAAAGTTATTTTCAATGTCTTATTAGCTAACGAAAACACTACAAATTCATGTAGTTATCACTAACATCTGATTGGCTAATGGGAATACTCTAACCCAAATGAAGTTATCTCCAACACTTTATTGGCTAACAAAAATAGTTCAAACTCATGGTGTTATGCCTTAATGGTGAATAAAAAACACTCTAGCCCAAAGGAACCAATTTCGAATGCCTTCTTGGCTAATGAAGACACCGCAAAACTCATGGTGTCATCACTAATGCCTTGTTGACTAACAGAAACACTCCAACCTAGACAAAGTTATCTCCATGGTCTTAATGGCTAATCATAACAATTTAGACTCATTATAACACTTCAGACTCAGGGAGTTATCATTAAAGCCTTATTGGCTAATAGAAATACTCCAACCTAAACAAAGTTATTGGCAATACCTTCTTTGCTAATGAAAATACCCCAACCTAAAATAAAGCCTTTTTGGGCAAACAAAAATGCTTCAAAATCTATGGGGTTATCACTAACACCTTATTGGCTAATAGAAACACTCCAACCCAAATAAAGTAATCTCCAAGACCTTATTCACTAACGAAAATACTTCAAATTTATGGGATTATCGCCAATCTCTTTTTGGCTAATAGAAACACTTCAACTCCAATGCCTTATTGGCTAATGTAAACCATTCAAAACTTATGGGGTAATTTCTAAAGCCTTATTAGCTAATGAAAATACTCCAACCCAAACAAAGTAATCTATAACACCTTATTGATTAATGAAAACACTTCAAAACTCATTGGGTTATCATTGACACCTTATTGGCTAATGAAAATACTCTAACCAAAATGAATTCATCCCCAATGTGTTATTGGAAAATTGAAGCACTTTAAAACCCATAGGGTTATCATCAATACCTTATTAGCTAACAAAAATAGTCCAACCCAAATGAAGTTTATCTTCAACACCTAATTGGATAACAAGAAACACTTCAAATTCATGGGGCTACCACCCACACCTTTTTGGCTAACAAAAATATTCCAACCCAAATGAAGATATCTCCAATGCCTTATTGGCTAATGAAGACACTTCAAAACTCATGGAATTATTACCAATGCCTTATTGGCTAACGAAAACACTCCAACCAAAATAAACTTATCTCCAAGGCCTTATTGATTAATGAAAATACTTCAAAACTTATAGAGTTGTTGCCAATGCCTTATTGGCTAATAAAAATACTTGAAAACTCAATAAGTTATCTCTAATGCCTTATCGCCTAATGGGAACACTTTCAATTCATGGAGTTAGTGTCGATGCCATATCGGCCAATTGAAACTCGTCAACCCAAATGAAGTTATCTCCAATGTCATATTAGCTAATGGAAACACTTAAAACTCATGGGGTTATCATCAATAGCTTATTGGTTAATTGAAACACACCAACCCAAACAAAGTTATCTTATTCGCTAATGAACATACCTCAAAACTCATGGGACTATCACCAATGTCATATTGGCTAATGGAAATACTCCCAATGAAATGAAGCTTTCACCAATGCCTTATTGCTAACTAAAACACTTCAAATTCATAGGGCTATCACCAAAACCTTTTTGGCTAATCGAAACACTCTAAATCAAATGAAGCTATCTCCAATGCCTATTTTGCTAACGGTAAAACTTTGAAACTCACAGAGTTATTGCTAATGCAATATTGGCTATTATAAATAATCCTGTCCTATTAAAGTTGTATCAAACATCTTATTGGCTAACAAAATTGCCATATCCAAATGAAGTTATCAGTGATGCCATATTGGCTAACATAAACACTTGAAATTCGCCAAGTTATCACCAACTACTTATTGGCTAATGGAAACAATGCAACCCAAACTAAGTTATTTCTAATGTCTTATTAGCAAATAGAAATACTTCAAACTCATAGGGTTATTATTAGTGGTTCATTAGCTAACGAAAACACTCCAACCCAAACTAAGTTAACTCTAACACCTTATTCGTTAGCAAATACACATCAAAATCCATAGGGTTATTGCCAACATCTTATTGGGTAACACTCCAACCAAGATCCAGTTATCTCCAATGCCTTATTGATAAATTGACACACTTCAAACTCATGGAGTTTTTGCCAATGGCATATTAGATAACATAAACACTTCAACCCAAATGAATTTATCTCCAAAGCCTTATTGGCTAATGAAAATAATTTAGAACTCAAGGGGTTATTAAATGAAAATACTTCAAAACTCATTAGGTTATCACCAATGCCTTACTGGCTAACCAAAATACTTCAACCCAAATTGAATTATCTCCAACGCCTTATTGGCTGACAAAAATAGTCAACCTGAATGAAATTATCTCTAACACCTTATTGGCTAACAGAAAGACTTCAAATTTGTGGAAGTATCGCCAATGCCTTATTAGCCAATAGAAATAATTTAACCCATACAAAGTTCTTTCCAATGTCTTATTAGCTAACAGGAATACTCCAACCCCAAATGAAGCCCTATTGGCTAATGAAAACAATTTGAAAGTCATGGAGTTATTATCAATGACTTATTGGCTAACCAAAATGCTCCAACCAAAAGAAAATGATTTATAACACCTTATTGGCAAAGGGAAACACTTCATCACAGAGTTATCATCAACATATTATAGAATAATGGCAACACTACAACCCAAATGAAGTTATCTCCAATGTCTTATAGCCTATTGGGAATACATCAAACTCATGGGGCTATTATCGATGTCTTATTGGCTAACGAAAATACCCTAACCCAAACGAACTTATCTCCAATGTCTTATTGCATAATTGAAATGCTTCAAATTTGTGAGGCTATCACCAACACGTTATGGACTAACAAAAATGTTCCAACCCAAATGAAGTTATCTCCAATGTCTTATTGGCTAATGGAAACACTTCAACCCAAATGAAGTTATCTCCAATGCCTTATTGGATAATAGAAACACACCAAATTCATGGAGTTATCGCTAACATATTTTTGGGTAATGGAAGCATTCCAACCAAACAAAGTTATCTTGAATGCCTTATTGGCCAAACAAAACACTCCAAAACTCATGGGGTTATTGCCAATGCTTTATTGGCTAATGAACATACTCCATGTCAAACAAAGTTATCTCCAATGTCTTATTGACTAACGAAAATATCTCAAATTCATGGGGCTCACACCAGTGCCTTTTCAGCTAATGGAAATACTCCAACTGAAAGGAAGAATTCTCCAATGCCTTATTGGCCAACGAAAATACATCAAAACTCATTGAGTTACCATAAATGCCTTATTTTCAAACAGAAACACACCAATCCAAACAAAGTTATCTTCAATGCTTTATTGGCTAATAAAAATACTTCAAATTCATGGCGTTATTGCCAATGGCTTATCGGCTAATGGAAATAGTCCAACCTAAACAAACTTGTCTCCAACATCTTATTGGCTAAGGTAAACACTTCATACTCATGGGGTTATTGCTGATGCTTTATTGACTAATGGAAACACTCCAACCCTAATAAGGTGAGCTCCAACCCCTTATTGGCTAATGGAAATACTTCAAATTTGTGGAGGTATCACTTATGCTTTATTAGCTAATAGAAATGCTCCAACCCAAATGAAGTTCTCTCCAATGCCTTATTGGCGAACAAAAATAGTTCAGCAATCACCTTATTGGCTCATATAAGCACTCCAACCTAAATGAAGTTTTGTCCAAAGCTTTATTGTCTAACAGAGATTCCTTAAAGCCCATGGAGTTATCACCAATGCCTTATTAACTAATTAAAACACTCTAACACAAAAAAACTTATCTCCAATGCCTTATTAGCTAATGGAAATACTTCAACCTCATGAAATTATCCCCAATGCCTTATTGGTTAATGAAAAAACTCCAACCCAAATAAAGTTATCTCCAACACCTTAGTCACTCAGAGAAATACTTCAAAACATAAAGAGTTATCACCAATGCCTTATTGGATAACAAAAATACTTCAAATGCATGGAATAATCACCAACAAATTATTGGCTGACAGAAACACTCCAAACCAAACAAAGTTATCTCAAATGCCTTATTAGCTGATAAAAAAAACTTCAAAACTCATGTGGTTATTACAAATGCCTTATTTGTAACTAAAAACATTCCAACCCAAATGAAGTTATCTCCAGTGCCTTATTGGCTCATAGAAATACTTCAAAACTCATGGGTTATTGCCAATGCCTTATTGGCTAATGAAAATACTAAACTAAACTATGGTGGTCTTGATTAGCTTATGCCAATTATTCTTGATTAGATAATCAATGACTTTTTAGCTTGTTATTGACTAAGTTTGAAGTATCATCAATATCTTTATGGTTGACTAACTAACTAAATGCAAGACTGCCTTAGTTCACTTTGGTTTTAAAAATAGTTGATAACTATTTTCTTGTTGTCAATCCATCTTTTGGATTTGCAATATTGCTGATGACTTTGTGCTTATTATCGGTCAACATCCTTCAAATGTTGTATTTAGCTGACTGACTAATCAAGTGCAAAATTGTTTGAGTTTGATTTGACTTGAGAAGATGATTAGTGGCTTTGGCTTATGTTGATCATCTTTGATTTAACAATTGATGACCTTTTCTGGTTTGTTGCTGATTGGGCTTGAAGTATTGTGCAACAAATTTGTGCTTATTGTCAACTAACTCTAGTTAATTTGAGTTTAGCTTGGAAGAGGTTTTGGTTCAAGTCTAGTTTGATTTAATTCAATTCAATATTCAGATTGGTTTTGTTTCAAGTATAATTTGATTCAATTATGGTTGGGTTTGACCTATTTAGATTTGAATTGGACTCTTAATGGATCCTTATTGAGCTTTGAACTTGATCCTTAATAGACCTTGGACTTGAACCTATTTTTATCCTTATTGGATTTTGGATTTGATCATTATTGGATCTTGGATTTGATCCTTATTGGATCCTTATTGGAATTTGAATTTGATCCTCATTGGATCCTTACTGGAAATGAAGCATCTTTTCTCAATCCTTATTGGGTTCTTATTCGATCCTTAATGGATATTGATTCAACTTATTTGGTCCATATTGCATCCTTAATGGATCTTAGTTCAAGCCTTATTGGATTCTTACAGAATTCTTAATGGATTTTGGTTTAACCCTTATTGGGTTCTTATTGGATCCTTAATGGATCTTGGTTCAAACCTTATTGATTTGTTATTGGATCCTTAATAGATTTTGGTTAAACCCTTATTGGGTTCTTATTGGATCCTTAGTAGATATTGGTTCAACCCTTGTTGAGTTCTTATTGGATCCTCAATAGAACTTGGATCCAACCCATGATGGATCCTTAATGAATTTTTTATCCAATCCTTAGTGGAACCTTAATGGATTTGGGTTTGATCCTCAATGGGTTTGGATTCATTCCCTTAATGGGTTTGAGTTTGATCCTTGTTGGACCTATTATTGGGTTTGGGTTCAACACTTATTGATTTTGGATTTGACCCATGTTGGACCTTTATTGGGTTTGGTTTAATACCTTAATGGGTTTGGGTTCAACCCATGTTGGGGCCTTTTTAGATTTTGATTCAATCCCTTGGTAGGTTTGGGTTGGGTTCAACCCATCTTGGACCCATACTGAGTTTGGGTTTGATCCCTTAATGGGTTTATGTTCGAAGCAAGTTGGTTCAAGTTCACCCCCTCTGGGACCCAATTTTGGTTCATGATTTGGTTTTGGTTCAAGTTTGGACCTAATTTTGTTTTTATCTCCAATGTCTTATTGGCCAACCAAAACACTTCAAATTCATAGGGTTATCTCCAACACCTTATTGGCTAATACAAACACTCCAACTGAATGGAAGTTGACTCTAATGCCTTATTGGCTAACAAAAATGGTTCCAATTCATGGCACTATTGCCAATGCTTTCCTGGATAGTGGAAATACTACAACACATATTGAGTTATCTCCCATGCCTTACTGTCTAATAGAAACACTTCAAAACTCTTGGTGTTATTATCAACACTTTATTGGCTAATGGTAACACTCCAAACCAAACGAAGTTATCTCCCATGCCTCACTGGTCAACGAAAACACACCAACCCAAACAAAATTATCTCCAATGCCTTATTGGCAAATGAAGATGCTTCAAATTTATGGAGTTATCATCAATACCTTATTGACTAACAAAAATAGTTCAAACTCATGATGTTATCGTTGATGCCTTATTGGCTAACGGAAACATTCCATACCAAATGAAGATATTTTCAATACCTTATTTGCTAATGAAAACTCCTCGAAACTCATGGTGTTATTGATAATGCCTTACTAGCTAACAAAAATGCACCAATCCAGACAAAGTTATCTCCAATGCATTAGAGGCTCATGGTAACACTTCAAACTCATTGTGTTATCACCAAAACATTATTGGTTAACCAAAAGACTCCAACTAAACAAAGTTATCATCAAAGCTTTATCAGCTAATGAAAACACTCCAACCCCAATGAAGCCTTATTGACTAATGAAAACACTTCAAAACTGATGGGGTTATCACTAACATCTTATTGCCTAATGAAAACACTCAAACTGTAATAGAGAAATCTCTAATGCCTTATTGGCTAATAAAAATACTTCAAATTCATGAGATTATCATTAACACCTTTTATGTAATTGAAATACTCCAACTTACACAAAGTTATCTCCAACATCTTATTGGCCTGCGGAGACACTTCAAAACTCATGGACTTATTACCGATGACTTATTGGCTAACTGGAATACTCCAACCTAAATGAGGTTATCATCAACGCCTTATTGTCTAACAAGAACACTCTAACGCAAACTAAGTTATCTCCAGCTCCTTATTGGCCCATGGAAACACTTCAAAACTCATGGAGTTATCACCAATCCAAATGAGGTAATCACCAATACCTTATTTGCTAATGGAAATAGTCTCAACCAAATGAAGTTTCTTTCAACACCTTATTAGTTAACAAGAACACTTTAAATTCATGGGGGTTAACACCAATATCTTCTTGGCTAAAGAAAACACTCCAACACAAATGAAGGTATTTCCAGCACCTTTTTGGCTAATGAAAATACCACAAAACTCATGGAGTTATTGCCAAAGAAATTTTGAGTAATGGAAACACTCTAACCCAAAGGAACTTATATCAGTTATTTTATTGGCTAACAAAAATGCTCACCCTAAATGAAGTTATCTCTGATGCCTTACTGGCTAGTAGAAACACTTCAAATTCATGGAGTTATTGCCAATGGCTTATTTGATAGTGAAAACACTACAACCCAAATTAAATTATTACCATTGCCTTACTGGCAACTAAAAATACTTCAAACTGATGGAATTCCCACCAATAACCTTTTGGCTAATGGAAAAACTCCAACCCAAATGAAGTTATCTCCAATACCTTGTTGGCTAAAGGAAACACTCCAAAACACATGGGGTTATCAACAATGTCTTATTGGATAACAGAAATACTCCCCTTATTAGCTAATTGAAATACTTCAAGGCTCATGGGGTTATCACCAATGCCTTATTTGATAACAGAGACACTCCAACCCATGCAAAGTTATCTCCAATGTCTTATTGGCTAATGGAAACACTTGAAAGTAGATGGGTTTATCGCTATTGACTAATATAAATAGTCCAGTTCAAATGAAGTTATCTCAAACATCTTGTTGAGTAAGAGAAACACTCAAATTTGTGGGGTTATCTCTAACGCATTATCGACTAACGAAAATACTTCAACCTAAACGAGGTTATCTCCATCTCCTTATTGGTGAATGGAAACACTTGTAGACTAATGGGATTATCCCCAAATCCTTATTGGCTAGTAGAAATATTCCATCCTAAATGAGGTTATCTTTAATGCGTTGTTAGCAAATGAAAACACTCCAACCCAAATCAATTTATCTCTAATACCTTATTGGCTAACGTAAATACTTCAAAACACATGGGTTATTGCCAACACCTATTGGGTAATAAAAATAGTCCAACCTAAATTAAGCCATGCCTAACACCTTATTGGCTATTGGGAATACTTCAAAGCTCATAGGGTTATCACCAACACCTTATTAGCTAGCGGAAACACTCCAGCTCAAATGAAATTATCTCCAGTGCCTTATTGGCTAACTGAAACACTTTAAATTCATAGAGTTAATTATTGGCTAACAGAAATATTCTAACCCAGGCGATTATTGCCGATGTCTTATTGGCTCAAGGAAACACTCCACCCCAAAATGAAGTTATCTCCAAAGCCTTATGGGATAATAGGAATACTTCAACACTAATTCGGTTATCACCAATGCTCTATTAGCTAATGAAAATACTCTAACCCAAACAAAGTTTTCTCTAATGCCATATTGGCTAGCGGAGACAATTCAAATTCTTGGGGTTATCGCCATCAAAAATGCTCCAACCCAAATAAAGCTATCTCCAATGTCTCATTGGCTAACAGAAACACTTCAAAATACATGGAGGTCATTGTCAATGGATTATTGCCTAACAAAAACACTCCAACCCAAATGAAGTTATCTCCAATGCCTTATTAGCCAATGAAAATACTTCAAACTCATGTAGTTATCACTAATGCCTTATTGGCTAACGAAAACACACCAAAATAAATAAAGTTATCTCTAATGCCTTTTTGGCTAACAAAAATTTCTCAAATTTGTGAAGTTATCACCAATAGCTCATTGGCTAATGGAAACAGTCCAACCTAAATAAACTTATCTCCAATGCCACATTGGCTAACAAAAACACTTCAAATTTGTGGAGGTATGCCCAACACCTTAGTAGCTAATAGAAACACTCCAAACCAAACAAAGTTCTCTCCTACGTATTATTGGCAAACTAAAATAGTTCAAAGTCATAGGGTTATCGTGGTCACCTTATTGGCTAATGTAAGCTCTCCAATGCAAATGAAGTCATGTCCAAAGATTTTCTTGCTACTGGAAAAACCTTAAAACGCATGGGATTATTGCCAATGCCTTACTTGCTAATTAAAACACTCCAACATAAACAAACATATCTCCAAAGCCTTATTAGCTAATGGAACACTTCAAACTAATGAAGTTGTCCTGAATGCCTTATTCACTAATGAAAATGCTTCAAAACTCAAAGGATTATCGATAACATCTTATGGGCTAATGGAAATACTTCAAATGCATGGAGTTATCACTAAAAAATTATTGGCTGATGAAAACACTCCAAACTAAATGAAGTTATCTCAAATATCTTATTAGCTAATGGAAACACTTCAAAATTTATGTGGTTATCACCAATGCCTTTTTGGCAAATGAAAACACTTCAACCCAAATAAAGTTATTTCCAATGCCTCATTGGCTCATGGAAATACTTCAAAACTCATGGGTTATCTCCAATGCCTTATTGGCTAGCGGAAACACTCCATCCCAAATGAAGTTACCTCAAATGCCTTATTGGCCAACCAAAATACTTCAAACTTGTGAGTTATCTCCGATGCCTTATTGGTTAATAGAAACGCTCCAACCAAAAGGAAGTTAACTCAAATTTCTTATTGGTGAACAAAAATGCTTCCAATTCATTGCACTATTGCAATGCATTTTTGGCTAATGGAAATACTCCAACATAAACTATGTTATATCCAACACCTTGTTATCTAATGGAAACACTTCAAAACTATTGGAGTTATCATTAATGTTATATTGGTGAATAGTAACACCAAATGAAATTATCTCCAATGCCTCATTGGTTAATGGAAATACTTTAACCCCAAAAAAGTTATCTCTAATACCTTATTGGCTAATAGAAATAGTTCAAACTCAAGTTATCACTGACGCCTTTTTGGCTAACAGAAACTCTCCATGCCAAATGAAGCTATTTCCCACATCTTACACTCTAACAAAAACCCCTCAAAACTAATGGGGTTATCTCTAATGCCTTACTGGCTTAGGAAAATACTCCAACCTAAATGAAGTTATCTCCAATACTTTATAGGCTCATAGTAACACTTAAAAATTCATGGAGTTATTGCCAAAGTCTGATTGGCTAATAGAAACACTCCAACCAAAAAACTTAAAACTCATGAAGTTATTGCCAAAGTATGATTAGCTAACAGAAACACTCTAACCAAAAAAAAAGTTAATGCTAAAGCCTTATTGGCAAATGGAAACACTCTAACACCAATGAAGCCATATTGGCAAATGAAAACACTTCAAAATTGATGGGTTATTGCCAATGCCTTATTGACTAATGAGAATACTCCAACCGAAATGACTTTATTGTCTTACGAAAATACTTCAAATTCATGGGATTATTGCCAACACCATTTTTGCCAACTAAGACACTCCAACCCAAATGAATCTATCTCCAACTCCTTATTGGCTAATGGAGACACTTTGAAACTCATGAAGTTATCACCAACAGCTTCTTGGCTAATGGACACTCTCCAACCTGAATGAAGTTATCTCCAACACCATATTGACAAACAAAAATACTTCAAAACTCATAGGGTTATAGCTGACGCCTTATTGGCTTACAGAAGCACTCCATCCCAAATGATGTTATCACTAATGCCCTATTGGCTAACAGAAACACTCCAACCCAAGCTAGGTTATCTCCATCTCCTTATTGGCTCACGGAAATAGTTCCAAACTCATGGGGTTATTGCCAATGCCTAATTAGTTAATGAAAACACTCCAACCCAAATGAAGTTATTTCCAATGTCTTACTAGCTACTAGAAACACTTTTAAGTTAAGGAGTTATTGCTAATGCCTTATTGACTAATGAAAACACTCCGGCCCAAACAAGGTTACCTCTAATGCCTTACTGACTAATAGAAACACTTTGAATTCATAGAGTTATCTCTAATGCCTTATTAGCTAATGGAAATGCCCTAACCGAAATAAAGTTATCTCCAATGCATTATTGGCTAACAAAATATACTTAGAAAGTTATAGGGTTATTGTCAATGCCTTATTGCCTAACGAAAATACTCTAGTCCAAATGAATTTATCTCGAATGCCTATTGGCTTATAGAAACACTTCAAATTCATGGTGCTTATTGTGTAACAGAAACACTTCACAACTCTTGAAGTTATTATCAAGGCCATATTGGCTAATGGTAACACTCAAACCAAATGAAGTTATCCCTGATACCATATTAGTTAATAGAAACACTCTAAACCAAATGGAGTAATCTCTAATGCCTAATTTCCCAAGTGGTAATATTTTAAATGCATGGAGTTATTGCCAAAGCCTTATTGGCTAATGGAGACACTAAAACCTAAACAAAGTTATCGACAACACCTTATTAGCTAATAGAAATACTCCAACCCTAAATGAAGCCTTTTTGACAAATAAAAATACTTCAAAACTCAAGGGCTATTGCCAATACCTTATTGGCTAAGGGAAACACTCCAACCCAAATGGAGTAATCTCCAATGCCTTATTAGCTAACAGAAACACTTCGAATTTATAGGACTATCGCCAATGCCTTTTTGGCCAACTAAAACACTCCAACCTAACCAAAGTTATCTTCAATGCTTTATTGGCTAATGAAAATACTCCAACCCAAATGAAGTTATCTCCAACACCTTATTGGTTGACGAAAACACATTGAAACTTATGGGATTATTGCCAACCCTTTATTGGCTAACAAAAACACTCCAACCCAAAATTAACCTTTCTCTAACTCCATATTGGCTAACGGAAACACTTTAAAATACATGGGGTTATTGCCAACTCCTTATTGGTTAATAAAAATTTTCAAACCCAAACAAACTTATCTTTGATGCCTTATTGGCTAATGGAATCACTTGAAAATTCATAGAGTTATTGCCAATGCCTTCTTAGCGAACAAGAACATTTCAACCCCAAATGATGCTTTATGGGCTCATGAAAATACTTCAAATCTCATGGGATTATTGACCATGCCTTTTTGGCTAAATAAAATACTCTGAACAAAATAAAATTATCTCCACCCCCTTATTGGCTAATGAAAGTACTCCAACCCATATGAGATTATCTCCAATGTTTTATTGGCTCGGGGAAACACATGAAAATCATGGAGTTATTACCAATGCCTTATTGACTAACAAAAAAACTACAACCCATACTAAGTTATCTCCAACATGCTATTGTCTAATGGGAACATTCCATCCCCAAATGAAGCTTTATTAGCACATGAAAACACTTCAAAATTCATGGGGTTATCACCAACACATTATTGTCCAATGAAAATAGTCCAACGTAAATGCAATTATCTCTAACGCCTTATTGGCCAATTGAAACACTTCAAATTTGAGGATTATGGCCAATATCTTATTGGCTAATAGAAAAATACCAACTAAAATGAAGTTGTCTCTAATACTTTATTGGCTAACTAAGACACTTAAAATTCATGGGGTTATCATCAATACCTTGTTGGCTAATGGAAACACTCCAACCTAAACAAAGTTATCTCCAACACCTTATTGGCTAATAAAAATACTTCAAAAACTCATGGATTATTGTGAGTGCCTTATTGACTTACAGAAATACTCCAACCCAAAAGAAGTTATCTCCAATGCCTTGTTAGCTAATGGAAGTGCTTCAAAATCATAGAGCTATCTCCAACGCATTTTTTGCTAATAGAAACACGCCAAACCCAAACAAAGTTATCCCCAATGCATTATTGGCTAAGAGAAAGACTTTAAAACTCATGGAGTTCTTGCCAATGCCTTATGAGCTGCCAAAAATACTCCATCACAAATGAAGTTATCTACAACACTTTATTGGCAAATGGAAAGACTTCAATACAAATGAAGTTATCTCGATTGCCTTACTAAATGTCAAAAACACTTCAAAACTCAAGAGGTTAGCACCAACACCTTATTGGTGAATGAAAACTCACCAACCCATATGAAGTTATCACCAATGCTTTTTTGGCTAAAGGAAATAATTCTAAGCTCTGGGGTTATCACCAATGACTTATTGGCTAAGAGAAATACTCCTACCAAAATGAAGTTTTCTTTGATGCCTTATTGGTTAATGGAAATGCTCCAATCTAAATAAAGTTATCTCTAACACCTTATTGGCTAATGAAAATACTTCAAACTCTTGGGATTTATGATGAGGCCTTATTGGCTAATGGAAGCAATCCAACTCAAACAAAGTTATGCCCATCATCTTATTGGCAAACAGAAATACTTGAAAACTAATGGAGTTGTCACGAAATCCTTATTGGCTAATAGAAATACTCCATCCTAAATGAGGTTATCCTCAATGCCTTATTGGCTAACAAAAACACTCCAAGCCAAACAAATTTAACTCCAATGCCTTATTGGTAAATGAAAATACTTCAAAACACATGGAGTTATCACCAAAGGATTATTTGATAATGGAAATGTTTCAACCCAAACGAAGTTTTCTTCAATACCTTATCGACCAATGGAAACATTTCAAAGCTTATGGGGTTATCACCAATACCTTATTGGTTAACAAAAACATTCCAGCTCAAATGAAGTTATCTCCAATGCATTATTGGTTAATGAAAATACCCCAATCCTAATGAAGTTATCTTCAACACCTTATTGATAACAGAACTAATTCTAACTCATGGGATTATTATTCACGCCATATTGGCTCATGAAAATATTCCAACCTAAACAAACCTATTTCTAATGCCTTATGGGCTAACAAAAATACTTCAAAACTAATTGTGTTACTACCAACACCTAATAGGCCTATGAAAATACTTCAACCCAAACAAACCTATCTTTGGCTCCATATTAGCTAACAGAAAGACTTTAAAACTCCTAGGATTATTGCCAATGCCTTATTGGCTATTGAAAACACTCCAATCCATTAAAGTTATCTCCATTGTCATATTGGCTAATAGAAATACTTGAAAACTTAGGAGGTTATCACCAACATCTTATTGGGTAATGGAAACAATCCAACCCAAATGAAATTATCTCAAGCGCCTTATTGGTTAATGGGAACACTTCAAAACTCATGGGGTTGTCACCAATAGCTTATTGGATAATAGAAACACTCCAACCCAAATAAAATTATCTCCAATGCCTTATTATCGAATGGAAATATTTCAAACTCATAGGTCTATAGCAAACACCTTATTAACCAATAGAAACACTCTAACCCAAACTTATTTATCTCCAAAGCCTTATTGGCTAATGAAAAGACTTTAAAATTCATGGGGTTGTCACCAATTCCTTATTGGCGAACTAAAATGCTCTAACCCAAAGGAAGTTATCTCCAATGCCTTAGTGCTTAATAGAAACACTTCAAACTCATGAAGTTACCAACAATGCCATATTGGCTAATGAAAATAATCCAACACAAATAAAGTTATCTCCCATGCCTTATTGACTAACAAAAATACTTGCAAACTTATAGTGTTATCAATAATATCTTATTGGCTAACGGGAACACTCCAACCCAAAATAAAGCCTTATTGGCACATGAAAACAAATCAAAACTCTTAGAGTTCTTGTCAATGCCATATTGGCTAACGAAAATACTCCGACTAAAACAAAATTACCTCCAATGGCTTATTGGATAACTGAAACATTTCAATTTTGTGGAGTTATGGCCAACTACTACTACTACTATGGCTATTACAACTGCTGCTGTTGTTGTTGTTACTACTGTGACCATTATTATTACTGCTACTACTCCTCCTCTTATTACTACAACTATTACTGCTACTACTACTGCGATTACTGCTGCTACTACTACTACCACTATTACTACTGTTGCTGTAGCTTCTACTAAGACAACTACTACAACCATTTCTATTACTACTACTGTGACTGCTACTACTACTACTGCTACTGTTGGCACAACTGCTACTTCAACTACAACTAGTACAATTACTACTACTGTTGTTGTTGCTGCTGCTGGTACTAATACTACTACTCCTACTACTTCTCCTACTACTACTGCTACTACTTTTGTGACAACTTCTACTACTACAGCTACAACTATTGTTACTACTCTTACTACTGCTACAACAACTACTACTACTTCTACTGCTACTACTGCAACCACTATAGCTACTGTAGCTACTACTTGTGCTACCGCTACTACTCTCACAACTACTACTGCGACTACTACTACTGCTACTATTACTATTTATAGTACTACTGCTATTCATCTTGCTACTCTTACTTCTGCTACTTCTATTTCTACTTCTGTCACAACAATTACCACTACTTCAACTAATACTACAGCTGTTGCTACAAATATTACTACAAACACTATTACTACTACTACTACTACTTCTACTACTATAGTGGAAGTATTAGTGTAGAAGTAGTAGTAGTAGCAGTAGCAGTAGTAGCAACAACAATAGTTGTAGTTAGCAGTAGTAGTGGTAGTAGCAGAACTAGTAACAGTAGAAGTAGTAGCAATAGTACTAGTAGGAGTAGTAGTAGTAGTAGCAGCAATAGTAGTTGCAGTTGCAGTAGTAGCAACCACATTAGTAGTAGTAGTTATTGTTGTAGTAGTAGTAGTAGTTTTAGCAGTAGTAGAAGAAGCCACAATAGTGGTGGTAGTAGTAGTAGTAGTTGTTGTTGTTGTTGTACTAACAATAATAGTAGTATTAGCAATAGTAGTAGTAGTTGCCGTTGTAGTACTAGTAGTAGTAGTAGTACTACTACTAGTGCTACTCATAGTACTACTTCCCCTATTACTTCTACCACTACTACACCTACTACGTCTACTACTACTACTGTTGTTGCTATTAATACTACTATTACTCCCACTACTGCTACTACTAATGCTACAAGTAATATTACTAGTACCGCCACAATAACTATTACAACAACTACAACTACTGCTTCTATTACTACTGCCGCTAATATTACTCCTACTGCTAGTAATAATACTATGTCTACCAAAACAAATACTACTAATTCCACCACTAGTAGAACTGCTACTACTACTACTCCATCTACTACTGCTACTACTTCTACTAATACTACTAGTAGTAGAACTGCAACTACTACTACTCCTACTGCTGCTACAAGTAATACTAATACTACTTCAACTCCAACACCAACTGCTACTCCCACTTCTAATCCTACTCTAAATACTACTACAGCTACTAGAACTACTACTACTACAACTATAACTATTACTACTACTCCTGCTACTACAACTAATCCTACTACAACTACGGCTACCACTACTCCAACTATTACTACACCTAATACAACTCCTACTCCTACTCCTACTCCCACAACTACTACTGCATCTGCTCCTACTACTACTACCTGTACTATTTCTATGACTTCTACTACTACTACTACTGCTAATGCTACTACTGCAACTGCCACTATGACAACTACACCTCGTCTTACTCCTCTTACTGCAACTACTACACCAGCTCCTACTACTATTACTACTACTCCTTCTGCTACTCCTACTACTACTACTACTACTCCTACTCCTACTACTACTCCTACTCCTACTATTGCTACTACTAGCACTAATACTACTCTACTCCTACTACTTCTACTACTACTACTACTACTACAACTCCAACTACAACTCCTACTGCTACTACTACTACTCTAACTACTAGTCCTACTACTACACGTACTGCTACAACTACTCGTACTACTCTCCTACTCCTACTCCAACTACTACTATTACTACTACTCCTCCTCCTTCTACTCCTACTTCTACTACAACAACAATAACTACTACAACTACTATTACTACTACTACGATGACTACTATAGCCCATACTACTACTACTACTTCTACTACTGCTACTACTTTTGGTACTACTACTACTACTACTTCTACTACTACTATTGTTGCTACAACTATTATTATTGTTGCTACTACTACTTCTACTGCTATTAGTTCTACTACTACTGCAACTGCTTTTACTACTATTACTACTACATCTACTACTACTCCTAGACTACTACTACTACTACTATCGCTACTACTACTACTAATACTGCTACTACTGCACTACTACTTCTACAACATCTTCTACCACATCTTCTACTACAACTATTACTACTTCTACTACTGCTACTACTACTATTACTACTACTTCTACTACGACTACTACGACTACTATTACTACTACTACTACTACTACAGCCACTATTACTTCTACTAATACTACTACTACTACACTACTACTTCTACGACATCTTCTACCACTTCTACTACTGCAACTATTAGTACTTCTTCTACTGCTACTACTACTGCACTACTACTACAACTACTATCACTGCTACTGCTACTGCTACTATATTACTACTAGTACTACTACTACCGCTGCTGCTGCTGCTACTATTACTACTACTACTACTACTTCTAGTACTACTTCGGCTACTACATCTACTACTACTAGTAGTGCAAATATTACTAGTACTAGTACAAACACTACTACTACTACTTCTACAACAACAACAACTATTGCTACTACTACTACTGCTGTTGCTGCTGCTACAACAACAACTACTGCTACTACCACAACTTCTACAACAACTACTAGTCCAACTCCTACCTTTACCACAACAACAACTACTACTCCTACAACGTCTACCACTGCTACCACTATAATTACAGCTACTACTTTTACTACTACTACTACTACTACTACAAATACTACTACTATCACTACTCCTACTATTTCTACTCCTACTGCTAGTACTACCCCTACTACTATTACTATTACTACTTCTATTGCTACTTCTACAACTACTACTTCTATTACTATTGCTATTGCTACTTCTACTACTATTACTACTACAACTACCACTATTACTACTACTACTATTCGTGCTACTACTCCTATAGCTACTACTACTCCTACTATTGTTGCATCTACTACTAAAACTTCTACTACTTAAACTACTAATACTAGTACTAATACTACTACTTCTACTACCACTACAACTACTACTATTACTAGTACTACTACTCCAACTACTTCTACTACAGCTACTGCTACAACTACTGCTACTACTGTTGCTACTACTAGTACTGCCGCTGCTACTACTAATATAATTGCCACTATTAATACTATTACTACTACTTCCACTACTTCTGCGACTACTGCTACTACTACTAGTACTACTTATACTACTGCTACTCCAACTCCAACTCCAACTCTTACGCCTTCTACTACAACTACTACTACAATTACTACTAACTCATAATACTCCTACTTCTACTATTACTACTACTACTATTATTTTTACTACAACAACAACAACAACTACTACTACTACTTCGACACTTGCAGCTACTACTACTCCTACTACTATTACTAGTACTACTTATACTGCTACCACTTCTACTACAATAACTACTGTCAATACTACTACTAGTACTACTGCAACTACAACTAATATCAGTACTATCAGTCCAACTACTACAACTACTAGTACTGCTGCTACTACTACTAATGAGACTATTACTGCTACAACTACTCCTACTGTGACTCCGACTCCTTCTGTTTCTTGTGCTACTACTACTATTACAGTTACTATCAATACTACAACTACGACTACTCTACTACTATTATTAATACTAATACTCCTACTACTGCAACAACTACTACAACTACTACTACTAGTACTACTATTACTACTGCTACTACTTCTACTACTACAACTACTACTATTACGACTACTACTACTATTGTGATTGCTGCTGCTACTACTACTACTGCTAATGTTACTACTAGTACTAGTTCTCCCAATACTACTACTACTACTACTACTACTACTACGGCTACTAATACTTCTACTACCACCACTACTACTAGTCCTATTACTTGTACTACTACTATTGCTACTGTTGCCACTGCTAACGCTACTACTACTACTACTACTATAACAACAACAACAACTACTACGACTACCACTAGTACTACTTTTATTACTACAACATCTCCTACTACTACTACTTCTACTACTACTAATACCACTACTACTATTACTACCACTTCTACTTGTATTGCTACCACTGCTTTTACTACTACGATACTACGTCTTCTACTACTACTACTAGTACTACTACTACTACTACTCCTCCTACTACTACTACTACTACTACTATTACTACTACTTCAACTACTTTGCCTATTGCTACTACAACTGCCACAACTACAATTGCCACAACTACATCTACAACAACTACTAAAACTAGTACTACTACTATTACTGCTATTATAGCTACTACTGCTACTACTACTATTTAGACTGTTACAAGTACGACTGCTATAACTGCTACTCCTACTACTACAATTACTACTACTTCTACAACAGTTGTTGCTGCTACAACAACAACTAATACTTCTCGTACTAGTACCACTACAGCTACTACTACTTCTACTAGTACTACTACTTCTTCTACCACCATTACTACTTCTATTGCTGCTACAGCTGCGGCTATTGCTTCTACTACTACTGTTGCTGCTAATACTACTGCTACTACTACTACTACTCCAATAACTCCTACTACTGCTGCTAGTTCTACCAATTCTATTACTACTACTACTACTGCTACTACTGCTATTGCTACAACTGCCATTACCACTACTACTACTACCGCTACTACTGCTTCTATTGCTATGACTACTACTATTAATAGTGCTACTACCGCTACTACTGTAACAACTACTACTACTAAAACTCCTACAACAACTACTACTAAAACAACTACAACAACTACTACTTTGAATGCTACTACCATAACAACTTCTACAACAACAACTACTACTATTACTACTACTACTCCCCCTACTCCTACTACTACTATTACTTCCGCTAGTACTACTACTACTATTACTTCGTCGACTACTACTACTACTACTACTACTACTACTACAACTACTACTACTTCTACCACTACTACTTGCACTATTACTACCATAACTACTACTATTGCTAGTACTACTACTACTACTCTATTACAACAACGACAAGTACTACCACTCCTCCTCCTACTACTACTAGCACAACTACTACTCCTACTACTACTACTCCTATAACTAATGCAACTACTACTACTACTATTGTTGTTGTTGCTACTACTACATGTACAACTACTTCTCCTACTCCAAATACTTGTGCGACTATAATGGCTGCTACTACTATAGCTTTTGCAACTACTACTACTTGTACTACTGCTACTACTTTTGCTACTACTATTACTATAACTAGTGCTACTACGACTACTACTACTAGTGCCACTGTTTCCTACTGCTACTACAGCTACTTTTGCTGCTGCTGCTACTATTACCAATACTATTTCTACTACTGCAACTACTGATGTTCCAACTACTTCTACAACTACTTCTACTACTGTAGCTCCTACTGCTACTATTACTGCCACTACTACTACTACAACTGCTACTACTATTGCTACTGCCACGACTACTACTATTACTGCTGTTGCTGCTATAATAATTGCCACCACTACCACTACTACTAGCTTTTCCTACTATTACTACTACTACAAGTACTACTACTACTACTACAACTACAACTACAACTACTACAACTACTGCTATAGCTATCATAGTTGTTGCAACTACTATTATAATCACAATATCTTCTCCTACTACTATTACTTTTGCTAATACTACAGCTGCTACTACCACTGCTACTACTTGTACTACTACTACTAGTATTACTGCCACCCACTCATACTACTACTATTGTTGCTACAACTACTACTATTGCCTCTACTAGTAGTACTACTACTACTACCACGATTACTACTACTACTACCACTACAACAATGACAACCACTACTATTGCTACAACTGCTACTGTTGTTACTACTATTACTTCTACTACTATAAAAACAACAACAACTACTACTAATACAACTCCTACTACTACTACTACCACTACCACATCTATAACTCCTACTACTTCTGTAACTCCTACTATAACAAATACCACTACTCCTACAACTACTACACCAACTAGTACTACCACTATTCCTATAGCTATAGTTCCTACTACTACTACAACAACAACAACAATAACTACTACTCCTCCTCCTCCTACTCAACTCCTACAACAACTTCTACTACTACTATAATAACTACCACTACAACTTTGACTACTATGATAACAACTACCACTACAACTTCGACTACTACCAGCCCAACTCCTACTGCTACTACTAGTCCTACTACTACTACCACTAATACTACTACTACTCCAACTACTACTAATACTAATACTACTACCACAACTACTACTCCTACTACTACTACTTTTCCTACAACTATTAGAATAACTACTACAACTAAAACTACTACTCTTATTACTACTACTATAGTAATAGCAGTAGTAGCAGTAGAAATAGTAGTATTACTAGTAAAAGACGTAGTGGTAGTAGTAATAGCAGCAACAATAGTAATAGTCACATTGGTAGTAGTAGTAGTAGTAATTGGAGTAGTAGTGGTAATAGTAGTAACAATAGTAATAGTAGTAGCAATACTTGTAGTAGTAGTAGTAGTAGTAGTAGTAGGAGTATTAGAAGTTGGAATAGTCGTAGTTGTCGTAGTTGTCGATGTAGTGCTATTAGTACTACTACTACTACTATTGCTACTACTACTACTACCACCACTTCTAGCACTACTACTGCAACTACTACAACTACTACTCCTACGGCTACCACTACTATAGCTACTACTTTTACTATGACTACAACTACAACCACTACTACTACTCCGACCTCTTCTACTACTACTATAATGACCACTACAGCTTCTCCTACTACTACCACTACAACTACTGTTACCACTATCACTACCACTACTCCTACAAATGCCACAACAACCACTACTGCTACTGCTGCTGCTGCTACTATTCCAGCTACTACTATTACTACTACTATTGCTACTTCTGCTATGACAACTACGACTACTACTATTGCAACTGAGGCCACTACTGCAAGCAATACTATGCCTGCAACTACTACTACTACTATAGTTTCTTGTGTTACTACTACTACTACAACAACAACAACTACTACTACTAGTACTATTGCCACTACTACTACCGCCACTGCTACAATTGCTACTACTTGAACAACAACTACTACTACTATTACTGCTTCTCCTAGTACAACTACAACTACTGCTACTACTGGCACTACTACTAATGCTACTACTACTACTACTACTACTACTATGACTACTTCAATAACTACTGCTACTACTGTAACTATGCTACTTTTGCTACTACTACCCCTATTGATACTACAACTACTGCAACTGTTGTTGCTACAACACTACTTTTTCTTCTACTGCTACTATAGCTTGTACTACTACTACTCCTATTACTACTGCTATTGCTACTGCTATTGCAATGAATACTACAGCTACTACTGCTGCTGCTGCTACTGCTATAACTACTACTATTGCCTCTAATACATCTACTACTATTGCCACTACTACAACTACTGCTCCTACAACTGATACTACCACTACTGTGACTACAACTACTACTATGACTGCTACAACTACTACTACTACTACCCCAACTACAAAAGCTACCACTATTACTTCAACTACTGCTACAACTACTGCTATTGCTACTACTGCTACTATTATGACTATTGCTACTATAACTACTAAAACTACAACAATAGGTACTACTACTACTACAAATGCTACTATGGCTACTGCTATTGCTGCTACTACTATTACTACAACAACAACTAGTAGTAGTAGTATAACTACAACTACTACTATGACTATTACTATTACTACTCATACTACTCCTACTACTTCTATTACTACTACTACTACTTTTTTCTGATACTACTACTCCCACTACTATTGCTACTGCTGCTGCTACTACTACTTGTCCTACTACAATGACTTCTGCTACTACTACTACTACAACCACTACTACAACTGTTGCTATAGCTACTACTACTGTTGCTACTACTATCACTGCTATGACAACTACTGCTCCTACTACTAATACTACAGCTTCTACTTAAACTACTACTACTACTACTGTTACTACTTTTGTTACTGCTACTAGTACTGCTACAACTCCTGCTACTACTGCAACAACTTTTTTTTTTTACTAATGATACTCCTACTACTACTCCTACAACTACTACTTATCCAATTGCGACTGCAACTAGTACTCCTACTACTACTGCTAGAAATATTATTCCAACTACTACTATTACTGCTCCTCCTACTACTACAATTGCTACCAATACTACTATAGCTTTTGCTACAACTACAACTACTCCTACTGCTACTGCTACTACAACCTCCATTACAACTACTGATACACCTTCTACTACTGCTACTACTACAACTTCTATGACAACTACTAGTGTTGCTACTCCAACTACTACTACTACTACTACCACTATTATTACTACTACTACTGCTACTATTATTGCAGCTACACCTACAACAACCACCACTACTAGTACTACTAGTACTACAACTACTACTAGTACGGCTACTACTGTTGCTCTTATTGCTATTGCAACGACAACTGCTATTTTTACTATGGTTGCTACGACTACTACATCTGCTGCTACAACTGCTACTACTCCTGCTACTATTACTACTACTACTACTACTACTACTACTACTACTACTACTACTATTACTACTACCACTACTGCTGCTACTCCTACTACTACTACTACTACTAGTGCTACTACTTCTACAACTACTACTCCTACTATTACTATGTCTACTACTGCAACTACTGCTGCAACTACAACTGCTTCTTCTTATGCTACTACTACTAACACTTATCCTACTACCACCACATTTGCAACAACAACTACTGCTACGGTTATAGCAACTACTACTACTGCTGCTGCCACTTCTGCTACAACTGCTACTTCTACTACTACTATAACTATAACTAATTCCACTTTAGCTACAACTTCTGCTTCTACTACGATATCTCCTACTACAAGTACTGCCACTACTAATGCTACTACTACTACTACTACAACAACAACTATTATTGCTAATAATACTACTGCTATTACTACTACTTCTAGTATTACTATTACCACTACCACTGCAACACATACAACTACTACTTCTACTACTACAACTACCTTTACTACTAGTATTGTCCTATTACTACTACTACTATTGGCACTACTACTACTACAACTTCTACTACTACTACTAATACTACTTCTACTACTTCTACTACTACTGCTAGTATGGCTACTGCTGCTATAACAACTACCACTACAATAACTAGCTAATACCACTAATCCCATTACTGCTACTATTGCCACAACAACTACTACAACAATGACTAGCTAATACCACTAATCCCATTTCTACTACTATAACTACTACTACTACTACTAATACACCTACTACTACTATTGCTACCGCTATTATAATTGCTACTACTACTACTAAAATAATAACTACTACTAGTGCTACTACTGCTACTAGAACTACTACTACTATTACTACTACTATTACTACTACTGCTACTATAACTTCTACTACATCTATTGTTGTTGTTGCTACTGCTACTACTACTACTAATACTACTACAGCTACTACTACTACTATTGCTTCTACTACAACTACTATTACTCCTAATACTACTAATGCTACTAGTACTAATATTGTTTCTACTATTAATATTACTACTACTGCTACTGCTACAACCAGTGCTTCTACTTGTACAACTATTGCTACTACTAGTTCTACTTTTACTACTACTAGTACTACTACTGCTAGTACAACCACTATTTCTATAACTACTACTATGCCTCCTATGACTTTTGCCTCTGCTACTGCGACTACTACTGCTGCTGCTGCTGTTGCTGCTACTATTGCTACTTCAACTACTGCTACCACTACTACTACTACTACTACTTCTACTACCACCACCACCACTACTACACTACTGCTACAACTACTACTTCTACTACTGTTACGATCGCTACTATTATTTCTAGTAGTAGTGGAAGTAGAAGGAGTAGTAGTAGCAGCAGTAGTAGCATTAGTAGTAGTGGTGTCAATAGTAGCAGCAACAATACATGTAGTAGAAGTTATAGTAGTAGTAGTAGTATTAGTAGTAGTAATTATAGTAGTACTAGTCGCAGGAGTAGTAGTAGTTGTAGTAGTAGAAGAAGTAGTAGTAGCAATTATAGTAGTAGTAGCAATAGGAGTAGTTGTACTAGTAGTGGTAGTAGTAGTTGTTGTAGTAAAAGAAGTAGTAGCAATAGTAGTAGTAATTGTAGTAGTCATACTAGTACTAGTACTATTAGTAGTAGGAGTAGTTGTGATATTAGTATTAGTTGAGGGAGTAGTAGTACTAGTAATATTAGTAGCAGTAGTTAGAGTAGTAGTAGTACTAGTAGTAGTATTAGTAGCAATTGTAGTAGCAATTATAGTAGTAGGAGTAGGTGTAGGAGTTGATGAAGTAGTAGGAGTTGTAGTAATAGTTGTAGGAGTAGGTGTAGGAGTCGACGAATTCGTAGGAGTTGTAGTAATAGTTGTAGGAGTAGTAGTGGTAGTCAAAGGACTAGTAGTAGGAGTAGAAATAGAAGTGGTAGCAGAAGTAGCAGCAATAATAGTAGAAGTAGTAGTCAGACTATTAGTAGTTGTAGCAGAAGTAGTAGTCACAATAGTTGAAATTGCAGCTGTAGTATTAGTCATAGTAGTAGTAGTAGTGGTAATAGTAGTTGAAGGAGTTGGAGTTTTAGTAGTAGCACTGGTAGTAGTAGCAGTAGTAGTAGCAAAAGTAGTCATAGTAGTAATAGTAGTATTAATAGTAGTATTAGTAGTAGTAGTAGTAGTAGTAGTAGTAGAAGTAGCAGTAATAATAGTAGTATTAGTAATAACAGTAGTTATAGGAGTAGCAGTAATAATAGTATTAAGAGTAGTAATTGCAGTAGTAGCAGTAATAGGAGTTGTAGTAGTACTAGTAGTAGTAATAATAATAATTGTAGTAGTTGTTGTTGCGGTATTAATAGTAGTAGTAGTAGTAGTAGTAATTATGGTGGTAGTAGTAGTATCAGTAGTATTAGTAGTGGTTGTAGTAGTCGTAGTAGTAGAAGTAGTAGTAGTAGTAGTAATTGTAATACAAGTAGTAGGAATAGTAGTAGCAGCAGTTGTAGTAGTAGGAGCAGTAGTGGCAGTACCAGTAGTAGTAGCATAAGAAGTTATTGTTGTTGTTGGAGTAGCAGTAGTAGTAATACTCGTAGTAGTGGTAGTAGTGGTCATTGTCGTAGTAGTAATAGTAGTAGTTGCAAAAGTTGTAGCAGTAGTAGTCGTTGTAAGAGCAGTAGAAGTAATAGTAGCAGTAGTAGGAGCAGCAGTCATAGAAACTGTAGTTGTATTAGCACTAGTGGTAGGGGCAATAGCAACAGAAGTATTAGGGTTGTAGTGGTAGTAGTAGTAGCTGTAGTAGTAGTAGTAGTAGTAATAGTAGTAGTAGCAGTCGTTCTTGTAGCTGTGGTTTTAGTAGTAGTAGAAGTAGTAGTTGTAGTAGTAGCCATAGTAGCAGCAGTAGTAGTAGTAGCAGTAGTAGTAGCAGTGTTAGTAACAATAGTTATTGTAGTAGTAGTCGCAACAGTAGTTGTTGTTGTTGTTGTTGTAGTTGCTAAATCAACTGTAGTAGCAGTAGTAATAATAATAATAATAGTAGTAGTAGTAGTAGCAGCAGTCATGGTAGTGGTAGCAGTAGAAGTAGTGGTAGCAGTAGCAGTAGTTGTAGTCATTGTAGCAGTAGCAGTGCTAGTAGTAGAAGTAGTATTGGTGGTAGTAGTAGTTCTAGTAGCCGAAGTAGTAGTAGTAAGAAAAGAAGTAGCAATAGCAGAGAAAGTAGCAGTAGTACCAGTAGTTGCTATAGTATTGGCAGAAGTACTTGTAGTAGTAGTTGCAACAGTAGTAGCAGTTGTAGCAGTAGTAGTAGTTCTAGTAGCAGTCGTAGCTGTAGTCGCAGCAACAACATTATGAGTAGAAGTAGTATTAGTTAAAGTAGTAAAAATAGTAGTAATAGTTGTTGTCGTAGTAGTAGCAGCAGAAGTAGGAGTGGTAGTATTTGCAGTAGTAGTAGTAGAAGTAGTAGGAGTAGTAGTTATGGTAGCAGATGTAGTAGAAGTACTAGTAGTGGTAGGAATAGTAGTGACAGTAGTAGTAGAAGTTGTCGGAGTAGTAGTTGTAGTAGTAGTAGAAGTAGTAGGAGTAGTAGTTGTAGTAGTAGAAGTTGTGGTAGTTGCATAGTAGTAGTAGTAGTAGCAGTGGTAGTAGTGGTATTAGTAATAGTAGTAGTTGTAGTAGCAATAGCAACAGTAGTAGTAGTTGTTGCAATTGTAGTACTAGTTGCTGCAGTAGCAGTAGTAGGAGCAACAATAGTGTTAGTAGTAATCAAATTAGTAGTAGTAGCAAGAGTAGTAGTAGTTGTAGTCGTAGTAGTAGTTGCTATAGTAGTAGTAGTAGTAGTAGTAGTAGTAGTAGTAGTAGTAGTAGTAGTAGCAGGAGTAGTAATAGTAGTAGTCATTGTTGTTGTAGTTGCAATAGTAGTATTAGTAGCAGTTGTATGGGTAGTAGTAGTAGTTGTTATTGCCATTGTGGCAGTAGCAGCAGTAGTAGTTGTTGCAATAGTCATAGTAGTAGTAGTAGTTATCGTAGTGGAAGTAGCAGCAACAACAGCAGCAGTAATAGTTATTGTAGTAATAGTAGTACTAGTTGTAGTGGCAATAGTAGATGTAGAAGTAGGAATAGTAGTTTTAGGAGTAGTAGTAGTAACAGAAGTTGTAGTAGTAGGAATAGTAATAGACATAGTAGTAGGAGCAGTAGTAGCAGTAGTAGGAGTAGTAGTAGTAGTCATAGAAGTACTAGTATTGGTTGTAGTAATAGTAGTAGTAGGAGTAGTAGAAGTTGCAGTAGGAGAAACAGTAGTGGTAGTAGCAGTAGCAAAAGTATTAGTAGTACTACTACAGCCACTAAAGCTACTACTACTACATGTACTACTGCTACTGCTACTACTACTACTACAACTACTACTACTACTACTGTGGCTACTACTACTACTACTACTACTACTACTACTACTACTACTACTGTTATTATTGTTGTTGTGGCTACCACTATGACTACTATTATGACTTCTCCTATTACTATTGCGACTACAACTGCTGCAACTACAGCAAATGCCACTACTGCTACTATAACCACTGCAACTACTGATGCTTCTACTACTACTGTTACTGCTACTACTAGTACTTCTACAACCACTTTTACAACAACAACAACTACTACTACTACTAGTACTACTAATATAACTACTAATACTAATACTACCACTACTACTATAGCAACTACTACTATTAATAGTACTACTATTACTGAAACTATTGCTACTGCTACTACCACTACTACCACTGTTGCTACTATTACTACTGTTGCTAGTACTACTCCACCTACTACTACTCTTGCTCCTACTACTGCTACTACTACTAATACTCCCAATACTATTGCTCCTACTACTACTACTCCTACACCTACTCCTACTACTCCTACTACTACTATTACCACTACTACTGCTACTGCTGTTGCTGCTACTGTTATTGTTCCTGCTCCTGCTACTAGTACGGCTACTACTACAATAACTACTACTACTGCTCAAACTACTACTGCTACTGCTACTGCCACTGCTATACCAACTACTACTACTACTACTAATACTGCTACTGCTCCTACCCCTTCTCCTTCTCCAACTACTACTGCTACTACTTCTACTGCTACTACACTGCTACTACTTCTATTCCTACTGCTACTTTTGCTACTACTGCTACTATTGTTGCTATTGCTAATACAATTACTACTACTATTGCTACTGCTGCTGCTACAGCTAGTGCTACTACTACTATTACAACTAATGCAGCTCCTAATGCTTCTACTACTATTGTTACTGCTACTACTACTACTTCTACAACTGCTTTTACAACAACTGCTGCTACTAGTACTGCTATTATAACTACTACTACTACTACTTCACCTACTACTGCTGTTGTTGCAACAACTGCAACTACTATAACTACTACTACCGCCACTATTACTACTATAGCTTCAACTACTGCCACTAATACTGTTGCTACTACAGCTACTATTGCTACTACTACTTCTATTACTACAACTACTACTACTACTGCTGCTACTACTACAACTACTACAACAACTACTACTACTATGACTTCTACTTCTACTGCTACTACTGCTACTACTACTCCTAATACTACTACTGCTACCATGGCAACTACTTCAAATACCAATACTACCACTACTACTATTGCTACTGCTACTGCTGCAACAGCTGCAACTGCAACTACTACTGCTACTACAGCAAATACTGCTACAAATACTGCTACTACTAATGCTTCGACATTTACTACTTCTGCTGCAACAAGAACAGCTATAACTACTCCTACTACTCTTACTACTGCTACTATTGCTACTACTATAACTACTGCTACTGCTTAGTACTACTGCTACTACAATTACTTCTACTATTACTTCTATTGCAGTTGCTGCTCCTGCTACATTACTATTGCTACTACTCCTCCTCCTCCTCCTCCTATTATAGCTACAACTACTTGTATTACTACTACTACAATAACTACTGCTACTACTACTGCAACTACTATTATTACTACTATTGTTGTTGTTGCTGCTGCTACTACTACTACTACTTGTACTAGTACTACTAATGCAACTACCCTAACTGCGGCAACTACTCCTACAACGGCAACTTCAGCTGCTTCCCTTACTACTAAAACTACTACTACTAGTACCACTACTGCTACTACTACGCATACTACAACAACTAATAATACTACTGTAATACAACTATTACAACAACAACAACAGCAACTCCTACTACTACTACTATTACTACTTTGACTACTACTACCACTACTTCTACAACTAGTACTCCTACTACTGGAAAAACTACTACTACTACTACTACAACAACAACTACTACTACAACAACGATAACAACAACAACTACTACTCCTACAACAACTACTACAACTACTATGACTTCTACTACCACTACTGCTCCTCCTCCACCTCCAACTACTGCTACTACTGCAACTACAATTGCTACTACTACAACAACTACTACTACTACTTCAACTTCAACTACAACTACCACAACTACTACCACTACTACAACTACTACTGCTATTGCTACAGTTACTACAGCTACAACTACTACTACTGCTCCTACTACAACTACTACTACGAATGCTATTACTACAACTATTACTACTACTACTACTACTACTACTACACCTGCTGCTGCTGCTACTACTACTACTCCTCCGATTGCTAGTACTATTACTGCTACTACTACTATTGCTCCTATTACTGCTACTACTACTGCTGCTACAACTACTGCTACTGCTACTACTGTTACTACTAATATGACTACAACAACTACTACTATTACTACTATTGTGATTGCTACTACAGCTACTACTATTGTTGCTACTACAACTATTGCTGCAGCCACGACTACTACTAACACTACTACAACTAATACTTCTGTTGCTGCTGCTGTTGTTGCTATAGCTATTACTACTACTACTTCTCCTATAACTACTACTACTACAACTACAAACACTACTATAGCCATTGCGACTACTTCTACTAATACTATTACTGGTAGTACTGCTACTACTTTTGCTGCTTCTACTATTACTACTACTATTGCCACCACAGATACTACAACTACTATTGCTCCTACAACTACTACTACCGCCGCTACTGCTGACACTATTACTACAACTAAAGCAACTACTGTTACTACTACTATTCCCACTACTGCTGCAACTAATCCTTCTACTGCTATTGTTGCTACTACTACTATAACAATTGTTACAACTACTGCTACTACTAGTAGTACTACTAAAACTACTACTACTGCTACCACTATTACTGCTACTACTACTACTTCTACTGCAACAACAACAACAACTACTTCTCCGACTACTACTACTACTACAACTATTGCTACTACTAGTACTACTACTCCTACTTCTACTACAACTACTACTTCTGCTACTATTATTACTGCTACTACTGCTACCACGACTATTGCTACTACTACTCCTCCTCCTCCTCCTCCTCCTACTACTACTACTACTTCTACTACTACAACTATTGTTACTAATACAACAGCTACTACCTCTGCTACTACTTCTACTTCTACTACCGTAACTACTACTACTACTATAGCTACTACTATGGCCACTACTACTACTACTCCTCCTCCTTCTAATACTTCTACGACTACTATTACTCCTACTCCAACCCCTACTAGAACTCCTACAGCTACTACTACTACTACTACTATTACTACATCAACTCCTACAACAACTCCTACTACTACTCCCAATCCAACTCCAACAACAACTACTACCACTATTATTACTACTTCAACTACTTCTATAACTACTATTACAACTATGGCTAGTGCTACAGCTACTACTACTACTACTCCTACTAATACCACTACTATTGCTACTACTACGCCTAGTCTAACTCCCACTGGTACTACTACTCTTGCTCCTACAACAACAGCTTCTCCAACTTCTACTACACCAACTACAACTACTACCACTACCAGTACCATTACTACAACAGCTACTACTCCTACTACCACTCAAACTCCAACCCCTGCTAGTAGTAGAACTACTACTGTTGCTGCTACTGCTAGTAGTAGAACTACTACTACTACCACCACTACTGCAAATTCTACTGCTACTATTGCTACTATTTCGACTCCTGCAGCTATTGCTATTACTACTACTAGTACTAGTGATCCAGTTTCCCCTGTTATTACTTCCACTAATATTCCCACTACTACTACTAGTCCTGCTCCAACTGCTCCGACAACTACTACTAATGCTGCTGCAGTTGCTACAACAACTACTACTAGTATGGCTCTTACTGCTACTATTACTACTATTACTACTACAGGTGCTGCTACTTCTATTGCTGCTGCTACTACTACTACTTTTGCTGCTGCAGCTGCAACTACTACTACTACTACTGCTACTACTACTACTACTACTTCTACTAATACTATTGCTGCTATGAAAACTGCTACTACTAGTACTTCTACTACTAGTACTAATACTACTACAACTACTTCAACTACAACTGTTGCTCCTATTGCTACTACTATTGCTACTATTGCTACTACTACTAGTACTACTACTACAACTACTACAACGACTGCAGTTGTAGCTACTGCTGCTCCAACTACTTCTTGTACTACTCAAACTACTGCTACTGCTACTACGGCTACTATTGCTACTACTGCTTCTATTACTACAACTACAACAACTACTACTTCTACTACAACTACTGCTGTAGCTGCCGCTGTTAATTGTAATACTGCTACTACTACCAATACTATTGCTGCTGCTGCTGCTACTACTACAACTACTCCTACAGCTACTATTACTAGTGCTGCTGCTGCTACAACTGCTACTACTATTGCTGCCACAACTACCACCACTACTACTACTACTACTACTACAACTACTCCTACCACTACTCCTTTTACTACTTCTACTACTACTACAACGATTTATACTACTGCCACTACTGCTACTACTACTACTACTACCACTACTAGTACTACTAATACTAGCACAACTACTTCTACTAAAGCTACTACTACTACGCATACTCCAACAACAACGGCTTCTACCACACCTACTACTACTGCTACCCCTACAACTATTACTATTACTACTATTACTACTGCTACTACTACTAATACTACTACTACTTCTACTTCTACTACTACTACTATTACTACTACTACGAAAACAACAACAACTACTAATACTGTTTGTACTTAGACTACTACTATGATTGCTACTACTACTACTACTAGTACGATTGCTACGACTACTAATGCTCCTACTCCTACACCAACTAGTACTACTACTCCTACAACTACTTCTACTTATACACCAAGTCCGACTACTACAACTACTACTCCTACTCCTACACGCTGCTACTACTACACCTACTACTACTGCTACTACTGCGACTACCACTCCTACTCCAACTCCTACTACGATTATTGCTACTACTACCACTACTATTACTACTACTACCACTACCACTACCATTACCACTACTACTACTACTACACCTACTAGTACTACTGCTACAACTACTACGACAACTGCAACTATTACCACTAATAGAAATATTACTACTAGTGCTACTACTAATGCGAGTACAACTACTAGTACTATTACTACTTCTACTAATACTCCTGCTGCTACTACTACTACTACTACTACTACTACTACTACTACTACTACAACAACTACTTCTACTTCTAGTCCTACTACTGCTACGACTTCTACTACTACTACAACAACTACACCTACTACTACTGTTACTGCTATTATAACTACTGCAAATACTACTACTACTACTACTACTGCTGCTACAACTACTGCTGCTACATCAACTACTACTACTATTGCTACTACTACTAGTACTACTACTATTGCTACTACTACTAGTACTACTACTACTACTGCTACCACCACCACCACCACCACCACCACTACTACTACTATAACTATTACTACTACTACTCCCCCCACTATTAGTACTGTCACTGCTAATTCTACTACTATGCCTACTGCAACAATTGTGACAACTACTACTCCTACTAGTAGTACTACAATTACTATTGCTACGACTGCCCTACTCCAACTCCTATTACTACTGCTACTAAATCTACAACTACTACTACTACAACAACAACTACTACTACTACTACTATAGCTACTGCTACGAGTACTTCTACGACTACTGCTACTACAACTACTACTACTATTACTAGCACTTCCACTACAACTGCTACTAACTGCTACTACTACTACTACTACTACTCCAACTCCAACTATTGCTACTACTCCTACTACTACAAATCCAACTACTACTCCTTCTGAAACTCCAACTCCTACTATTACAACAACTCCTACTACTACAACTACTCCTACCCTTACACCAACTCCTATTTTAACACCTACTCCTACTCCTCCTGCACCTACTGCTACTACAACTACTCCCACTACTATTACTATAATTGAAACTACCACACCTACTCCAACTCCTACTACTATTATTGTGACTACTGCTATAGCTACTACCACAACTACTACTACCACAACTACGACCACTACTTCTACTACTACTACAACCACAACTAATGCTACCACTACTAATACTACTACTACTACTACTTCTAGTACTAGTACAATTGCTACTATTACTACTCCTACTACTACTGATACTACTTTTACTAATACTAACGCTGCTACTACTACTACTAATTCTAATGCTAACACTCCTACTGCTTGTACTATTGCTACTATTACTACTACTACTAATACTACATCCACTACTACTACTAATACTACTACCACTACTACTACTCCTACAACAACTACTACTACTGCAACTACCAGTCGAACTCCAACTCCTACTACTATTACTACTACAACTGCTCCTAATATTACTACTATTCATACTATTACTCGTACGAGTACTGCTACTCCAAACACTCCTACTACTACAACAACAACTACTGCTACTACTACCTCTATTACTACTACTACTCCTCCTGCTACTACTACTACTACTTCTTCTTCTACTACTGCTACTAAGACTACTACTACATTAGTATTAGGACAACTGCTACTACTACTACACCTTCCACAACTGAAACTACTACAACTACTATGAATACTACTACTACTACTACTACTACTACTTCTACTACTGCAGCAGCGGCTACTGTTGCTGTTACTACTACAAGTACTACTAGTACTACTCCTACTCTTACCCGTACTACTGCTACTACTACTACTCCTCCTACTACTACTACTGCTACAATGATTCCTACACCAACCGCTACAACTAATACTGCGCCTACTCCAGCTAGTACTACTCCTATTATTACTCCTACGCCAACTCCTTCTACAACTATACCCACTACTACTAATACTATCGCTACTACTACTACTACTACTCTTACTAATGCTACTACAACAACAACTACTACTACTCCTGCAACTCCTACTACTACCACAACTACTGCTACTACTACCATGACTTCTACTATAAATACAACAACTACTACTATAGCTTTTCCTGTAGCTCCTTCTACTACTACTACTACTTCTACCACTAATACTACTATAACTAGTACTACTAGAACCACTTCTATTACTACTGCTACTACTACCTCTAATACTAGTAAAACTACTGCTATTACTACTTCTCCTACTACTATTACTATTGCAACTGCCACTCCAACTCCCACTCCAACTACTCCTTCTACTACTACTGCTCGTACTACTACTATTTCTCGTACTATTACTCGTACTAATACTACTACTCCAAAGACTCCTCCTCCTCCTCCTCCTACTACTACTATTAATACTGTTATTGCTACTACTACTACTACTACTACTACAAATACTTGTACTACTCTTGCTAGCAATACTACTACTACTACTAAGATTACTACTACATTACTAACAGTACAACAGCTACTACTACTACTCCTTCCACTATTGCAACTACTACAACTACTATGAATACTCCTACTACAATGACTTCTACTACTGCTGCTGATGCTATTGCTGCTGCTACTACTACTACTACTACCACCCCTACTACTACTCCTACTCCTACTTGTACTACTACTACTACTACCACTCCTCCTCCGACTACTAATATTACTACAATGATGCCTACACCAACTCCTTTGGCTACTACAACCCCTACTACTACTACTGCCCCTACTCCAATTACTACTACTCCTGTTACTACTCCTACTACTCCTGCAACTACTACTACTACTAATACTACAAGTTCTATACTCTTACTACAACTATTTCAACAACTACTCCCATTACTACTCCTACAATTACTACGACTACTACTACTACTACCATGACTTCTACTACTACTACTACTACTACTACTACTACTACTACTACTACTACGACTTCTACTACTACTATAACTACTACAATTATAGCTACTCTTGTAGCTCCTACTACTACTACTACTACTACTTCCACTACTAGTACTATTACCACTACTATTACTACTACTACCTCTATTACTACTACTATCCCTCTCTATACTACTCGTACAATTGCTAGTACTACTACTCCTACTACTGGTACTACTACTGCTAATACTTACCCTAATACTACTTCTCCTACTACGACTTCTATTACTCCTACTTCTACACCTACAGCCACTACTACTCCTACTACTACTCTTGCTGCTACTACTACTAATACTACTACTAATCCTAATACTCCTACTACTCCTGCTACTACTTCTACTACTACGATTGCTACTAATACTGCTTCTACTACTGCTAATATGACTATTACTACTATTACTACTACGACTACTATTGCTACTAATGCTATTTCTACTACTATTACTACTGCTACTGCTACTGCAGCTGCTACTATTACTACTACTACTCTTGCTACTACTACTACTACCACCACCACCACCACCACCACTACTACTACTAGAACTACTACTTCGACTATGATGACTACTACTACAACTACGACTACTACGACTACCAAAATTTGCTACTGCTACTGTTGCTTCTACCGCCACTACAACTACTATACCAACTTCTTCTACTGCTGCTACACCTACTTCATTTCCTACTCCTACAACTGCTACTACTACCACTTCTCCTGCTACTACTACTACTACTCCTCCTACTACTGCTACTTTTGCCACTGTTACAAGTACTACTACTACCACCAAGATAATTGCTGCTACTACTATTACTTCTACTACTACTACTACTACTACTACTACACCTGCTCCTACTACTACTATTGCTGCTACTTCTACTACTACTACTCCTGCTACAACTACCACTAGTACTGTTGCTACTACTACCACTACTACTACCAGAACTACTACTACAGCACTACTACTTCCATCACAACTACCTCTACTACTACTAATACTACTACAACAACTACTATAACTACAACTACTACAACTATTGCTTCAGCAACTACACTATTACTATAACTAATACAACTAGCACTACTACAACTCCTGCTACTACTACTTCTACCACTGCTATTGCTACAACTACTACTAACACTACTACTTCTACTGCTACTGCTACTGGTGGTGGTGGTGCTGCTACTACTACTACTACTACTACTACTACTACAACTGCCACTGCTACTACTGCTGCTAGAGGTACTACTATTGCTACCACTACTGCTACAACTACTACGAGTACAACAACAACACTACTACTACACTCTTAATACTTTTACGAATACTACTACTACTATATACTACGACTACTACTAATACTACTACTACTACTACTACTACTACTACTACTACTACTACTACTATACTACTAGTACTGCTAATCCTAATACTAATGCTACTACAACTACTATTGCTGCTGCTGCTACTACTACTGTTACTCCTACTACTTCTACTACTACTCATGCTACGACTACTACCACTACTACTACTACTACTAATACTACTCCTACTGTTACTGCTACTACTACAACTACTACTATTACAACAATAACTACTGCTACTAATTCTACGAATACTAACACTATTACTTCTGCTACTGCAACTACTTCCACTGCTATAGCTACAACAACAACTACTGCTGCTACTACTTCTACTATTATGCTTCAGCTACTACTACTGTTACAACTATTAGTACTACTACTGCGGCTACTTCTGCTATACTACTACTACTACAGCTGCACTATTATGACTACAACTACTGCTACAGCTTCTCCTGTTATTGCAACTACTGCTACATATAGTACTACTACTACTGCTACTAATGCTTCTACTACTACTGCTACTAATGCTTCTACTACTACAACTACTACTACCACTACTACTAATACTACTACTACTACCTGTAATACTTCTTGTACTAGTACTACTATTACTGCAGCTGCTAATGCTGCTGCTACTACTACTACTACCTATAATACATCTTGTACTACAACTACTATTGCTGCAACAGCTGCTGCTGCTGTTGCTGCTACTACAGCTGCGGCTACAACAATAACTACTACTACTACTACTACTACTAACACAACTACTACACCAACCACTACAATGACAACAACTACTCCAAGTAAACGTATAACTAACTACTACCACCACCACTTCTGTTGCTGCTTTTGCTAGGACTTTTACCACTGCTGTTGCTACAACTTCTATTATTACTATGATTACAACTACCACTCTGCTACTACTGCTAATACTACAACTTCTGCAACTAATACTACTACTACTACTACGACAATTGCCAATACTACCACTCCTCCTCCTCCAACTACTATTACTACTACTCCTCCAACTGCTAATTCTACTGCTACTACTACTACTTCTACAACTACTATTACTTCTACAACTGCTACTACTTCTATTGCTTCTACAACTGCGGATACTGCTACTACTACTACTACTGCTGCTGCTGCTACTTCTACTACTACTCCAATAACTCCTACTACTGTTACCACTGCAGCTAGTGCTACCACTGCTATTACTACTACTGCTGCTACTACTACTACTGCTACTACAACTGCTACTACCACTACTACTACTACTGCTTCTATTGCTATGGCTGCTACTATTAATAGTGCTACTGCTGCAACTACTGTAACAACTACTACTACTAAAACTACTACAACAACTACTACAATAAGTACTACTACCATAACAACATCTACAACAACAACAACTACTATTACTACTACTACTCCACCTACTCCTACTACTACTATTACTTCTGCTAGTACTACTACTACTACTACTACTACTACAACTACTGCTACTTCTACCACTACTACTTGCACTATTATTTCCACAACTACTACTATTGCTAGCACTACTACTACTATTACAACAATAACTACTACTACTACTACTACTAGCACAACTACTACTCCTACTACTACTACTCCCATAACTAATGCAACTACTACTGCTGCTGTTGTAGTTGCTGGTACTACTACTACAGCTTTTGCAACTACTACTGCTTGTACTACTGCTGCTATTTTTGCTACTACTATTACTACAACCATTGCTACTACCACTACTACTACTAGTGCCACTGTTTCCTACTACTACTATAGCTACTTATGCTACTGCTACTACTATTTCTAATACTACTACTACAGCTACTACTGATGTTCTTACTACTACTACAACTACTTCTACTGCTCCTGTAGCTCCTACTGCTACTATTACTGCTAGTATTGCTACTACCATTGCTACTACTATTGCTGCAGCTACAACAATTGCCACTACTACTACTATTACTACTACTACAAGTACTACTACTACAACTACAACAACTACAACTACTGCTATTGCTATAGTAGTTATCGCTACTACTATTATAACGATTATAACTTCTCCAACTACTATTACTTCAGCTACTATTGCTACTACTACCACTGCTACTGCTTGTACTACTACTACTACTACTACCACTTTCGCTCATACTACTAGTATTACTACTACTACTACCACCACCACCACCACCACGACTATTACTACAACTACAACCACTACAACAATGACAACAAATACTACTGCTGCTGCCCCTACTACTATTGTTACTACTACTACTTCTACCACAACAACAACAACAACAACAACAACTACTACTATTCCTACTACCACTACCACTACCACATCTATAACTCCTACTACTTCTGTGGCTCCTACTATGACTAATACTACAACTACAACAACTACTACACCTACTAGTACTGCCACTATTCCTACTGCTATAGTTGCTACTACTACTACAACAACAACAATAACTACTACTACTACTCTTACTCCTACTCCTGCAACTACTCCTGCTACTACTATAATAACTACCACTACAACTTCGACTACTACCACGCCAACTCCTACTCCTATTACTACTACTACTACTACTACCACTAATACTACTACCGCTACTACAACACCTACCACTACAATTGCTACTACTCCAACAACAACTAATACTAATACTACTACCACAACAACTACTACTACTACTACTGCTGCTACTCCTACTACTATTAAAATAACTACTACTACTATAGTAATAGCAGTAGTAGTAGTAGAAATAATAGTGGTAGAAGCTACAGCAACAGTAGCAGTACTAGTAAAAAAAGTAGTGGTAGTAGTAATAGCAGCAGTAATAGTAATTGTCATAGTAGTAGCAGCAGCAGCAGTAGTAGTTATTGGAGTAGTAGTGGTAATAGCAGTAAAAAAACATTAGTAATAGTAGTAGCAGTACCTGAAGTAGTAGTAGCAGCAGTAGTAGGAGTATCCGAAGTTGGAGTAGTCATTGTTGTCGTAGTTATCGATGCAGTGCTACTACTACTACTACTACTATTGCTACTACTACTACAACTACTACTTCTAGCACTACTACTACAACTACTACAACTACTACTCCTACTGCTACCACTACTATAGCAACTACTTTAGTTACGACTACAACTACTACCACAATTACTACTCCGACCATTTCTACTACTACTACAATGACCACTACTACTACTACTACTACCACCACTACTACTACTCCTACTACTACCACAACAACTACTACTGCTACTGCGGCTGCTGTTGCTACTACTACTACTACTACTACTACTACTACTACTACTATTATTACTACTACTATTCTTACTTCTGCTGCGACAACTGTGACTATTACTACTGCCACTAAGGCCACTACTGCAAGCAATACTAAGCTTGCAACTACTACTACTATAGTTTCTTGTGTTACTACTACTACTACTCCAACAACAACAACTGCCACTACTACTACAACTACTGCTACAATTGCTACTACTCGTACAACAACTACTGCTACTACTACTACTTCTCCTGGTACTACTACAACTGCTACTACTACTGGCACTACTACTAATGCTACTAGTACAACTACTTCTACTATGACTACTTCAATAACTTTTGCTACTGCTATAACTATCCTACTTTTGCTTCTACTACTCCTACTGCTACTACAACTACTACAACAACTACTACAACTATTGTTGCTACATCACTACTACTGCTTCTACTACTACTATAGCTTGTACTACTACTACTTCTACTACTACTACTATTGCTGCTACTATTGCAATGACTACGACTGCTACTACTACTCCTGCTGCAACTAGTACTACTACTATTACTACTACTACTACTATTGTTGCTACTATTGCAATGACTACTACTGTTACTACTACTGCTGCTACTACTACTACTACTATTACTACTCCTGCCGCCGCTACTACAACTACTACTATTACCCCTACTACATCTACTACTATTGCCACTACTACAACTACTGCTCCTACAACTAATACAACAACTACTGTGACTATAGCTACTACTATGACTGCTGCAACTACTACTACTACTACCCCAACTACAAAAGCTACGACTAATACTTCAACTACTGCTACAATTACCACTATTGCTACTATTGCTACTACTGCTACTATTGCCACTATTGCTACTATAACTACTAAAACTACAACTACAGGTACTACTACTACAATAACAAATGCTACTACTGCTACTGGTATTGCGGCTACTACTGCTACTACTATGACTATTACTACAACTACTACTAGTACAACTACAACTACGACTATGACTATTACTACTAGTACTCCTACTACTTCTATTACTACTACCACTACTTTTTCTCATACTACTACTCCCACTAATACTGCTGCGACTACTACTACTATAGCTACTAGAACTACTTCTACTACTACTACTACAACTACTACTACTACTGCTACTGCTATGACCCTTATTGCTACTATTGCTACTACTACTATTATAGCTGTTACTGAGGCTAGGACTACAACTACTACAGCTACTTTTGCAACTACTAGTGCTATTGCTACTATTCTTGCCACTACTACTAGTGCGGCTACTGCTGCTACAACTACTGGCACTACTACTCCTACTACTACTGGCACTACAACAACACCTACCACTCCAGTTGTTACTACTGCTACTTTAGTGGCTACAGATACTACTACAACTAGTCCTACTACTACTACTACTACTTCTATTGTTGTTGCCACTGCTGCTGCTGTTGCTACTATTACTACTTCTACTGTAGTTGTTGTTGCTACTATTACTACTTCTACTGTAGTTGTTGTTGCTACCCCTACTACTACAATTACAACTTCACCAACTACTACTACTATTGCTACTACTTCTACTGCTACTACTATTCTGCTACAACTATTACTACAGCCGCTACTGCTAACACTATTGCTACTACGACTGCTAGTACTGCTACTATTGCTAATGCTACTACTACTGTTACTACTACTGCTACTACTATTACTATAACTGCTACTACTACTAATACTACTACTACTTCTCCTGCAATTACAACTACTACCACTTATCCTACTACTACTGCTGCTCCTACTGCTGCTGCTGCTACAACTATTGCTACTGCTAGTACTGCTACTACAACGACTACCACTTATCCTACTACTACTGCTGCTCCTACTACAACTATTGCTATTGCTAGTACTGCTACTACAACTAGTACTACCTCTAATGCTGCTACGGCTACTACTACTGCTATTACGACTACTGCTACTGCAACTTCTATTACTATAGCTACTACAATCGTTGCTACTTCTACAGCTGCTACTACTATCTCTACTACTACTACAGTTACTACAGCTACTAGTACTACTACCACTACGTCTACTGCTACTACTACTACTACTCCTTCTCCTCCTAATGCTACTTTTGCTACTACCGCAACTATTACTACGACAATAACAACAACAACTACTACTATTGCTTCTATAACAACCACAATAATTGCAACTGCTACTATGACTACCATTACAACTACTACAACTACTACCATAGCTGCTACTGCTACTCCTCCAACTACTACTTCTACTACTACTACAGCAACAACTACTATTATTAATACTACTATGACTACTACTGCAACAATGACTACTGCTACTGCTACAGCTACTATTACTACTACAACTACTAGTTCTTCTACTACTACTACTGCTGCTACAATTATTACAACTACTTCTACTTCAGCTACTACTATGAGTACTATTAGCACTACCTTTTCTACTGCTCCTTCTACAACTACAACTATTGCTACAGGTACTACTACTACTACTACTACTACTACTACGACTACTACTACTTCTACTACTACTACAGTTGCTACTATCACTGCTGCTGTTGCTACTACCACTACTGTTGCTACTGTCACAGCCACTGCTATCACTGCTAGTACTCATATTACTAATGTTACTGCTACTACTCCTACCACTACTACTATTGCTCCAATTTCTACTGCTACTTCTACTACTACTACTTCTGCTACTACTGCTACTACTAATACTACTAGAGCTAGTACTACCACAGTTGGTGCTACTATTGCTGCTGCTACTAATTATACTTCTACTCCTACTACTTCTACTACTACTACTACAACTACAACAACTGCTATTACTACTGTGGCTACTTCTGCTACTATAAGTACTAGTACTAGTACTACTTCTACTACTATTATTATTGCTACTACTATTACCACTATCGCTACTACTAAAACAGATACTACTAGTACAAAAACAACAACTACTACTATACCAATAGTACAACCGCTATAGCTACTACTCTTAGTACTTCTATTGTTATAACTACTTCAATTGCTACTACTACTACTACCAACACTATAGCTAGAACTACTGCTACTGCTACAACTACTACCACTACTACTACTACTCCAACCACTACAACTACTAGTTATAGTGGTAGTAGTACTACTCCTACTACTGTTGCTCCTACTACTACGGCTATTACTACTATTACTATTACTACTACTACTACAACTACTATTATTGCTGCTGCAACAACAACAACAACAACTACTACTACTACTACTACTACTAATACTACTATTAAAACTACTACTACATCTGTTACTACTACTACTCTACTATTGCTGCTATTACTCCTACCGCTACTGCTACTGCTATTATTACTACTACTACTACGAGTATTGCTACTACTGCTAATACTACCACTAATACTTTTACTCCTACTACAACTCCTACTACTACTACTATTACTCCTACTATTACTACTATTACTCCTGCTACTGCAGCTACAACTACTACTAATGTTGCTGTTGCTACTACTATTACTACTACTCCTACGATTGCAACTACTACTACTACAACTACTATTACTACTACGATAATAACTACTTCTAGTGATACTCCTACTACTACTGTGACCCCTACTATCACTACCCCTACTACTACTACTACTACTATAACTACCACTGCTACTACTTTTGCTGCTATTGCTGCTAGTACCACTACTACTGCTCTAGTTCTAAACCACTACAGCAACTACTACTACTACTGCAACTACTACTACTACTGCTATGACTACTACTACTACTACTCCTAATGCCATGACTATTACTACTGCTAGTGCTACTACTACCTCTACAACAACAACAACAACTACTACTACTACTACACTACTACCACACTACTACTACAACTACAACTATTGGTACTACTATGACTACAACTGTTGCTACTACTATTACTACTACTCCTATTATTGTTACTACAGCTACTACTACTACTAATACCACTACTCGACCTTCTACTACTACTGCTGCTACTATTACCACTAGTACTACTAGATTACTACTATTACTACTACAACTACTAGTATGACAACTACTTTTACTGCTACTACTACAACTACTACTGCTACTACAACTACAACTATTGGCACTACTGTTACAACTTGTAATACTACAACTGCTACAACTACCACTACTACTACTCGTACAGTTACTACAACTACACCTACTATTACTACTACTACTACTCGTACTATTGCAACAACTACTACCAATAGTACTACTTCAACTACTACTACTACAACTGCCACTACTACCACATGTACTTCTAGTACTGCTGCTACTGCTGCTCCTCCTCCTCCTCCTCATGCTACTACTACCACGACTACTACTAGTACACCCACATTTACTACTACTACTACTACTACTACTACTACGACTACTACCACCATTACAACTACTGCTGCCGTTACTACTACTGTTGCTACTACTACCTCCACAACAACTACTACTGCTTCTCCTATTACTACTACTTTTACTCTTACTACTACTGCTGCTACTACTACAATTACAACAATAACTACTACTACTTTTACTGCTACTACTACAGCTACTACTGCTGTTGCTACTACTGCTGTTAATACCTCTACTACTACTACCGCTATTACCACCACCACGACTACTACTACTCTTATTACCACAATTACTACTACTATAGCTACTACTACTACTACTACTACTACTACTATTATTATTTCAACCACTACTATTATTACTGCTACAACAACTGCTACTACTACTACTACTATTATTAATACTACTACTGCTACTGCTGCTACTGCCACAACTAAAACTAGTCCTTTTACTACTAGTACTACTACTACTACTACAACCATGGCTACTACTGCTGCTAGTATAACTACATAACTACTACAACTACTACTACTAGTACGACTACTACTGTTGCTATTGCTACAAATACTACTACTCCAATTACTATTACTAGAGCTGCTACTACTACTACCACTACTACTACTACTACTTCTGTTACTACTACTACTTCAGCTACAACTACTACTGCAACTGCAACTGCAATAGCTAATACACTTACTTCTAGTACTACAACTACTAGTACTACTACCAATGCTGCGACAAATACAGCTACTGCGGTTGATACAGCTACCACAACTGCTACTACTGCTAGTAAAGCTACTACCATTGCTGCTCTTGCTGGTGCTGCTACTAATATGGCTACAACTTCTGCTACCACTGAGACGGCTACTACTACTATTGTTGCTGCTAATATGGCTACTACTACTACTACCACTGCTGCTAATACTACTAGCATTACTACTGCCACAACTATTGTTGTTACTTCTGTAGTTTCTACTACTACAACTGCTGCTGCTGCTACTACTACTATTCCTAATACTACTACTACTGATACAAGAACTACTACAACTACTACTACAAATACTACTATTGTTGCTACTGCTACTATACTTACTACTACTACTGTTACTACGACTTCAACTGCTACTACTATTACTTCTGCTACTTTTACTACTGCTGCTGCTGCTATAATGGCTACTAGTAGTACTGCTCCTCCAACTCCTCCTCATCCTGCTATTACTATTGTTGCTACTACTAGTACTACTACATCTACTACTACTACCATGATTACTAAAACTACTACTTCTACTCCTACTACTACTACTACAGCTGCTACTACAACATGTACTACTCCTTCTACTTCTCCTCTTACTACAACTACATCTCCTACTACTACCACCACCACTACTACTACTACTACTGTTAATTCCACTACTGCAACTACTATGACTACAACAACAACAACTGCTACGGCTACTCCTACTACTACAACTACTATGATTATGACCACTACTACTTCTACTACTACTACTACAACTACTACAACATCTACTACTACTCCTACTACTACTACCACTACACAACTACTACACTATTACTACAACTACTACTATTGCTGCTACTACTCCTATTACTACTACTATTGTTGCTACTACTACCACTACTACTACTACTACTACAATAACAACAACAACAACTACTACTACTACTACTAGTACTGCTACTGCTACACTACTACTACTCTTGTTACCACTACTACATCTACTTCTACTAATACTACCACTGCTGCAACTACCATAGCTACTACTGCTATTAATACTACTACAACTACTTCTACTACAATAACTACTACTACTATTAATACTACAACTACGACAACTACCATAGCTACTACTGCTACTACTATTACAACAACTTCTTCTTCTTCTTCTTCTTCTTCTTCT